>OX442314.1:53197568-53657523 GCA_949358305.1 Strigamia acuminata
AACTAGACAAGAACGAGAACGAAGTCAAAATTTCCGAGAACGAGAGCGAAGCCGAAATTTCCGAGAACGAGAGCGAAGCCGAAATTTCCGAGAACGAGAACGAAGTTGAAATTTCCGAGAACGAGAACGAAGTAGAAATTTTCGAGAACGAGACGGAACAAGGGGAAGTCGAAATCAAGATCAATGATGAAGTCGAGAACGAGACTGAACAAGGGGAAGTCGAAACTCTCCAGATCAAAAACGTACGAGCGCCTCCGCGACAATCTTCGAGAACTCGGAGGCTGTATTCAAATCGAAATGGAAAACCACCAGGAAGAATTCGATATGAAGAGTATTAATTAGTAAAACAAAATATTTGAATTGTTTGAGAAAAATATGTTTAATATTTGAATTGTTTAAGAAAAGTGTTTTTAATTATTTTAACTTTTGAGATGTAAAAATGTTGGAATATGTGGTGACTGGCACTCAGGGGAAGTGTTGGTTTTGAGTGCCCAGTCTTCACGCCAGGTGAACGTTTCACCTGCGCACCCACGACGTCCAGATGACGTACTTGGCGTAAACCAATCAGGGTTGAGCGCACCTGTATATAATGTGTTAGCAATTAGAATAAAGTTAGTCATTTGCTGTTAAACCTAACCACGCGTCTTATCATTGTCCCAACCTTCGACACTAAAAACTACAATAAATAATTTAAAATATACATAAATGTAAGTAAATTTATTTCAAGGACCCGAAGGTAGATAAGTACAACTTAAAAGTGTCACCAGGTGGCTTCATCCAAAATATTATTTTGTTCGAAGATTGATTCTATCATTACGCAGGTCCGTGTATTAGGGATTTAAAACCCCGTTCAATATAATCGCCGTGATGGCACTTGCACGAGCACGTCGGAGGCATACGGGTATGTTGTATTTGACTCGGTCGTATTCTCGATGGTTTATTTTAGTTTTGGCACCAACATTGATAATATCGGTCGAAAATCAAAAGGGCTAAATCAAAACTACCGTAGTAATTCGATTGAAAATTTCTTCTTTTCTTACACAATATCCGTGATTTACCGAATTTAAACCCCGTATTGTTACACGGGGTTCACAATTGTCACGACAGCACTCGCAGGTTAGAAGCACGCCGGCATGTTGGATTTCGTTGTATTCCCAATCCATTTTTCCTCATGAAATTGCATTAATTTGTTTCACTTCTCTTCAATTTCAGTTCGAGTATTTGTCTTATCGATGCTCTTGTTTTCGTGGAGTTGTGTGTTGGGTTAAAAACGAGAAGAAATTTCAAATTCTGGTAAATTATGTTCCAGCTCTAATTTGTTTATTTGTTTTATTACAAGTCTTCAATGAAACCATTTTGTAGTCCATTATTTAAATATTTTTGAAATTGTTTTCATTTTTTTTAAAAATTTGTTTATTTTAAATTGTTCTAGTTGATGCCGCCCATTTTGATTTTCCGATCGGGCTTTTGTTGGCTGAAATTCGATACAAATTCTGATGCTAAGTTCGAATTTGTTTTCTTTGGGGGTGTAAAATCCAACTCTCTACCTCCACGTGGTCACCCCTGGATAAACTGATGACTTGACACGTCTCAGTGGAACCAGAAGAGAGCTCTGGTCATTTTCAAATTTCTTTACTTGATTTTATTCTTATTTTTAACTTTTCTTTGTGTTAAAATTGCTGTGCATTGTATTGTAAGCCCGGATTCTTTACTTGAATGTGGCATTTACATGTGTTTGTATTGTAAGCCCGCACACACGATGTGGCATTTACAAACTATTTAAATAATTGCACATGGTCGTATGTTCGCAGCTTGTTACGCATAATCTCTCCACATCTCTAATTCCATCAAAGGCTGATTCCATCTCCACGAAGCGCTACCACACTGATCTGCCATCTCTCCATTCGCAACGGCTTTTCTCTCGAGATTTCATCTTGGTTGAACGGACTTCCAGTGGGGTTACGTAATAACCGCGGAAATAAATGACAAACGCAGTCTTTGATAGGTGTCCATATTTGGAATCAACAATAATTGCGAGCTCGTTGGGAATCTCAAATACTTTCGCCACAGACTGTAAAATTTATTTTGTCAAAGTCCTACTACGGTCGCACAGCTAATTTGCCAGAATCAGGATTCAAGGCGAATAAATAAAAATAATCATAAAATGCTTAAAATTAATCAGCAGCCCTAATAAGTAAATAAATGTATAAGCATAGAAAGAATTTCTAAAAATAATACAAAAAGTAGTATCAGTAAAGCCAAACCTAAAAATCTGGTTGTATAAGGGCCACTTGTTACAACCAGATACTTTTGTCCATCAAAAAGACGGTATTTGGTCCAACCACAAGTGATGAATCGTGTAGAAGCCCTCGGTGCGCTGCTGGAATCCCGCGCTGAGCTGCTTGTTGGCTTGTGACTGGTCTTACACCTCATTTCATCTGATTTGAAAGTACTACAATCTACTTCTTTGACAGTCTGAAATGAATTCAACCAGCATTCGAACGGGAACTGGAACCGGCACGGGACGTGGACGGTATTGTTCAGTTCTGGTATCTCATGTTGGACAACGAGGAATGATCAGCTGTTGACATGTGTTGATATTTTCTGCACGAGTTTCTTCTCGCGGTCCGGTTGTTGGTTGTCGGGGCACGGGAGAAGTGGCTTGGTGAAATGCACCATTTCGGGAGTCCCAGGATAGTTAGCGAAAAATTCAGTAGCACCCGCCATTGTTCGGTCCAGTAACTGCTGTTCACGTTTCATTCGACGGAGTTTAAGAATTTCATCTACCAATAAATATGACATCTCGCTATGTTCCACACAAGTAGCACGTTTCACAATAATTAATGCTAGTCTGTGGAGAGATTTTATCCCATTTCAACACGGTAGTTGCGATAAAAGTTCAATAGATGGTTTAGAACCAGGATTACTAAGAAAACAACCCAATTCTTAAAATTAAAACAATGAAAAATCAAACCAAACAAAATGCCAGACAACCATGCAAAATTAAGCAGAAATGCAGCTTGATTATAAGTCAATAGATTACTGCACTCGTGAAATTAGTGTGTATATTGTTCCAATATTGTCTACGTAATGATCCACACTGAGCGCGATGGATAATATAAGCTATTACCAATTCCGATGGGTATCTTGAAAAATAAAACACACAAAGCTTCGGTGATGCATACTAGGCGCAAATTGCACTGTTGCGCCAAGGAAAGCGTGGCTTGTTCTGCCTAAAAATCTTGTTTCCCAAAGTATCACAAAGTTTATGGTGTAGTTCAGGGAAGTTTTTCATATTTTTTAACCAATTCAAGGAACTTTGTCGATTTGGGAACATCAGCATTTGCACCAGACTCCTTGGAAATGCAAACAGAACATAATTAATGAATAAATACTAGAAAAAATACAATATAAATTAAAAATATCACAAGTTGAGGAAAAATGATGCACTGCACTTAACACTTGAAGCACATACAAAAATAAAGAACAACAATGCTTCCAATAGATGAATTATCGAAAAAACGCGTATGAAAAAGTCATGCTTGTGAGTGAAAAATGTTAAAAATAAAGTCACAATGGAAATAAGTCATCATAGCCGAAAAGAGCTTGTCGCGATCCTGTTTCTTACTGTACCGATTAAAAACGAGGATGGCGGATGCTAAGACTAGACTTGTACTGTACAAATAATATACAAACCAAAGGTTTCTCAAATCAATCTTAATAATACTTTAATAAACGCTATGAATAAAATTAATGACTTCGGACTGACATAATTCTTACAATCAGTAATCAAAAATAAAGAAATATCAACTCATCTTACATGATTTACAATAATAAACAAAGGGAAAATAGGAAATAGGAAATAGGAAACGAGACATATGATAAGAACAAAAAGGGAAACAAGGAAAAATGTACAAGCAACAAAAATGATCGCCAACTGTTTATGGACCAGCTGGCAGGGTTCGCACGTGGCCCTAACCTAACTCTAGGAGTTGGAGGATTTTCTCCTTTCACTATGTAGGCCAATGCTTTGGGATTACAGATGTTAATTTTCGGGCGCTTCTTTATCCCGCCGCAATTAGGTCACACGATGTCACGAGCGTTATGAACTGCCCCAATTGCCCAGCCAGAGCCGGAGCAGAAGGGACAAGTCGCTCAATCAGGGTTGATTAACAGGCGACTTTGAGGTACTCCGAAAACCGTGTCGGCGCGACGCGCGCTTGTCGCTTCCGTTTTCCTCGTCGCTTCCGTTTCCTGTCGTTTTCTGTTTTGATTCTCTGGCTGCATTGATCAACACGTCTACGACGTTTCTAGGGGGCTTGGATGGTGCAACTGATGTTTTGTTAAAGAACCAAAAATTTAAAACTGGCCTAACGTCAATTTGGTGGGAAATATGTAAGACGACACAGCGGCGATGAAACAGCAGTGAACACAATCACATTCACTTTTGGGTCACCAAACACAATTAAATCTGCACCACTTAACAATTCACTTCACTCACAAACACTTGATTCCAGTTAGAATAATCCAGTGGTAATCCAATTTGGTGGTAGTCCAGTGTTAATCCATCTTAAAACTTGGAAGCCATTAAACTGGCAAAGTTAAGTAAGATTAAGTCTGGATGACACTATCTAAACCAGGGGTCGGCAAGTAATTTTAAGTGGGGTCCGGAAAAATTAAAAAATTTTATCGAGGTCCAGAAAAAGACAACAAAATAAAACAAAAAAAACACAACATCAAAAACACCCAAAAAAAAACAAAAAAACCAAAAAAAAAACACCAAAAAACATCAAAAATAACAAAAAAATATATAATAAAAAATATCTGGCGGTTCAAGTTTCGACCTTCCGCGGTTCGGATCCGGACCGCGGGCCGCCAGTTGCCGACCGCTGATCTAAACGATCCAGGAGAGAAATAAATTTGAGTTCTGCCACACTGTAAAAACTCAAGTGTTTTATTACATTTGTATCTTTTATTGTGGTTTTGGATTAGTTTTATTTTGTGTATTTAGTGTATTTAGTGCAGAGATGTGCTTTGGCGTAAAAACCGTACCCGTTACCCGCCCGTTACCCGTCTCCAAAAAAATTCTCTACCCGTACTGTGTATTGTTGCTACCAATTCTTCAGAGTACTATTCCTGAAACAATAGTACAAAATTTTATACCTGATAAAACTGTCACTCAAGATGTAATTGGATTTTTAGAATATTTAAGAGAAGATATTGAAGGCAGGGAGAACGATCCAGTTATTTATGTGGGTTTGGTAATTCGCACATAGATAAGTTGATGGCGATTTTCCACCATCAGTTTGTGCAATCACTGTAGATACTCCGTCCATCTGGTTATTGTATAATCTTGGATCGTGATATTAGTAATACAAATGCAATAATTAAAATCTCTTCAGAGCTAAATGGTCGAAGCTGTATAATTATTATAGGTCTGTTTGTTATGGTCGCTCTAATTGCTCCTCTAACTTTTTCAGCTCTTATTGCTGTAGCCAGTCGTTCTGGCGCGGTTGTTCTGGCTATGGACATCCATTTATACCCTTTGGTCCGAAAAACCAGCATGCCTTTTTCTTGGTCTGATTCATTGGAAGAGATCATATTTGGGATAAAAAGGCTCTGTATTTCATTTTTTCTCCTGTGGACGACTGTCGCCGTTGGGAACGCGTAAGCCAAGGGATAGCGCTGCTGTATCATCCCCAAATACAGGTCGACGACTGTGTCATGGACGCAAGAGATAGTTCTAGGGATCAAGGTACCCAGAGCCACCATTTCTCGAGCACAAACTACCACATGTGGTCGTTCTTTTGACCGGTACATAATAGTTTCTGGTCTATACTGCAGGAAGGTTGGCCAAAGTGAAAATGCCTTCACCATCTTTCCGGGGGAAATCTTCCTTTCGTAATCCTTTGGTGGTGGCGGGAGATCAATCCTCGGGTCGTATCAGCTCGTACGCTGCCCTAAGAGTTTGGCTCTGGCCACTCTGTTCTTAATTCTGGCCTCCTCAAGAATAAGATTCTGCGCTTTGGCTTTATAAGCCTCAAAGATGGGGCGTCCTTCTGGTTCCTTCGGTTTCAACGGAACCACCGCCACCACCAAATTTTTCTGTTCATCGGTAATTTGCTGAAGGCGACGACTGTTTCGCTGAATCGATTTCTGCGCTTGCTGGTTTTGGCCTTGGCTATTTGGGTTCCCTTGTTCACCTTGGCCTTGTGGATTCCATTGCTCGTTCTGGCCTGAAACACATGATGTATTTTTTGTTCTTCTGTAAATGATGGTCGTGCAAATGAACATTCTTTCAAAACTTTATACATGTGTTCCTATGGGGTACCGTCTTTATGCTGCATTGAATGTAATCTGGAGAGGATTGTTGGAACTTTTCGTCTAAACTTCTTCCTCATTTCCTCTTTCCAAGTTGTCCAATCTCTGGTTGGATGCTGTAAAATGTGATCCAAATACCAGGATGATGCAGATTATGAAATGAATAAACACTAGAAAAAAATACAAACGAATACAACGACGACGCATTGTGGACCTCCCGGTGGCGCTGTCATTTGTCGGTGACACGTTGAACTCCTTCCGGTCTTTTCTGTGGCGGTTCCTCTCAAGGTGGAGCCAGTAGCGATCTGGGTTGCATCACGGCGATGGGTTGTGCCATTCCCGGCAGCGCTGGTGGTGGTCCTGGCACGTTGGATCTCGTAAACTACATCAAAAATATCAAAAATATCACAAGTTGTGGAAAAATGGTGCACTACCCTTAACCACTTGAATCACATAAAAAATAAAGAAGAAAAAACTCATCCAACCGATTAATTATCGAGAAAATAAAACGCGTACGAAAAAGTCATGTTTGGGAGTGAAAAATGTCTAAAATCAGGGAAAAAGTCACAATGGAAATAAGTCATCATCGCCGAAAAGAACAGCGAGAAACCAGTCAGGGGAATGGTACATAGGAAGGAACAGGTGGTAAGCATCATCTTGGTCCTCCGAGTCTGTTCACACGATTGACCCACATATCCCTGAGTTTGAAATGGTCATAATAGGCACTAAATGGTCCATGCCCGGGGATTAGCCAAACCATATGGCAAGACAATTCAAGGTGTGCTACATCTCCGACCCCTGGCAGAAACTTCCATGTCCAGGTCCGCTGACCACACTTGCTGCCAGTGTGTCTCTATTTTGGCATCGTCCGCAAATGGTTGCGCGAGGAATCCATGCACGAAATGCTATTTTCACATAAATTATAGAAAAATGTAAAAATAAAGAGAAATTAGAAAATAGAACATAGAAAAATTTAGATTTTCGGTGGCCAATCTAACTTCGAAATTTAGAAAGGGTAACTTACGGCCTTGCAGCATATGGCCAAATGTGTGTATTGAGGAGCTGTCACGTCTGAATAAACCTAAGAAAAATTTTGCCATATTATTAATGCACTTTATAAAGAAATTGAGAAGCTAAGAAAATAATTTTAAAATTGAATTGACATAACACGTGTAATTCATAGGGCACCATAAAATAATTAAGAATGTCTGCATACTTTATTGCATTTAAATGCCCAGCTATTCCATGAATTGGTGCCCATACTGAAACGCTGAAGCGAGACCACTGATCTATAAGAACGGCATACAAAAAACAGTATTATGAATATATTGTTTCAGATTGTTAAATGTTTAACTTGTGACTGCTATGGTTTCTCCCGGTGTAGTCAGGGGACTGAGAACACTTGGTAGGGACGCATACTTCACGTAAATGACGGAGACTTCCCACAATATTGGTTGGTTGGCCTTTATTGCGTTGTCTAGGGGTATGGGGAAACCCGTCACCCGCTGCAGTGGTGCCACAAAGGCACACCGCACCGGCAACCGACCCGCCACACACTGGGTGGGAACCCAATGCGTGGCGTGGTCGGTTCGACTTAACATTCGTGTCGTACTTACCTATGACCCACGCGTCCACTCATGAGGCTGTACAACGGTGGGAGCCGTCGTACTGAGTATCATCGTGGTGAATAGTGAGGAGTGCAGAGTCAAACCGGGACACTTCTTGTCCCTCCCAGATGAACACCTTCTCCTCTCGGGGAGCTACTCTAGACACGTCCTTTGCAGTCCGTGTCCAACAGCACTCTCTCTCTCACTCTACTCCCTCCTCACCACACCACTCCACTCCCTCCTCCCCGGGCTAGGTCAATTACCCACGTAGGGGTTGACCTTTGGGGCCGCACGGTGGTGTGTGGCAGTGCCGCAGGTCACCTAGGTGGCCTGGCGGTCACAAACTTTTGTATTTAAAAATGTAACAGTGATTAAATCTGCTCCCAATTGGACGGCGAACATATATTTGGCTAGATCTACCAACTGTAATTGAAGGCTTGTTGGTCCACAGAATTGTCAGCTATTAAGATTTGCAGTCTTTGGTCTCTATATCACTGTTGGTCTTGAGTAATTCAATTGTGTCTGGTTTTCAATGCCTCTAGCAGTTATTAAGGGATCATTCAATGAAACTGCAACAATGACATTATTCTCTTTGAGTGTTGTGCACGATAGTCTACCACTGCCTGGGTATCGGTTGATATTGCCATCTTCATTCCAAATTCCTAAGCACCCTTTGTAAAATTTAAAAAATTATTTAAATAAAGGTTAATGCAGTTAAATGAAGTTGTAACTCGAGTCAAAAAGGTTACCTGTGGTTTAGTTGTAATTACCAGTGTCAAACCTTGCGCTAATCTTCTACAGCGTTGGTCTTGAAACTGTTGCCATAATCTTTGCAAAGCTGCGAGTATTTGGACGAACGCCACCTGTTCAGGGGAGGGCCACAAGGCACTGGACACAACACACACGATGAAATATTCCATGAAATACACAGGAGACACAGATTTAGTTTGATATAAGCTTTATTGTAGTCTAGGGTTATGTAAGCTAGTGCATTTCCCAATGGATAAATGATTTGACTTGTTTGTTTGAATTTTTGGCCACAAACTATGAATACTTGAATGAATAAAGTGTATATTCTCAATTGTCTATATTGTCTCTTATTTAAGAGTAAAACAGGTCCAAACTCAAAGTTAAATAAATCATACTTCATGTGTGAATACTTTTTGCCGGGGTTGTAGCCACATGTCTGTTGCTTTTTCCTTCAAATTTAAGCTGGAACACAAAAGTCAATCGTTTTTACCCAATTCACGAGTTTTTGGCATTTGAACATAAATTTTTAAAATTTTAAAGTTAAATCCACTACTCATTAGCTAAATATTAACTTTTAAATGAATTTTCTTATAATTTTTTGCAATTTTTGCCATTGAATCTACTAATTTTAAAATGGCAACTTAAATTTGATCTAGTAGAAATGTGGACTTGTATAGAAAAAAAATTCCTAACTTTTAATTGCAACACGCTGTAATTTGCAGATTCAATTTTTTTAAAAGTACAAATGTTCCACTTTATTTACTGCACAATTTTATTTTGTTCAAATGTATTTTATTTTGTTGTTATTCACTTAGGATTGGTCCTACGCGGTTTTTCATAAGTGGCAACTTATTTATGACAGGCACTGTATAACCAGTGTTTCAATAATTGAGGTTTCAACTCAAGAGTCCAGAAAAGTTTGTCCAAAGAGCTAAAAAGGTCATCTTTGTTGGCTACCCATTCCAGTCATCTGGGTAGCAATTTTATGATCCACAAAAACGTTCATTTTTTATGGAAAGATGTCAAGTTTGATGAGCAGACATGGTTCAATTTAGCTTTCGGAAGATTCTACTGATCAATTGGAAAATGATGTACACATGAACAAATATATCTTCACATGCTGCCAGGCTGCTTCAGCACCAAATGAGCAGTTCACTGTTCTGCTACTGGTGGGTGGAGCGGTTTACTTTTCCTGGGAACAACAAAAAGTGTTATTTGCGACAATTTGCTGACTTTTTACTTCTCATATTAGTACTTTATGCAACTTGTCAGTCTTCAGCAAAAGAATGCCTCAAACATGAATGGCTTCGGTAAACTGGTGGACGGGAAACAAGAAACTTAGTTTCTACAGTCATGGTTTATTGGCTGTTATTGTATTGTTGTCTGGTGGAAGTTCCCAGAAGTGTTTCCATGTATGCAGCAGTTACTTGTCTTTGTATTGTAAGACCGCATTCCTTATAAGAATGTTGCATTTACATGTATTTGCATGTTTTTGTATTGTAAGCTAAGCCTGCATCTGCATTCCTTTATGAGTGTGACACTCACTAGAGGAAATTTGAGTTTGATTGAATTGATGATGCTTATTGCAAAATTTAAAAGGTTTTTATTTTAATTTCTTCAAAAATTATTTTTATTTGGAAACATTTTGCTTACACCTGGTTGACAGTCGGGGATTTTCGTAAATTTACCGTAAATTTATTTCAAGGACCCACGCGTAAAAAGATAGAAAGAAAGTGCAACTTGAAAGTGTCACCTGGTGGCTTCATCCAAAATATTATTTAGTTAGAAGATTGATTTTATCATAACGCATGTCCGTGTTTTACGGAATGAAAACCCCGTTCAATATAACCGCCGTGATGGCATTTACACGAGCACGTTGGAGGTATGTTGTATTTGACTCGGTCGTATTCTCGATGGCTTTGAATTTGTCCAGAAAGTTTGAAATGAATTTTTATTTTAGTTTTGGCACCAACATTGATAATAATATCGGTCGAAAATCAAAAGGACTA
Organism: Strigamia acuminata; assembly: GCA_949358305.1. Classification (NCBI taxonomy): domain Eukaryota; kingdom Metazoa; phylum Arthropoda; class Chilopoda; order Geophilomorpha; family Linotaeniidae; genus Strigamia; species Strigamia acuminata. Next base: position 53,208,256 of record OX442314.1, read on the forward strand.
AATCAAAACTAGTAATTCGATTGAAGATTGCTTCTATGATTACACAATATCCGTGTTTTACCGAATTTAAACCCCGTATTGTTATACGGGGTTCACAACTGACACAACAGCGCTCGCAGGTTAGAAGCACGCCGGCATGTTGGATTTCGTTATATTCCCAATCGATTTTTCCTCATCAAATTGCATTAATTTGTTTCACTTGATCTTCAATTTCAGCTCGAGTATTTGTCTTTCCGATGCTCTTGTTTTCGCGGAGTTGTGTGTCGGGTTAGAAACGAGAGGAATTTTTATATTCTGGTAAATTATGTTCCAGCTCTAATTTGTCGTATTTGTTTTATTACAAGACTTAAATGAAACATTTTTGTAATCTATTATTTACATAGTAAGTAGAAATATTTTCGGAATTGTTTTCCTTTTTTTAAAAAATTTGTTTATTTTAAATTGTTCTAGTTGATGTCGCCCATTTTGATTTTCCGATCCGGCTTTTGTTGGCTGAAATTCGATACAAATTTTCATGCAAGTTGTTGAGTTTGTTTTCTTCGGGGGTGTAAAATCCAACTCTCTACCTCCGCGTGGTCACCCCTGGATAAACTGATGACTTGACACGTCTCAGGGGAACCAGAAGAGAGCTCTGGTCATTGGCAAATTTCTTTAATTGATTTTATTCTTATTTTTAACCTTTCTTTGTGTTAAAATTGCTGTGTTAAAATTGCTGTGCATTGTATTGTAAGCCCACATTCACAAAGTGGCCTTTACAAATGATTTAAATAAATGCAGCCTTAACTTCTTATTTTGTTGTTGTTCACTTGGTCGTATGATCTCTTCACATCTCCAATTCCATCAAATGCCGATTCCACTCTCCACGAAGCCCCACCACACACTATCTGCCGTCTCTCGATTCGCGAGGACTTTTCTAACAAGATTTCCTCTTAGTTGAACGGATTTCCAGTTTTCCAAAAGTACTTGGGGAATTCTCATGGGTGTTGTCCATAGAAAACTGGCAGTGATGAAAGCTGATTAGTAAGAGGGGAAAACTCCGGGAAAGTGTAGCCTCTGTAACGCTGGTATCATGCTTCATTGGAACCTTTGGAGCCATTCATTCATCTGGTCGTGCATCGGCTGTAGCCTAAATTATTCTGCTTTTCTGCGCCAGTCGTTTATTGCCTCTCGTATTTGCGGTCTTTGATAAGGTGTCACTGTCAATATTTGGGGTTAGCAATGATTGTGAGCTCATTGGGAATCTCAAATACATTCTCCACAGACTGTAAAAATTATGATTTCGATCTTAGATTATAAGGAACAAATCAAATCATTTATATAAAATAACATATAATAAGGAATAAACTCAATTAACAAATAATAATAAACAGAATAATCAAGAACTCCATAAAATACATGCTTAAAATTAATATTAAGCTAGCCGTAATAAGTAAATAAATGAACAAGCATAGAAAAAATTTCAAAAAGTAATACAAAAAGTAACATAAATAAAGCCAAGGATAAAACGCGTATGAATAAGTCATTTTTGGTAGTGAAAAAAGGCAAAACAAGGGAAAATGTTGGTTTTTTTTAAGAGCTAGGGAGGGACTACAAATCCCAGAGAAGACATTACATTATTCAGGTCCACTATACCACGCTACCTCATTTGGTGGATTGCCATTCGGTGGCTTGCCATGATAGTCGACGGCCAGTTGTAAACCTTAATTTTGCTTTCGAACTTGCTTGCACCAAGCACGAGACTCTCCATCGTGATAAACAGAATGTCCTCTAAGTGCCAAGTCACCTCTGCGAACAGCGGGGTCGGTTTGGCTGGCCGAGCAGTCGCAAATAGATAAGTTGAATTGATTTTCCACCATCAGTTTGTGTATATAAAATCAAGTACAATCTATATAAAATCAAGTACAATCTATATAAAATCAAGTACAATCTATATAAAATAAAGAAAAATCTATATTAAATCAAGTTAAAATCATACAAAGTCAATTAAAAATCGTATAAAAACAAGTTAAATCATGAAAAACCAGGGTAAAATTGTTTGAATTCTTAGTAAAACTCCAAAATAAAAAACAGTGAGAATAATTAAGCGTTTGAAAGAAGAATTGAAACTTTTTTTTACGATTTTACATTCAGGGCAAGTGACCCACAATCGCGGAGGCGGCACAAATATTCCTTTCACTGTGTTCCATGGCTAATTTTTTGGTCTTTTTTTTAGTTCCCAGACAGTTCGCACAGGTGGCCAGATGGCACCCAGTGCCCAAACCCGACATCCACCCAACTGTGTTGCAGAAGGGACATTGAACCTTATTTTTCTCTATCGGAAGATTACCATTTGGAACCATTATTGGTTTATCATGTGGCTTGTCTTGAGCGATAGCTTTGGCGAATTCTTTCTTCCGTTGCTGTACGCGCCTTGGCTGCTAAGTTTTGCTGAATTTTCACTGTTCAATACACAAGGGTCCTTGTCCAAGAAGCGTGGTGCTGATTTTGATGAGATGTGATCGGGGAGACATGCGATTTAGTCCCTCCTGGTCCTATTTGTCTTTGTTTTCTCAGATATCCAGCATGCCATTTTCTTGTTTTGCTACATCGGAAGACATCATATTTGGGATAAGAAGGCTCTTTATTTCTTTTTTTTCCTATCTGAATGTTTTGATGCACAAACTGACAAGTGAGATGGCTTTTAACCTCCATTTCCTTTCTAAAAAAAAACGAGATGAATTAACTTTGTATTTCTACATTCGTAGGCTTTTATTGCTTACTTTGAGCTTTCATTCCCCTTTTCTTCATGTTTGTAGTATGATCTTGTGCACTTTAGTCTTTCTGCATCTTGTGCTGATGTTGCAATGATGCTTATCTTGAGACTTGTATAAATTATAAAGGAATAGGTTACAAAGGATTACTACAATTAGCAACTCAATGACCGAAGAGCGGAGAAAATTCTAAGGGTTCCCCAACAAATAACTATAACAATAACTATTTTAAAATTTAACAAATAAATTTCGACAATGTAGTGATCCCACAATTTTCAAAAAGAAATAAATGTTGCTTGGAGCATCAGAAATACTTGTACACTCTTGTCACAATTCACTTGCACAACACTGATCACTATTGAAGACACACTTGTACCCAAATGTGAAGGCAAAAATAAATTTCAAACAACCTCCTGGGTTTAATCCTTTTAAAAAAGATTCAAAAACTCTGATCAGTAGTCACAAGAACTTCCGATCGACACACTATTATTATATTATTATTACTATTATTGTGACATTCATCATTTAAATTCATCAACCATTTCAACTGTCTCAAATCGGGTGCAGTAATTTTAATTTATCCATTTTTTTTAAAAAAAAATTTTATATTCCTCCATTTGTTTGTCAGTTTGACATCCTTCACGGTGCATTAGATGACAATTCTCGCGAATAAGTGTCCAATGTCCTTCATCATGTTCATTGACCCCTCGGTATAAGTCTTCCTCTTCTTTTAAATTCCATTGCGCGGGGCGTTTAAGTGGTATTGGTGCCGGTTCTCGTTCTGGTTCCAGTACTGGTTCCGGTTCTGGTGGGTGGCCCCCATAATGTCTAATGCCAAAATGTCTAATCCCAGAATGCCTAAGCTGAAATGTCTAATCCGAAATGTCTAATCCGAAATGTCTAAGCTGGAATCTAAAAAAAAAAATAATAAAATAGAAGATAAACAAATAGAAAAAAAAATTTCAGACTGCTAAGCTTATAAATGATGCGCTGACGAAATTAGATGACGCCGTTATGACTTTATTGGAAGACCGGGAGGAATTGGAAGAAGCAACCACTACGGAAGAATATAATGCAAAAAACGTTGATACACTTGTTAAACTATAAAATGTCTTTAAGAAACTGCATGTCCCACTTAAATCGGTAAATACAAACAATTTGAAAAATAATCCATCTGAAGCGAGTCAATCAAAAGAACATAACTCAAAAATAAGATTGCCAAAAATAGATATGACAAAGTTTAAAGGAACTCCTGAAACATGGATTGATATTCGCATACATAATGACAAAGAATTATGAAAAGTGTCTAAATTCATTTACCTGCGTATCTTACTGGAGGGTACTACAGCTGCAGTAATTAGCGGATTATCTATAGATAATTTAGAGGAAAATTATGATGCAGCTATTGACCTTTTAACACAGATGTGGGAGAAAAGACCTTGTCATCAACGCCGTATGAAATGGCTTTTACATTTAGAACCAGTCAAAAACGTAGCAGATGTAATTGCAATAAAAAAAGTACATGATTTTTGTGAACAACAAATTAGAAGTTTACACAACTTGGATGGGAAATCAGAGACATTTAGTGTATTGTTGCTACCAATTCTTCAGAGTACTATTCCTGAAACAATAGTACAAAATTTTATAACTGATAAAACTGTCATTCAAGATGTAACTGGATTTTTAGAATATTTAAGAGAAGATATTGAAGGGGCGGGGAGAGAACAATCCAGTTATTTAAGTGGGTTTGGTAATTCGCACATAGACAAGTTGATGTTGATTTTCCACCATCAGTTTGTGCAATTACTGTAGATACTCCGTCCATCTGGTTATTGTATAACCTTGGACCGTGATATTAGTAATACAAATGCAATAATTAAAATTTCTTCAGAGCTAAATGGTCGAAGCTGTGTAATTATTATAGGTCTGTTTGTTATGGCCGCTCTGATTGCTTCTCTAACTTTTCCAGCTCTTATTGCTGTAGCCAGTCGTCCTGGCGCGCTTGTTATGACCGTGGACATCCATTTATACCCTTTGGTCCGAAAAACCAGCAAGCCTTTTTCTTGGTCTGATTCATCGGAAGAGATCATATTTGGGATAAAAAGGCTCTACTTCATTTTTGGATTGGACCGGGTTGAACTGAGTTTTAGACCTACCCTGCCGTTTATCCCATTCAACCCGTTCAACCGTTCAACCTTTTATCCTGATCCGATATTCTCTGTTGATTTGTAACTGTGTGAAATTTATTTATTTCAAAATATTTCTTCTCCACCATCAGTTAGTGCAATTAGATTTACCACTTTGTCTGATGCTAACAGCTCTACTGCAGTATAATTTTGCTCATATCAGTATAACATCCAACAAATTTAGGTGTTTACGTGAATTTGTGCTAGAAACTTTTAAAATCTAGCTTCTCATACGCGGTACCAGACTAGATAGAAATGCAAATAGAACATAAATTATGAAGAAACACTAGAAAAAATACAAAATAAATTAAAAATATCACAAGTTTATGAAAAATGATGCACTGCTCTTAACACTCGAAGCGCATACAAAAAATAAAGAACAAAAAATGCTTCCATTTGATGAATTATTGAGAGGATAAAACGCGTATGGAAAAGTCTGGTTTTGTAGCGAAAAATATCAAAAATCAGGGAAAAAGTCACAATGGAAATCAGTCACCATTGCCGAAAAGAACAGCGAGAAATTCGCTAACGAAAGAGACTGAGCGAAAAGTAAATACATCGCCCATCTGCGTCTCGGTTTCGGGTTTGTTGGGGTTTTGTGGTGAGTGAGGATGAATAATAATCCAGGTTGACTTGTCTGGTGCAAAACATCAAGTGAAGTGCACAAATTTATTTGTCTATAAAGAAAACTCAACACAAGTGGTGGACACTTGAACTAATGGTCATGTGGCCTGAAAAATGCATAGAATACATTACATACTGTACGGTATGACGCTATAAATAATCAATAGTGATGTGTTTCTTGTGATGATGGTTCATCAGCTCTTGTGGGCTTAATAATGTTCGTGGTGTGGGCCTAAACAGGGTTAAGGCCCACAAACAGAAACACACGACCACTCGGATACAATTTACTAAGTCGACTGAGGAATGTTTTATTAGGTGGCGATGTTGCTACCGCCGATACAATAGTTAATTGTTACAATGCATTTGAATACGCACAATCAAGTCATGGATGTCAGTACATGACATGTCTTCCCTCTCACTACTTCATCGGCTTGGCACACTCGTAGTTTCCTAACCTGATAGGTGGTTGATGTTGCCTTCGTGGGTACCTGGATCCCGAAGGGACATCTGGTTAAAGAATCGCCGCTATTCACTCAGCGACTTGCTGCACCACGCGGGTGAGGTCAGCAGCGTCTACTGAAGATGGCCGGGATTTGGGACTACCTACAAAGGGATTAATCATTGGTGCAGGTGCTGGAGTCTGACGAAGTGGCAGCACTGGTGGACGTTCAGGTGACCTTGGAGGTGAAGGTGATTGTGACGAAAGTAATGAAGGTGATCGATGTCAGGAAGACCCCCAAAAAAACCCACTCACTGCTCGCCACATCCAATGTGCGACAGGCACATGCGGGGGACGTTCAGTGCCCTTCAGGCAGTCTAAACGGGCTGCAAAAGGATGAAAAATCCATTGGAACGGTCGAAAAACGACTAAAAATTGCAAAAATTAAAGCACACTCACTGCTCGCCATGTCCAGCATGCTACAGGCACATGCTGGGGTCGTCCAATGCCCTCTGGGCGGTCAAATAAAGCTGCAAACAAAAGAAGAATCCATTGAAGCGGCAGAAAAACGGCAAAAAACGGGTAAAAAATGCAGAAAATAAAGCACACTCACCGCTCTCCCTGTCCTGCGGTCGAATAAAGCTGCAATAAAAAGAAAAATCCATTGAAACGGCCAAAAAACGGTTAAAAAACGGCCAAAAAAGGGAGAAATGAAAGCATACGCGCCATGTCCGGCGTGCTACAGGCACATGCTGGGGCCGTCCAGCATTCCTTTAGGCAGTCAAAACGGGCTGCTAAAACAAGAAAAATCCATTGAAACGGTAAAAAAAAACTGGCTAAAAATGCAATAATGGAAGCACTCGCTGCTCGCCACGTCCTGCTTGCAACGGGCACACGTGGGGCCGTCCAGCGCCCTTTAAGCGGTCGAATAAAGCTGCAAACAAAAAAAAATTCATTGTTGCAGGTTGCATCAACACAGGGAGATACGAAGAAATGGCTCGTCCGCCATTATGCAATCGGGAAAGTGGAATTAAAGTTCTCAGTTGAAAAGAAACCCAACTTACTTGTTAGCTTGAAAATAAACGTGAGGCAATCCAATCCTTTTGAAGTTCTCATGCCGACCACCGTGAGGAGTAATGGTACTTGTTTATCAACCGCTACACTGTTTAATAACTCAAATTGCGCAAATGTCTCTCTCCAAGACAACCAATCTTGCAGAGACGTCCCCACGAACGGCGTCAAACTTCCCATCATGAGCTGCGCCATCGTCGACGAAATTTTCACACAAATACCGCAATTCTCAGCAACACTCACACACCTCACTGTAACGGAACTTTCCCGTCGGTCACAAAACGGTTCAAAACGTCGCTCCGCACGGCATCCAACGCTTGCAATCGAAAGTGCGCCGCTTCTTCGCGTAGGCCCAGCTGGGCGCCGCAAAAACACCAACACAAAGTCAAAAATCGTGCAAACACACTGCAGAATTTCATGGAGTCGATAATCCCATCGTGGATACCACTGAAGTATTTCCCATTACTTATAAATAAAAGATTCGACTCGAGGATCCATTTCATCTTGTCATCTGCCGTTGCGCGTGGCGCAGCACGCACGGGTCGCGCGCGTTGAGGAGCGACTTGCTGTGCGAACTTTGCCATTTCCTTGGGTGAGCCCTTGGGTCGCTTCTCTGGGTGACGTGTCCAGCAACTTTTCGCCATACGAGTACGACTCGCTTTCCCGCACTCGTAGCAGATGATTTTGCCTTCATTTTGCGATTTTTTGTCTCCGGAATTTTTCCCAGCCTGTGCTTTGAACTCCGTCGTGGCCACTGGCACACCAGTTGGTCTTCAAGCAGTTAGGCTTTGCGGAAGTCTCCTATTCTTGCGTCGGTCCGGGAGCGAAAGTCGCGTGCGACGTGCAAATACTTGGCGCTTAGCCCTTTTGCCGCATACAGTATAATCTCACGGTCAATCATGTCTCTGCCTGCGGACTTCGCCTTGGCATGGACTCCCTGAGCTCGATTTATGTAGCGGTCAACATTCTCATTTGCACACATACGCAGATTTCATAATTCACTTCCCCTGTCGATTTGTTTCTCAACAGTTGTGCCGGCATGCTGCGCTTTCAAAATTTCCCAAACCCTTTTTGAGTTATTCTCTCCTAGACAACTGGTTGCTTCTTCATTATCCCTAACGCCTCGCTATTTAGTGTAGACCATTCCTTGTGGGCAGGGCCGTTTCTACCTATGAGGCGAAGAGGCGGCCGCCAGGTGGCCATGCCGTGGTAAGTAACTTTACCAAGGCATGGCCACCTGGCGGCCGCCTCTTCGCCTCATAGGTAGAAACGGCCCTGCTTGTGGGCCTTCTCCTAAGGTAGGCATCAAAATCACCCGCTCCACGAAGTAGTTGCGTCCATTAGGCAAGTCAATTCTAATACTGTTATAGCTTCTGATACCACTAGGGAGATTTGAGTGCGGTATAATTAACAACCAGCGAGAACGACGACATTTTACATTCATTGACAATACAATGCTAATTCATAAGCTTGACACAAGATGTCTACAATGACATCAACTTAAATAATTGTGAGCATACGCAATGACCCAACAGTTTTTAGTTTTTTATTATTAATTTTTGTTCAAACAGGGACTGATCCAGATAAAATACAAGGGGATGGACATTTTGGTCTAATTTTTAGATATGATGACGTGAAATGAATTGTATTGGTCAAAAATGAATTATTTTGGTCAAAAGTGAATTTTTTGATCAAAAATGAATTTTTTTCATCAGGAAATTTAAGTTTGATTGAATTGATGATGCTTATTATGAGCAAAATTTAAAAGGTTTTATTTTATTTTCTTCAAAAATTATTTCATTGTGGCACTTTTTTTTTACACCCGGTTGACAGTCGGGGATTTTTGTGAATTTACTGTAAGTTTATTTCAAGGATCCACACGTATAAAGGTAGAAAGTAAGTGAGTACAACTTGAAAGTGTCACCTGGTGGCTTCATCCAAAATATTATTGAGTGAGAAGATTGATTATATCATTACCCATGTCCGTGTTTTACGGAATAGAAACCCCGTTTAATATAACCGCCGTGATGGCACTTGCACGAGCACGTCGGAGGCATACGGGTATGTTGTATTTGACTCGGTCGTATTCTCGATAGTTTTGAAATGAATTTTTATTTTAGTTTTGGTACCAACATTGATAATAATATCGGTCGAAAATCAAAAGGGCTAAATCAAAACTAGTAATTCGATTGAAGATTGCTTCTATGATTACATAATCCGTGTTTTACCGAATTTAAACCCCGTATTGTTATACGGGGATCACAACTGTCACGACAGCACTAGAGGTTAAAAGCACGCCGGCATGTTGGATTTCGTTGTATTCCTAATCCATTTTTCCTCATGAAATTGCATTAATTTGTTTCACTTCTCTTCAATTTCAGCTCGAGTATTTGTCTTATCGATGCTCTTGTTTTCGTAGAGTTGTGTGTTGGGTTAAAAACGAGAGGAATTTTCAAATTCTGGTAAATTATGTTCCAAGTCTTCAATGAAACAATTTTGTAGTCCATTATTTAAATATTTATGAAATTGTTTTCATTTTTTTTTTTAAAAATTTGTTTATTTAAAATTGTTCTAGTTGATGTCGCCCATTTTGATTTTCCGATCTGGCTTTTGTTGCCTGAAATTCGATACAAATTCTCATGCAAGTTGTTTTCGTTTGTTTTCTTCGGGGGTGTAAAATCCAACTCTCTACCTCCGCGTGGTCACCCCTGGATGAACTGATGACTTGACACGTCTCAGTGGAACCAGATGAGAGCTCTGGTCATTTGCAAATTTCTTTACATGACTTTATTCTTATTTTTAACCTTTCTTTGTGTTAAAATTTCTGTGCATTGCATTGTAAGCCCACAATTCTTGACTTGAATGTGGCATTTACATGTGTTTGTATTGTAAGCCCACATACATAATGTGGCATTTACAAACGATTTAAGTAATTGCAGCTTTAACTTGTCATTTTGTTGTTGTTCACTTGCTTTTGGGTACAAATTCTTAATGCATTCTAATGTTACATCTAACTCCGCCCACAACCGTTTTGGAAAGTCACATTCGAACATCATGGCACATGTTTCTTCCGTTGCCGAAATTCATTTCCGGCGAGTATACGTTGGTCCTTTCGCATTTAATGCCCTCTTGACACCAGAAGTGTCCCAATCTCTTGACATGATCTCGCCCCAATTATGTGTTCTTATTGTTTTTGTCCTCTCTATCTCCCGCTGCCCGGGATTTAGTTTGAGCAGGTCCCCACACGCCCATGTAGACAAGTTGCAAGATGCCTTTTGAGGTTATACGGCCAATCGGAGGAAATTCCGCGCGCGTTTTCTTTGCTCTTTCACACGCGTTGCACTGCCTCTTTTCTTTTTGTGACAGTTTGACCCCAAATGTGTCAGGAGACTTCTCCATTGCCACATCTAATGCTTTGTCCGCTTTAAACGTTCTATCTTTGGTATTTGGTTGTTTACCATCATTGGTTTGTTTCTTTCCCACTTCCAAAATTCCTTTGAGAGTATTGCTCGATAGTTCAGTTCAGCAAACTTGATTTCCACAATAGGGTCACAGTTTAGTTGGTGAAAACTTTTCAAAAAAACCACCATTTTTTTTTATCCTATTTAGCTCCTTCATAAAGTTAAATGTATAGAGTTGTCGTTGAAACTACAATTTGTTGTTATTGTTTAAAAATCATTAATTTCTAGTTTTTTAAAGTCAGCTATAGTATGGTATTTCCTGCTCTACAAAATCTATTGCTAGTAGAACATTCTCAGCAAAAATATCTGCTTCTAAATGTTGGAGTTGATGAGTCATGTTGACATGACAATATTTTCCTGATGTCACAAAGTATATTACTTGTTCTTGGTGTCTTGAAAAGCGTTCTGGAATCACTTGACAAATCCTAAAAACAGGAATGCTCTTTTAAATCTTTCAATAATGGGTAACTTAATGCATTTCGACCAAGATGGCAACTGACAAAATCAAAGATAAAGTCTGCAAAGAGCTTATGGCTGTGGTTTGTTCAACGCACTTACATGCGGTAATTTATTCTGTTACACGTCCTCCGGAATAGAGTGTGTGCGTTCCACGTGAGCTTTTCTATAATTTAGTTTAGTGAAGACTTAATAATAAATAAACTTAAACCTATCTGAACCGAAAAAATCACGTCCAACACGAATCAAGTCAAACAGAATGAAAAAAAAAACGTAATGAAATTATTCTTATCTTATAAGTTAATAGAATAATAAGATTAATATCGCTAATGTAAAATAATTATTCTATTATACCGCTGAACCACGAACGAGCTTTACTGAACGTGGCGTGACCTAACTCGACTCATCACATACTGCAGAACAAAGACTGATCTAAAAACAGGTTGTAATTAGGGTTTCTCAAAAACAGCACTTTTTGAAAAACCGGTATTTCGGTATTCAATGTTCAAAAAAACCGGTAAACCGGTAATTTTTGGTAATAAAGTAAACTAAAATAGTTATAATGTTAAATATTTTTATTTTAATTTTCCTTTTTTATAAAGTAAAATTTTAAAAAATATTTTTTTTTCTGAAGAGTTTGTCACATTCTGGATACGATGTTTAATACATTTATGTTCTGATTTAAAAAAAATTATTTTCTGGTTAATGTGTCTGCTTAAACCAGTTAATTCAGGGTCAAGTTAATAACACACTTCTTCAATTGGTTGTGTACTTTTGACGCCATTATAAATCATACAAAAAAACTTTCAATAATTTTGAGAAATTTTTCTTTTAAATATGGTAATAACAATAATAATTACATACAATATATTAATAAAGTAGAGAAGTTTTTTGTAAATAAATTTATTTGCTTATTTAAACCCTAGTTTCAATCAAACAAGGTCAGGGAAAGGAAAAGGGGAACCTCAGTGAGTCAAACCCCTCAAGCAGGTGCCTCTCACATTCCTAAAAATATTACAACTACTATTGGACCAAAATTTTACTCAAAAAAAATATAAAAAACAACAATAATAATTAATTGAAAATAAAAATAGTTAAAAACCGACCATTTCCATTCCTAAAATGAAATATTTCGGCGGTGTTTTCTATATTTTTCTTCCAATAAAAACCGGTAAAAATACCGAACTAAAGACGGTATTCCGTAATCGGTATTTTTAAAAAAAATACCGGTTTTTGATACCGGTAAATACCGGTAGAGAAACTTTAGTTGTAATATGCAAACATGATTGGACCAAAACGAAAAGTTTTAATGAGGTTGAAAATACTGAATTTGTAGAATTATAAAAGAAAATTAGGGAAAGTTCAAATATTGAAACGGAGGGTAGAAACCATGCACATAAATCCCCCACCCGCTAGACTTTAATTACTGGTTGTAAATAAAGGAAATACGGGGGGCAGATGCGTCCAAAATTATACAATCATAATCAATAATAAATTAAACAAAATAAATAGCGACTGTCATGTAAATAAATTAAACTGGCATAATTCAAAAATTCATTTCAAAAATTAGACGAGGGACAACATATGAACAATACAAGAAGACGCACACTTAAAACTATGGGGTCAAACGTCACGGGACGACATTTACAAAATCAAAGAACCATGACTGGACGTGGGGAACGTGGTCAGTCGCTCCGCAATTTACGATCCATTCGTGCGATTGCATAAAGTGGGCTGTTGGAAGTTTGATGATTTGCGGCGGTGCATTAACGAAGAAATTTGACTCGCGTTTCGTGCATGAATTTTTCCTCGGTCGATTATCGTCCTGTCTCGTCGAATTGTTTTTATTACGTCTGGTCCGTGACTTTCGTAGGAATGATGCGGAAGGACGATTTCGATCATCCCTACGAGGATGGGGACATTTGTTTTCATAATGCCCCATATTGTCGCAATTGAAACATTTCACAGAGGATAATGGACGAAAAGGTCGAGAAGAGTTCCGTGGACGTTGTTGATCGGTTGCATAAGCCTGTGTCTATTGAATGTTCGAATCACGCGACGAAATGGATTTAAGTCGCATGTATTCTGACAATAGTTGATCCGCAACTTTGGCCGGTTTAAATTGATCGTTCGGCCAGTGATAAATCGCAAAAGTCACTTGGGAATACTCCGGTGGGAGCACATCGAGGTTTTGGTATGATCCTCGGATACATCTTCACCGACGTCTTTCAACTTTCGCACGTGGTAATCAACCCGGCCTATGAAATTTGCCATTTCTTATCCCCTTTCGAGACGTAAACAGAGGAATTCCCGATGCATTGCAGCTTGACGTGCACGTGAACTCGTGGCCCATATTTTGGCCAAAACGTCCCAAGACTGCTTCGGGGTGTTGCAAGAATCCAAAGCCGATTTCTTGGCTTCGCTGACATGACAATAGATTTGTCCTGAGGCTTTATCCTTGCGTCGCTTGAACTTCTTCAATTCCTTGTCTGTGGCAGTCGTTTTATCCAGTTTTTCGGTCTCTGTTACATGATAATACGATATCGGCGGCGGCTGATCGGCTCAGCCGAAATTTTGGGTTTAAAACCCACAAAAACTCAAAAAATCCCCCAAAAATATGCAAACAAGATTGGACCAAAACGAAAACAGTTTTAATGAGGTTGAAAATATTGAATTTGTAGAATTATAAAAGAAAATTAGGGAAAATTTAAATATTAAAATGGAGGGTAGAAACCATGCTCGTGCATCTCCCACCCGCTATAATTTAATTATTGGTTGTAAATAAAGCAAATACGGGGGCAGATGCATCCAAAATTATACAATCATAATCAATAATAAATTAAACAAAATAAAAAGCGACTGTCATGTAAATAAATGAAACTGGCATAATTCAAATATTTAATTAAAAAATTAGATGAGGGACAACACATGAACAATACAAGAAGATGCACACTGAAAACTATGGGTCAAACATCTCGTGACGGACCGAGGAAATTAAAAAACGGCATCTGGATTGAATAATAAAAGTGGTAGTTCACACAAGAAGAATATAATACAACTTTCATGTTGCGCTAACCAATCTCGCGAGTAACTTAGTACGTATCACCAACTCGCACTACAAGTAAATTGTTGAATCTCTGTTGCGGGTTCGCCACTACTCGAGCTGCTTGTAAGGACAGATAAGCCTGCGGAGACACGAATTTGGCAGTGGAACGATATCCCTTTTTGCCGCAAAAACCACAAATTGCCTCCCGATATGAGGACACACAGACCTGAGATGTCGCTGCCCACATCCAAGTTTGGCCATCTTGGGTTTGCCCCCTCTGGTCATTTGCAAATTTCTTTACTGATTTTATTCTTACTTTTAATCTTTTTTCGTGTTAACATTTCTGTGCATTGTATTGTAAGCCCACATTCTTGACTTGAATGTGGTATGAACATGTGTTTGTATTGTAAGCCCACATTCACAGCTTTCAAGTATTTTTTCCATCTTTACGTAACTCTACCAGCTTAACTTGGAATGCGCACACTTTTCAATATTGGGTTGCAGTCATCTGAAGATAAAAGTTCACAATGCTCGTAAGGACCATCGCTCTCCTACCGGGGTCTACAAATCCCAGAGAAGACAGTACATGATTTAGGACTGCTACCTCATGCGGTGGATTTTTATTCGGTGGCTTGCCATGATAGTTGACAGCCAGTTGTAAATCTTCTATTCGCTCTCGAACTTGCTTGCACCAAGCACGAGACTCTCCATCGTGATAAACAGAATGTCCTCCAAGTGCCAAGTCACCTCTGCGAACAGTGGGGTCGGTTTGGCTGGCCGAGCAGTCGCAAATAGATAAGTTGAATTGATTTTCCACCATCAGTTTGTGTGCATAAAGTCAAGTACAATCTATATAAAATCAAGTTAAAATCATACATAGTCAATCAAAAATTGTATAAAAGCAAGTTAAATCATACAAAACCCGGGTAAAATTGTTTAAAATCCTAGTAAAACTCCAAAATCAAAAACAGTGAGAATAATTAAGCGTTTGAAAGAAGAATTGAAACTTTTTTACGACTTTACATTCAGGGCAAGTGACCCACAATTGTGGAGGCGGCACAAATATTCCTTTCACTACAAAAGGGAGGAAGTCTGTGTTCCAAGGCTGATTTTTTGGTCTTTTTTTTGTTCCCAGACAGTTCGCACAGGTGGCCAGATGGCACCCAGTGCTCGAATCCGACATCCATCCAATTGTGTTGCAGAAGGGGCATTGAACCTTATTTTTCCCTATCGGAAGATTATCATGTGGCTTGTCTTAAGCGATAGCTTTGGCAAATTCTTCCTTCTGTTGCTGTATTCGCCTCACTTTGTCTGCTAAGTTTTGCTGTATTCTCACTGTTCAATACACAAGAGTCCTTGTCCAAGAAGTCTCGTACTGATATTGATGACAATTGATCAGGGAGACATGCGATATTAGCCTTCCTGGCCCCTTCTGTTATTGTTTTCTCAGATATCCCATCCAAGCTGGAAGTCCAACATTTCCATTCAGTGGACATCTATTTATATAGTTTCGTCCGAAAAACCAGCATGCCATTTTCTTGATTTGATTCATCGGAAGACATCATATTTGGGATAAGACGGCTCTGTATTTCCTTTTTTTTCCCTATCTGAATGTTTTGATGCACAAACTGACAAGGGAGATGGCTTTTAACCTCCATTTCCTTTCTAAAAAAAAAAAAGAAGAATTAACTCTGAATTTCTATATTCATTGGCTTTGCTTGCTTTGAGCTTTCATACCACTTTTCTTCATGTTTGTAGTGTTTCTGCAACCCGCTGGCCATGTGGACAAGCGGCAGGAACACTCACGGATGGGGAGAGCCGCTCGGAGAGACTCGTTCCTGTGGTCCACTGCACTGGACGCGAAGAGAAAAATGGCCAGGCGACAGGGCGCTCGCTTATATCGAGAATCTCCCTACTGCGACGTGACCTTTGTAGTGGGAGTCGTGGGACGCAGATCGAGTATCTGCTCACATCAGCTTTTGTGAAAGCTCAAATTCGAAGTAGGCCTAATCCTTTGGGAAAATGGCCGAAAAGAAGAAACATTGAGCAAAATAAAACACGTAGTTTATTTGCTACGAACTAAGAACAACTGGGAGAAGAGATACAAAACAATAGAATCACATGAGCATAGACAAAATCACATTGATTGTTGCCAAAATGAGGGATCACATACAAATTTCAGGGGGCAAAAAAATTGTTTGCTACAATGCATAGCTCAAAAACACATCAAACTTAAATTAGATATTTTTCTATGCACTGAAAAGTAAAGAAATGGGACAAAACTAGATAAATAAAGCATATTCAGTGCTCTCGACAGCAGTACCTTATTTCCCAGTTGTAAATTTAAAAATATTTACAATTTTACAAATTTTACGGAAATTTTAGCAATCTTCTTAAATTTCTTTTGCATTTTTTACTTCCTATTCTTCCTTTGGACTTGTGAGGCGTTAGGTACCCTCTAAGAAGGGAGTTTCCACATGGCAAAGAGAGAAGGGGAGTGTCTGACCGAGCTCCACCTTCCAACTAACAACATACAAAGTCTTGATTATACAATAATTACTAAAGGAGGGAAAATGAGAGATAAACTCTATGAGAGTTTCGAAGAGCTTAGGCTGCATCAAGTTCTGACTAAAGACTAGGAGCGCAAAAGAACTGTGCAACTCTGGCGGATTGCGGGTTCGAATCTGGAACAGAGGCTACTGTCCAGTACACCTGAGACTACTAAAAAGAAGAGGCTCGTAAGATTAAACCGGCCTTCACACGATGGCGTGCACTCAGTCGTGCACGTGCGCTCCGTCTTGCGCTCCGTCTTGCACTCCGTCGTGCAAAAGGGTTGGAAACCAAACGACCTTAGGCTTATGTAAGTTTTCTATACCACCTACAATTCCTCCCCCCAAAAGAGAAAGGAAGGGCGGGAGGGGTGGGGACAACGACGACAAACCCCGCAGTAAAGGAGGGGAAGAAGATAGACCAACTGACAAACTGTAAATAAAAGACAAGAGAAGTAAACGACATTGATTCGCGAGCCACATTGCGGGGCTTCGGATATCCCCTAGTACCAGAGTGGACAAGTGGGACTACTTTGAACGAGACAACCACTAATTTACATGAGGAAATTCTATAAGAGGATGTCCAAGAGTCGTCCAGTCGCATTGCGTATGAGGGTAGGGAGTGGAAGGCCTCGATAGGACCCTAGCCAAAGCCAACAAGATGGGGAAAGCTCCCTTCAAAAAACATAATGTAAACAGAAACTAACTGGAGAGCACCGGGCACCCTGGGGAAGCCCACCCGAGTGCTGGGGGTAGTGTATGAAGAGGAGAGACTTTCTAGGGGTTCCTCACTGAAAAGTGTTGTGACCCGCCATGTCTTTGCAGTTATACAACAATAAACAACCATTGTAAGGTTGCCTAGGAGGTTTTCCTAGGTAACCCGCCCATTTTTGCCATTACAATAAAACTAGTCTTGACTCGAAATTGCCTCGGCATTCGTCATTGTTGCCGCCACCACGGCTACGGCCGCCGTAGTCGAATCACTTGTCGTGCGAGCCGCCTGCATTGCAACGAAGGCTGTCACCGCCACCGACATCGCCTCCATCGTTAAGGTCGACGTCGGTTCGCGGACCACCAGCCTGAATCCGACGGAAGGTGGTGGTGGCTTGACGACGTGGCAGCACGACCAGCCGCTTCCACCGCCACGCCGAGAACCTCTTATTCCTATAGAGTTGGTGGTGGTGGTGGCAACGGTAGACTTCTTCAAAAAAAGGAAACTGAATAAATAAATAAATTAAGTACGCAGATCTATCAAATACAAAGTTCATTATCGTGAGCCCACACGAATCAGAGTCCAACTCAGGGCTGGACTGGGATAAAATTTATTACTGGGAAATCTGGATGTCCGGGCCACAATTAATGAAGTCGGGACAGGCCACGGCGGCCACGGCCACCCGGAAATTCCCGGTAGTCCGCCGGGCCAGTCCAGCACTGGTCCAACTGTTGCATTTGTGGAGGATCCCAATGTTCCAAAGCACGAAGGAAATAATCCCGCTGCTGTCGAACACAAATGGAGTTGTTCCCAAGGTTGATAACTTAAATCCAATGGTCCAGAAGAGTCATATAAAACGATCTAGTTTGGAAAATATTTCCAATAAACAATAAAGAGCTGCCAGTGCTGTGGTCTTAGTATTGGCAAGATCCTCCAGATGTTTTTTTCTTCTCGTAAACGAGATTTAACTAGCTATTGTACGGCTTCTGGACGTTACGTAGGATCAATCATTAGTTAGTTCTACTAATGCCATCCACTGGGAATGCGCACACGATTTTATTCCTCTTCGACAAGTTGCAGATAGGAATAGAATTCTTTCATGTGTGTGCTCGTATCTTTTCGCTTTTCATTCAGTGAAGGGCCTCGCACAATCTACGATTTCGCTTAATGTACGATATTCATTGGGTAGTGGCACGTCAGGATTGCTTTTGACAACCTCGGGCTCAGATTTAATTGGTTCAGGTATGACTGGTGCAGCAAAATGGTCTTCAATCGGCATTTACTCTTTCGAGAAAGTCCAGGATGGCTTGACAGGTTTAGACGGTTTTTGAGGTTCCACCATCCACGCTTCAGGCGTGTTGACAACACTCATGACCATTGGGTCGATCGATGTAAACGGCTTCTTTTTTCCTTTTATGGACTAATCGACAGTCCTCGCAGCAAATTCATTCACGGGCTGCTGGTAGGTGTACTCCTTTCGCAAGGAAGGGTAGCATATCCTTGTTCCAAGGGTGGTCAACAATGCGGCGCTTCGTGCTGTCACAATTGAGACAAACTAATAAGTGAGATTGCACAAATACACCCTGCACCCAACCAGATCCGGTGCAAAATGGACAGGGCACTTCATCTGGTCTTCACGTGCGGCGGATGGTCTCCACTTGTAGGTTTTGCACCTGGAGTGGCCTAAGAAGCGGGGCGGGGGGGGGTGAGGGTGAAGGTAGGCAGGCATGTGCGTTAGTTTTTTCCGGCAAGGTGTTCCGTTATTTATTTTATCATTGTATTATACTAGTTAGTCATTTACAGTTAATTAATTAGAAAACAATGTTATAATGTGTTATAAGTGGAGGAAACTATACCGGTAACAACTAGTCCATAAGGGACTTCAGAAGCTAGGCATTGGGTTCAAAGGAGAGACAAAGCAATGAATAAATGATTCAAAAATTACAAAAGTAAAAAAAAAATTGAAACAATTTTTTCCACTTACAGCTAATTTCCCAAAATGTTTGTTTAAATTTTTAGCTAGTGACTTAGCTACATGACGATTTAGTAGCTTACACCAAAACATGATACTAGATTCCACTAAACATATGATTATTTCTAGGTCAATTAAGAATTGTGGATAAGAATCTGGCGACCCGGTCGAGGAAGAGGTAGGGGAAGGGGTCGAGGTCGTGGCAATTGCTAACACTTGCAAGTAAAAAGTAATAAAAACACAAAATTTAATAAAGTAATAACAATACACAAGTTAAAAAAATAATTACATACAAAACATATGTCGCCCTTCTGTGTGGCGCATACGCTTTGTCGTGTGAGCGTCTTGTCGCGCTGGGCGCAGACATACCGCGATTTCGCGTCGCGTTGCGATCGCGTTACCATTGCGCATGCGCGGGTAACGTCATTTCCTTCGCAAAATGCCACATTGTGAATGCCACATTGCGAAATAGTACTTGTCCTAAGTACTATTTCGCCCGCGATTCGTGTCGCAGCCAATCCCGTGAGCTGTGTGAAATGACGTCATTTCATCAACATTTTTGGTTGCTGTGTGAATGCTGTGGAATGACGTCATAAGTTTGAATTCGCGGAGCTGAAATAGCTACATGTGTGTAGCATTGCGCGCGATTCACAGCGCGATTTCGCTAGCGAAATCGCGACGCGACGCGAAATCGTGGTATGTCTGCGCCCAGCATAAGACAGTCACGACTGGGGTTGATACGCTGGCTATAGCGCCCCCTTTAAACATCGTCGCAGCCCTTCAAGATAAACGAACGGTATCATCAGGGTCCGAGGATTTCTTTGGACGCAGCTTATTGGCTGCACTGACCAAATCAGACAAAGAAACTAGTGGATGATCAATGTGCTTAGAACCGGAACAAAAGGAAAAACCACTTAGGGGTCAACACCACTCAGTCCCGGTGCACTAAAATAATAAAATAATAAACGCCACGTATTGTGCACGCACTGTGCATGCACTGTGTATTTTAGTGTGTGACGGTGACGACCACAACTCCTTATCGCATGATAGTACCGGGTATAAGTCGCGTGAAATAGTGAATAATACGAGATAAAATAAAGACAACAAGTTTCTCAAAACACTACATTTATTGTTGTCAAACAATAGAATCAAATCTAAAAGTTATACAAATTCTAATGCCGACATTTGGCAAGTTAAGTACAAGTTAAACTATACATGAATTGGCTGTAAAACAGCCCTAAAATAATATGATTACGGTTATTGGTGATCCGGGGTTCGGGAACGGCAAAACGCCCGCTCGACCGAGTATAGATGTCATCAGATAGCCGGGCTGGCTGTGTCCTCGCGGCTTCCGTCGGCGCTTCGTAATCGTGGAACTGGTTCCTTCGCGTTCCTGGTTCGTATCGTGTAATGGTCCGTGTAATGCTGTCTGGCTCGATCCGAGAGGTGCGGTTGACTCATGTGCACCGCCACAACTAGGGTTGGAAATTGGTAATGAATAAATGAAGTCATTTATTCGCCAAGGTTCCGCTTGCGAATTATATTTAATTCGCGACGTTGTGAGTTTAATAAATTAACTTAATAAATTGTATTCAATTTATTGTTACGAATTTGATTCGTCATACAGTGAAATAAGTCTCGTGACTTACTTCGGTTGTTAACTTGTTGCCAAGTTTAAACAATTAAGGTTTTTTATCAACTACAAAATATAATAAAGATTAAACATCGCAACACACAATTGCCGTCAAAGTTCGCCTTGCTGAGCAGAACAGTATCGCGCGTGCCCTAAATAACAGTGCGGTGAGAGACGGCACTGGTATTCAGGGGGATATAGCCCGCAGTTCTGCACAACAGAATTAATCACCTGAGATACTACTCATAAGTAGACTGCTTTGGCACCATCACCGAAGAGATATAACTTTCCCAAACACATAGTGCTACTGGCGGTAACTGCATGTTTTGCATGCAGACTGCTTTGGCACCATCAAGTGATGGAGTCAATCTCTTTCAGTAACAGTGCTACTAACGGTTACTAAATACTTTGGTATCACACGTGATTCTATTGTCCGACCACGAGGATACTTATGCGGGAGGCTTTCTCCTCGGCAAGACCGTTTGACGGAAACATTAACAGTCCGAACTTCGCCTTCAGTTGACGGGGGTTGCATGGCTCAGCAGAGCCATGCTATGCATGGACCGGTAGGCCCATGCCCTGAGTAAGAAACAGTTATTTGACATGCGGAACATACCAAATAACCAGAAATCAAGAACTAGCTTTACTTCCTGTTGTCAGGGAGTTTTATACTCGGTGGGATTAGGTTCCACCAATCTCGTATCGCAGGAAGTGGATATGGAGACGCAAATTGGGATTATGCTAATCTTTTAGCATAAACCGGAACTGGATACCGGGGACAGGAAATGGATACACAGAACGGAAATACATTCTGAAAATGGGTTTCAGGTCGCGTACCCGTGATAAAGCAAGAATACCTGCTTTGTCTTATTGAGTATTGATAATATAACTTTATATTATCGATCTAAATTATATTTAGTCATAGCAAACATAACAATTGTTGTGACCCGACTGGACCGGGGTCAACGAAGAGTTTCTCTCGTGACCTCGTTTCGGGTGTAAGGGGAGCCGCAAGCGCGTCTCCCTTCCCTCAGTGCATTGACATCTAGTCAATGGACAGGCGTCTGCCCTGAGGGAGTGGGGATGGCTCGTCCACCCCACCATTGGGTGATTCCGGTCACCTGTCAACCTCGCTTTGTGCAAAGGAATGTGCCTTGCACTGAGCGGGCAGAACCAACACAACCATCAAACGAGAAACACACGTAAAACCCGTCGTCCTACAAGATCAGGCCCAAGTAAATATACTGGGATTGACCAAGGACAAAGGACAATTTACCGTGAGTACGTTTGGTCAGTGTCAAACTCCGCAGAGTAACCTGCGAGATAAGATTACCACACTATTTTAGCACACCAGCTAGAAATAGTAAAAACCACTCCAGTTTAGCGAGTTGTGCAGACAAACGGTCGCACAAGCCTAAACTGCAGTAAAACCACGACGAGCGTTCCCGCCGCTGTGTGACCGCCGGGAGCCAGAAGAGTCCGCCGCTGTGTGATCGCCGGACACCACACAAAAACCTAGACAACAGACCGAAGTAAGCCTTTTAACTAAGCATTCACTCGCGCCCGACCAGCGTGAGCCCGAAGGACCAGCCAGAGACGAGCCGAGGACGCCATATTGCCACGCCGGCCCAAGACGACATCACGTTGCTACAACGAGGACGCCATCTTGGACACGCACGAGACAACAGACGACCTCGCCGATTCCAGCCAGCTTTCATCTTACCTTTGCCTTTCCATTTCCCATCACCCATTCCGATTTACATTTTACTTACCCTTTATAGATATATATATAAGATATATCTGTACATTGCCCCGCAGAATAAATCTATATTATATTTTACCTTTTATATCTGTGTAATCATTTCTTTGGGTAAACCGCTTGAGCAAAGCGGTAGTGAGTTAGTCGAATTAAGTAATCAACCCACGAGTTAGCGACGGTTAGAGTTGAGCGCGACACGTGGGGGCCTGTCCGGGATCAAGTTGAATAACTGATTCTAACCTGTGATTACATCATACCCAAAGCAAGAAATGGCAGATAATACTCGAGTAACAGACTCCGACTCAGACGTTAACAAACGAGCCGGTAGTCGCAAAGGAACCGACTATCATTTGAGGTCGGGAGGTCCTTTGCCCAAAGCCTCAGCGCACGAGTCTAGGCAAAAACGCCGCAAGGCCAAGCCAGACCGACGAAGCGCTTCGGAGGCATCGCACCCGTCTCACGCCGAGACGAGGCAGCGATTAGACGAGACGGAGCGGAGTGAGGATCCGTCCCACCCCAAACCGCCGCGTCCCAATCGTGACGGTGAGACGAGCGGAAACGAGGTTTTATCCCGTAACCAATCGCCTCGTCTAACGCACGATACCGAGGTGAGCGATCCGAGAGCGACGTCTTCGATACAAAGGACGACGTCCGACACGACAGCGAATTCAGCGCTAAACACGCCAATTACGCACAGTCGACCAGCCTCGGTAATGTCTGAAGGACACAAGTCCAACTCGTCCTCTGTCAAGCGTGTTTCGAGCCAGCCTTACAGCGTCTCGGGCACCTTGATTGATGCGATGCAGTTGGCACAAGCGGAGGGAGTGAGATACACCCTTCCGACGGGAAAGATTACAGTGTACGAAACGTTACAAATCGTACGTGCAGCTTTAAAAGCGCACAGTGTATCCCCACAAATCACCATTGTTGAAGGTGCACACGCTCAACAATTGGTTGATTCCGCTCAATTTGAAGCGGATGCAGAGAATGAGGCTCGACAAGCCATTCGCGAGAGACGGAGGAAGCTGGCGGAAAGAGAAGCGCAAGCTCTCGAGTACGGCAGAACCCAGCCCAATCCGACTACTCCCGAGGAGGTAGAAATAGTTGACCGAGCCCTGAGAGCACATCGATATGCTTTCCACTCGCAACAAGAAGCAGAGCGAGCATTTATGGCCAGATTGCGACGAGATGACCCGAAATCCGTTCGCAAACCAGAGGTCAGTTCATCCGAGCTGTCCGACGAGAGCCTAGAGGGAGACCCAAAGCGCACGCCGAAGGCCAAACCCAAACCCCAGCCGGAGAGGGCGACACCAGCTACTCCGCGCAAGAGAGATGCGTCGGCCAGAGAACAACAAACTCGGCCCCGCATGCAAGCTCTCGATTC
This sequence comes from Strigamia acuminata, assembly GCA_949358305.1. Lineage (NCBI taxonomy): Eukaryota > Metazoa > Arthropoda > Chilopoda > Geophilomorpha > Linotaeniidae > Strigamia > Strigamia acuminata. The sequence continues at coordinate 53,232,298 of OX442314.1, forward strand.
AGCCACAAATAATGCGATAACACGGTTAATCAACGCTAATAATGCTAGGCGAAATGAAGAGCAAGCTCTCACAAGCCAACAGCAAGATAATCCGCAAGGGACTGAGTGGCAACAACCAGTGCCCATCCTTAAAGACGACGAGTCGTCAAGGAGACAATCGCATGATCGCACCTCTTCGCGAGAAGAAGGCAAACGCGATGAAAGACCGAAATATTATCGCTACGGAAATAGTGATTCGTCGTCAGATGGACTGGAGTCAAATGCACCCAGTCATCACGATTCGGAGAGAGGTTCCGGAGAAAGACGAAGGGAAAGAGAACGCGATGAACGCAGGGAAAGGGAACGTGACGACCGTCGTAGGGGCCGGAAAGAGTCAAACTCTTCACGGCGCGACCTGCCACGCCGCTCACCGTCTCCCGACCCCAGCTCCGACCCCTCATCCAACGACGACAGACGAAAGGACAAATCAAGTAATCGCCGGAAGAGATCCAACTCTCCGCGCGATAGAGGGAAACGACGTCGATCGGAAAATAGCGACCACCGACGGGAGGAGTTTCAGGACCTTCCCCGACAAAGCGCGTTTACCGATTCGACGGGTCGACAGTATACGATGGGAGAGCTTGGAAGAGCCCTGCTTGGCTCGTTGAAGGCCGAGGGAATCGATCTGAGCAAACGAAACGATCGTAATCGTAGCACTGGCGACCGCGTAAAGAAAAAATACGCTGTCTCCCGACGAGACACCATGAGCGTTACCGGGAATATTAGGTGGCAATTTTATATTCAGAACCGTTTCGACGGGTCATGGAAAGCGGGAGATCGCTTCCTTGACGAAGTAATTCGAATTAAGACTGCCACTAAAGCCACCGTAGGAGACATGCTCACCCACGGTATTGTCGAGCTAATGACAGGCTCGGCACGTGAGTGGTACCAAGGATTGAAAGGCGTCAATTGGGACGACTTTTTAATGAGATTCGACCTACGCTACGGCGAGACACCCGAAGAGGTGAGCCGAAAGATGCGAGGTCTTCGCCAGATGCCTGGTGAAACCATAATGGATTACGACATTCGCGCCAGATTGTTGTTCGAAAAGGCCCCGATGGAATTTCATGCCACGGGATTCAACCTTTTCTTTCTCGGCGGTTTGTCGGAGTACTCGCAACGGGTGTTACTTGAAGAAAGGGCACCGACAGGAGGCAGCTACGAGGAGATGAGCGCCTTCCTGTTTGAGAACACGATAGATATCGAGAAGAGATATTATTCCGCTTTACCAGAAGCGGAGAAAGCAGCAACCGCTAAACGTCTCAAGTTGAGTGCGGAAAGATATGGGGCGACAGATAAAATTATGCGCCCTACTGAATATCTTAGCGGTATAATGGAGCTGGCAGAAGCTAGCGTTGGTTTACAAATAAAAAATAAACTGACATCCACGCTGCCTTCCAACCCTTTGGCCGCCCCTAAAAAGGCACCGACAGCGTCAGCCATGCAAGCGACACTGGAGGAGGTCAAGGAGGGGGAGGAAGCCGGACAAGATGCCGGAAAATCAGACGAAAAAGAAGAAAAAGACTATTATTCGACGGACGAAGAAATACGAAGCTATCGCGATACCTTATCAACGGGTTGCGATGAGGAAGGACCGCTAGTACATCTCATCCATCGAGATAGAGCGGTAGAAGAATTTCGCGCCAGGTTAAAACCAAATGCCGGCCGAATTCCGAAGTATTTTCGGAAAAATTACACGCCACCGTCGAAAGCAGACCCTGAAAAGAAAAAATCGACTGAAGCCCCAAGAGACAAATCAAATATTCGCTGTTTCAAGTGTAACCAACCGGGTCACTATTCCAATGAGTGCCCAAGAACAGCGAAAGAAGACGCTAAGTTTGACGCGATAATGAAGCAGATGGCAGAGATTAAACTCGCCATGGCAAAAAACGAGTCAAAAAACGAGTCAGCGCAGGCGGCGAAGAAGTAATTTCTCGACCGTCTGCGCCATTCATGAAGAAAAAGGGGTTTAACAAAGGGTTCGATAAGCCGCCACCAGTCAAAGAAATGGGTAGTGACATAGCTAACGCCCAAATTCAAGACAGGGCCAACAACGCTTTGCAGGTAATTACCGCAAACGCTGAGGCTGAGGCGGAAGAACCGAACCTACTGCTTGAAGAATTACCTCAAGTAGTCGAAGACACAGAAGAATTTCGTGTTTTCATGTGCAACGTGGCGGTCGAATACACCAACCGCCTATGTATGTTGCCCATGACAATAGAACGTGAAAAAATTATGGGACTGCTAGACTCGGGAGCAGATCGCTCGTTCGTTTCCGAAGATATAGTAGCATCATTGGGTCTCACCGATAAGATAAAAGGCGTTAATAAAAATATACGTCTAAAAACCGCCAACGGAATGGCGCGTCCAAAAGGAGTTATATTATTGACCATGGAGTGGCTCGGAGGAGTAGAACAGCACCCTTTCCTGGTCCTGCCCACATGCGACAGAATTTTTCTGTTGGGCTTAGACCTCATGGCGTCAATGGAAATACAACCAAATCCAATAACGAAATCTTGGAATTATATCAGAAATGATAAGGAAAGACCCGCAATTGTCGTGCCACCAGCTCTTGTAAAAGAAGCGGCCGACAAGACACAGTGGGAGAAAGGCCTAAAGAAATTTGTTCAAGAGTACGATTTTAAAGCATTCGTAACAGAATTGCAACGGGACAATGTAGTGGAAACACTTGTCGCCGACGCCGCTTTAGAATTAAACGAAGCAGCAGCCCTACGAAGGGTCCTACTCAAATATGAGGGGATCCTGTCGAAAAAACCGGGCCGAACGAATAAGGCTATTCACGAAATTAAATTGACGAATAATAAACCTATACGAGTTGCGTATAAGGGAATGAACCCGCAAAAACGTGAAATAGTGCAAAAAATGTGCCAAGAAATGCTAGACAGTGGCATTGTCTCCGAGGCCCAGGGAGAATACGCGACGCGAGTTGTACTCGTGATGCGCCCGGGCTCGGACCCACGCCTATGCATTGATTACCGCCCATTAAACGCGGTGACAGAAATAGATCCCATACAGATGCCGTCTATCGAATCCATTTTGAGAGAGCTTAGCCCCTTTTCTTGGGTTACGACGATGGATCTGTCGAAGGGATACTGGCAAGTTGAGATGAGGCCAGAGGATAAGATAAAAACAGCATTTTACTCGCCAATTGGACGGTTGATGTTCAACGTCATGCCATTTGGTTTAGTGAATGCTCCCAGTACCTTTCAGAGGCTAATCGAAAGCGTATTGGGTGATATCCTGCATCAGTTTGTATGGGCATACCTAGATGACATAGTTATTGCCTCCAAAACATTCGAAGAGCACATTGAGCACATCGACCAAGTGCTCACCCGGCTGGCAAAAGCTGGGTTACACGTGCATCCGGGCAAGAGCAAGTTCTGTCGAAAGGAGCTTGCCTTCCTGGGTTATCGCATTGGAGTCAATGGTTTAGCTATTGGCCCCGAAAAAATCGATGCGATTAATCGTTTCCCACCACCCGAGGACGTTAAAGGTGTCCAACGGTTTATGGGAATGATAAACTTCTTCGGCAGGTTGCTACCGGGTCTAGCTGAAGTGGCAGCCCCAGTTACCGACCTCCTGAAGAATGAAAACGAATTTGTATGGTCAAATGAGTGCAGCTTCGCATTTAATGCGATAAAGAGGATGCTGACGGAAGTCGGCGTAATGCCTCTACCCGACCTAAACCGGCCGTTCATATTACATACGGACGCCAGCAGAGTTGGGTTGGGAGCCGCGTTGCTTCAAACACACGTGCGCGACGGAGTCGAACAAGACCTGCCGTGCATGTTTATAAGTCGCAAACTCCAAGGCGCTGAAAAAAATTACAACGCCACAGAGTTGGAGTGTTTAGCCGTTGTGTGGGCCATAAGGAAATTCAGAGATTATCTCGAATATACCAAATTTGTAGTCCACACAGATCATCAAGCGTTACAATGGCTGATGAAATTAAAGGAGCCAGCAGGTCGACTAGCCAGATGGCAGTTAGAACTGATGGCATGCGACTTGACCATTCAATACAAGCCCGGCAAATATAACGTCGTGGCTGATGCTCTGTCACGGGCACCAGTGTCAGATCCTATCGACGCTGACGATGATGGCGAGGATGATTCCCGCATCATTTACTGCCCGACGAGTTGTCACCGTTGGGATTTAAGGAAGATGAATGAAATTCCCACCGCGTCTCCGGCAGATGTAAAATTCTGTGGATTTTGGACGCGGTTATACCAACCAGCTGCTGACAATTACCCAAATGCAAAGAAGGAATTTAAGCTAGAGCGGAGAATAAATGACCCGCTTCTAAGCGCCTTCCACGCTCATGTCGGCAAGCAGATGCAAAGCAATCCCCCAACAAGGGAGGAAATAATTGTGCAACAAAAATTAGACAAAAAATGTCAGGACAGAGCTAGATTCGTACTGACAGGAAGATATCCGCCCAACTTAACCAGAAGGCAGAAGCGTCGTTATGCACACGAATCCATAGATTACCTATTGGATGACGGCCTTTTAGTGAAACATCACCCAAATCACCAAGATGACTTGAGTGAATCGGACACCGCAGTAAAGGTAGTAATACCTGCTTCCTTAATCGGTCGCGTGCTGTGGTTGTTACACGGGCACCCGCTTGCGAGCCATGCGGGAGTAAGCAGAACACTCTATCGTGCTACACAGCTTTTTCACTGGACAGGGATGAAAAAAGATATTGCTCTTTTTGTCCACCAATGTCAGCGATGTCAAGCGTGTAAGCCGAGGAGAAAATCACCATTCGAAACTATCTTCTTAGGGCCTTACGCGCCTTTTGATTGTTTAAGTGTCGATGTGATGGGCCCAAAACCCGTTACGGGAAATAAAAATGCGTACATTATCGTAATAATGGACGTGGCGACTCGTTGGCCCGAGTTGTACGCCGTCGCTAGACCTTCAGCAGAGAAAATCGTTGAATGTATCTACGACGTGGCGTTACGTTACGGATTTCCACGTAAAATAATATCCGATAACGGACCCCAATTTATCTCGAAAATTTGGGGTAAGTTTTGTGAGAAATTCGGGATTGTGGCGTCACATACTTCGACCTACAATCCCAGAACAAATCCCGTTGAGCGACTCAACAGGGACATTAAATATGCACTAAGCATATTCACTGACATCCACAATAGGTGGGATGAATACTTGAGGGAGATCGCGTTCAGCATACGAACAACAGTCTCGAGGACGAGAGATTTTTCTCCGGCCTACCTCAACTTCGCCCGAGAGCTACGAGTGCCTTGGGACCCACGAGTGGCAGAGTCGGTAAATGTGGTGGACCCAGAGAAACCACATGAGTATGTGTATAAATTGGAGCAAACAATTTCGAGCACATACAAACATATGATGGCGCACATTTTTAACATGCGCGACCGCATTTTACAAGATAAAAGCGGTGGAAAATTTGTGAATTTCGAGAACAATGATTTAGTGTGGAAGGACACACACATCCTCTCAAATGCAGCGAGAGGAATCACCGCCAGCTTGGCCGACAAGAGAGATGGTCCGTATGTGATCATCGGCAAGCATGGCGGTAACGCGTATAAATTACGCAAGCTCGAGGACAACACCGAGCATAAGTCGATACAAGTACGAGAGTTAACTCCGTACATTCCGGAATTCCCGCAAGAAATGTGGGCCAAAGGCCAAGTCAAGTCTAAAACTGACGGCCAAATCGTCGATATGTTCGCTGGCGAGTTGGAAAAAGCACCGCCAAGTGACAACGAGGAGTATTTCGACGCCCCTTCACCTCCGGTAAACGAGATAGTTGAATCCGTTCCGGATCCAATTTTGGTCGGGGGGGAAACAGGAGAAACTCCTGAAACAAACACAAAAAACACGGATAAAAAAGAAAACAATAATGAGGAGGTACAGACACAAAAAACAACAAAAAATATCGTACCTGCCTCGATCCGTAACCTGCGACCAAAAAGAGATAATCCGTTTATAAAAGGCGGAAAGGTCGTAGGAAAAAAGTAAAATAAATTACGAGTCGATGGCGGCACTAAAAATAAATGTAATCGACCGATAGTGCAAGCCATCACGTCGCAGAAAATTTCGCTAAGTCCAACAAAGCGGATATCGGTCGAATTCGCGTCACGAGATGGCGTGGAAACGCGGGACCCGTAGCAAAATTATCGGCACGGGTCGGATACCGCGTGCAAAAGACCCCGTAGCAGCAATCGCGCACGGGAGTGAGAACAAAGGAGACCCGTAGCGTAACATGCGCACGGGTAGGTGCGCACTAGTCTCAAACACCCGGGTTCTGGAGTATATTACCCAGAATCCATCGCGATTACCTCGTGTTCACACGAACTTCCGCTTTTCACAGCTGATCGCTGCATTCGTGCGTGATCCTCGTTTTTAACGTTTTTATCGAGTTTTTTGAGATAGTTTTATCATCCTTTTTTCAATCGTGATTGAGCTTTTTGTGCGCGCTCCTCGCCATGGACGAGGAAGAGAACGACGTGCTGGCCATAGAGCACGAGGACGAGGAAAACTGGGACCGCGATGTAAACCAAGTCCATCCCGATCAGGTAGAAGTCGGCATCGGCACATGAGAATTATTTCCGTGCTGCTGAAAGAGAAACTTTGTTGACTAATACCTGACATGAGTGCTTTGCACTCGAAATAGTGTATAATTAATTATTAACCGCGATCGCTCACACGATCGTATTTTTTCCTTGTTAATTTGTTTTCGGGGTGCGAGCGCAGACTTCACGTCGCCTCGCGTCTCGAAAATTCCTCATGACTTGAGTCACGAGCGAGACAATGGGCTCGAGCCATAAATAATTTTATGACAAGGGGAGAATATTCTGTAAAAGAATATTTTTCTCCACAAGTAATTTGACGCATCAAATTGATGCAACTTAACATTCGTACGATGAATTTTTCGGTGTGTTGGATGAATTTAATTTGACTTTAACTTTTTTAAAAAAAAAAAATTAGACAAAGTCCGACTTCGGAATAATTCTTTATTAGGTTTATTTATTTAATAAAATTTCGACAAGCACATTTATTGTGCAATTTTAGTAATAATTTACACCCGACGAATTCTTTTTACGAATGACTGATAATTATTAATTTAATTATTAGTAATGTCCTAATTAATGTTAGAATTAATTTGAAGTAAAATCTGATGATAAGAATCCAGATTAAAGGCTCGATTTCGTCTCGCTGTGCGTTTTGGACATGAGACAGATTTTTACGTGATGACTTCTCTTTTTCTATCCGACGAGGGACAATTCGTCCTACGTTTGCACCGATAGACAGGAATCGGTCTCGACGGACGGCTGCACGTATCGGCAACGTCCCTCGAAACCAACCATTTATCTACGTATTTAACATTAACTTTTTATTAATCGTTTATTTCTCCACCCTTCCAGATGGCATTACGTAGAACATGGGGACCATTAGACCCCGCTTGCATCACTCGTGGCGGGATATTTCGAGGCGCGCTGCCCGATTTTTACCGACGATGTTTCGGCGAAGACGCCGACCCTTGGCGCCTGCGAATACTACATTCCCGATGCATCGCCCGACGTTGGGTACGAGACTGCACGCTCCTGGATACGTTCCCGGAGGGAATGCGCGAAGGCATCGCCACAGAGTTAGCTCGTAACGATGACCCGAAATCGCCAATTTTCCACCCCGGATTGTCAAGTCAGTACACTGGCAACCCGGCGGAGGAACACGTGCTGCATGCGTGGCGAGCAGCCGAGACAGAAGAGGCCCGTGAGGCCATCTATCAGCATTATAGACAACAGCTGGTGGATACCGCTGCGGCAGTGGCCGAGCGCATCCTCCAAAACGAGGGGATGACCGCGGATGATATTCATCTGTGGTTTGAGAGGCTGCGATTGGGAGAGAGTACGCCCCAGTGGAGACCTCGGATGGGAATTTTAACGTCCCAGGCCGAGATGTGGCAGCTCCACCACCTGGGGATTTTGGGGCCCAAAAGCAGCTACCCGCGGAAGCGCAAGCGCTCCAAAGGCGCCGGGAACAGCCAGTCGCGTTCCCCGGTGACAACCAAGAAGCAGCGTGTCGCTCAAAACACGACTGAAAGCAACGAAGCTGGGCCATCCACTAGTACGGTGCGTGACCCTTCGCAGTATTCCCGACCGCGAATTTTCGTAAACCGTCAGATTAAAGACGGTAAGGAGTACAAGGAGGTTTGGATGTCTGGTGACGAAGAGCGAGTCTCTCGTCCCAGCACTTCTAGACGTCCGCTGACTCATCGCGAGCAGCGGAAAAAAGATCGCAAAGAGCGATACTTCGCGAGGTGCGAAGCTCGGGGCCGTCCCATCCCCGAACCCGCCTACGTCTCCAAGAGAGCGGGTCGACGAAGTGGTAGCCAGTCAGGTGAGCGAAGCGTCCCAGCGGCAGATACGCGGGACCTTCGCGAGATTCTGACTCAGATGAAGCGGACGAAACTGACACGTTTCGATCCCGCGATGAAACACGCCAGGAAGATGGGTGTTGTCACCGACGGAAAGGTGACCCCACACGAGGTGGCAAGGTGGCTCGCAGACTACATAAATTCGCGACCACGACCCGATGGCATGCCAACCGCCATCGTGCAGCCTTCGGGCTCCGGACAACATCTCCCGGCGCCCCAAGTCGCAATGACTGGGGTGCAGACGACGGAGACGCCGACGCAGCCAACACCACCGCTGCCGACGCCAACGCTGCCGACCAAGACGCAGCCGCCTCCGAACCTGCCGCCGCCGTCGTTGTTAAATTCGAGCGATCCGCCGGATTTGCACACCGACCGCTCAGTCCCTCTCCCCGTTGGACAGAGCATTGCGCAGGAATGTCGAGCCAATTTGACCGGCATTTACAGGCCGAGCCAACCCCGACCCGGTTCCTCGGCCCTGTTTTTCGAGAGGCGAGACGAAGAAGCGCGACTCGCGAGAGAAGCCGCCAACCCGACTATCTCCGAGCTCTCAGCGTTCCGCTTCGTGATGGAAGACCCAAGAGTCTCCGCACCCGCCTTGCGAGGTGTGGATCAGGCCCAGCGATATTTCATCGAATGGGCAACGGCGATGATGAGTAAGCTCTCGTGTGCCTTCACTGCGGATTCGGAGCGATCGAATCCAGTGAATCGTCGCAGCCTACAGCTATCATTGACCAAGGTCATGATGCAGCTGCTAACCCCAGCACTCTTCGGAGAAGGGCGTCAGGCGATGGCCGCATGGTCTGTCGTGGACAGAGAGGGTGTACAGGTTCCCCGTGCACTCCTCGCAGAGTGGAGCTCCATTCTGCCCGACCCTGTGTTGACTCGGTACGAGCTAACCAGGGATGTGGTAAACCCCGAATTTGAGGGGTACAAGTTGCGAAGCACGGCGTTTCGCTATACCTCCGCCGCCTGGACAGCGGCGCCTACCCAACAACTGCGCGCCTTGACCATCCAGACGGAAGAATCGGCAGAGGATGTAGAAATGGTGATCTCGCCGACGAGCGGAGTTCCGATTCCGCCACCGATGCCTGCGGAGATATCCCCGCAAGGACCCGCCCTGTTCGAAGTGGCGGGTAAGCCAAAGCGCTTACTGTGCCGAACGCCACCCGTCAGGTCCGTCGAGCAAACGAAGCCGACACCGCCCGGGACCCCACCGGCCCGAGCGGCGACAACGACACAAGCCGTGATTCCCGCGGCCACCCAGAAGCCGAAGCCGGCACCGCCTCCACCAGACTATTACGGGCGAATCATCGAAGAGTTTCCCCATCTTTCGATGACAACGGCGACCAGGAGGTTTATCCTCGCACAACGGGATAAAGGCAAATCAGTCTTCATCTGGCTTCACAACCAGATCCGGAAGACTAGAGACCTCATCTTCCACCAGAGGTTGCTGAGAGCCCACCGTGTGCCAGTGACGCCAGCGGAAGCCAATGCCATCCGGCATACGAACACCGGCTTCTCCGCCTACATCCCGAGCGTTTGGTTACACGAGAGGACGCGTGCCCCGCATGAGCCAGTTGACGGCCATGCATTATGCTTCATTACGGAGCATGAGGACCCCCGAGATCGGTCCTCGGCGTTAGTAGGCGATCTACCCGCGCCACCCGGCACTCAACCGCCTGTCCCTGGAGTGAGTTACGCCCAGGTGACGGACTCAGTGTCGGGTCCCCCAGGAAAGAAGTGATCGCTCAGCCCCACGGTCTGAGCTCGGAGGGGGAAGTGTTGTGACCCGACTGGACCGGGGTCAACGAAGAGTTTCTCTCGTGACCTCGTTTCGGGTGTAAGGGGAGCCGCAAGCGCGTCTCCCTTCCCTCAGTGCATTGACATCTAGTCAATGGACAGGCGTCTGCCCTGAGGGAGTGGGGATGGCTCGTCCACCCCACCATTGGGTGATTCCGGTCACCTGTCAACCTCGCTTTGTGCAAAGGAATGTGCCTTGCACTGAGCGGGCAGAACCAACACAACCATCAAACGAGAAACACACGTAAAACCCGTCGTCCTACAAGATCAGGCCCAAGTAAATATACTGGGATTGACCAAGGACAAAGGACAATTTACCGTGAGTACGTTTGGTCAGTGTCAAACTCCGCAGAGTAACCTGCGAGATAAGATTACCACACTATTTTAGCACACCAGCTAGAAATAGTAAAAACCACTCCAGTTTAGCGAGTTGTGCAGACAAACGGTCGCACAAGCCTAAACTGCAGTAAAACCACGACGAGCGTTCCCGCCGCTGTGTGACCGCCGGGAGCCAGAAGAGTCCGCCGCTGTGTGATCGCCGGACACCACACAAAAACCTAGACAACAGACCGAAGTAAGCCTTTTAACTAAGCATTCACTCGCGCCCGACCAGCGTGAGCCCGAAGGACCAGCCAGAGACGAGCCGAGGACGCCATATTGCCACGCCGGCCCAAGACGACATCACGTTGCTACAACGAGGACGCCATCTTGGACACGCACGAGACAACAGACGACCTCGCCGATTCCAGCCAGCTTTCATCTTACCTTTGCCTTTCCATTTCCCATCACCCATTCCGATTTACATTTTACTTACCCTTTATAGATATATATATAAGATATATCTGTACATTGCCCCGCAGAATAAATCTATATTATATTTTACCTTTTATATCTGTGTAATCATTTCTTTGGGTAAACCGCTTGAGCAAAGCGGTAGTGAGTTAGTCGAATTAAGTAATCAACCCACGAGTTAGCGACGGTTAGAGTTGAGCGCGACACAATATGTTTTGTGAACCATTTCTATGTAAAATAGTAAGTTCGAGGTTGAATTTGCCGCTAGTACTAGTGGCGCCATCTATTGCTAATTTGTCACACATCCCCCTTAATAACTAAACATATACTCTTATATTTTATGTTATTCTTTAGGAATATCATTCGTGTCAAATTCATCCATGTCAATAAATATTTTATTTCCAATATTTATAAGGCCCACGAGTGTTTTTTTAATAAACATGTTCTTATCCTTAGGATGCTCAAAAAATGCTTTTTTATTTTCTCCTTTCAGAGACGGTTATAAAAATAGTTTGGTTATTATTAAAACAATAAACATGAAGTCTTTTCGTATAACGAAGAAGCACTTCTTACAAAAATCTTCGTTAAAGAATTTTCTGGTTACATATTATATTTTTGTTTTTATCACAGAACACACAAACAAACTGCTAATTGTTTTAACTTTGAACATGGCTTAATCTTGACCTTTTTCGGTCTCCGTGGCGGGCTTTTGCCTGTCCTTTGAAGAAGACTTTTTGCCACGTTTCTTGGCGGGAAGGGGTTCTTCCGGTTGCCGATCTATGAAAAATGCAGCGGTCGCAACAACTTCCGTGGCGATGGGCGTTTCGGGTGCTTTATCCCCTGCTTCAGGCTGATCAGTCGATCCGTCTTCTTCATCGATCATCTTTTTGAGATCTTCGTAGATGTCAATCACCGGGGGCAAAACCAAAATCCAGCCTTCACATATTTGGTTTTTCATCTCAGCTGCGATTTTTCCCACGAGCAGATTCCAAAGGTGCTCCAAAATGTTGAAGCCCTCAACGCGACGTGGATTCAAGATCATTTGCATGATCCTGGTCACGTATCCTACCGTTATTTGATCGGGAAGACCCGTAATCAATTGGCGAGAAATTATTATCGCAAGTCGAGCTACGATGGGGTAGTAGTATTCGACCTCCCAAACGAATAACTGTCCTATCTTGGTGTTCGGGGGAACTTGGTAGGGTTCGATTAAGAATTCGTTCGAAATCCCGTGTTCCGCGATATTTGGCATGGGAACCAATGTGGCTTCTTCCGTTTGGGTTGCGTTATCTACGCAGACAACACTTGGCATTTTTTCCAAACCCATTTGAAGACCAAGGGGCGTTCTTCGCGAATTCATAAATTCGGGATCCTCGTATACAGCTTTGCCATCGTTAGATAGTAAAGCTTTACAAAGGTGGCAGGTTGCCCATTTTCGGGGTACTGGATCGAACAACCCTTTAACCACGAATGAAACAAACTTGGGGTTCCAGGGTTGGATTTTCAATCGTCGTTTTGATCCGAGACAATTCCCGCATGATGCTAAATGGCACCCTGTCCCGGAGCCGGACATCCAACCAACCCCGAAACAGAAGGGGCACGGTATTTCGCCCTTTGCGAGCTCCAAATTGTCGTGTGGAATTCCCAATTCTAAGTCACGATCGCAGGCGGCTTTTCGACGCAGTGCCTTTTCTTGCTTATTAGCTGCTCTTTGTTGAGCAGTCATCGGCTGTAGTTTGGGGGCTCTCGTGGACACAAACGTACGTTTTACTCTGGCCGTATTATATCTTGGGGTATACACTACTTCGCGCGAAGTCGTGGGTGGCGGCGAGTCGTAATGGACGTACTCTCGCTGTTTACGTTTGTTGTCTTGGTGGCGATTTCCCTCGGGATTTCGATTCGCCTCTAATTGGACAATCTCGTCCAGACTTCTCTCATGAGAGGTCGACGAATCGTTCATTCGACTCGTACTTGGTTTAGGGATCGACTGTAAAGGATGGCTTTTGGAAAAACTGTCCTTTTTTGGTATAATGAAGGTTTCTTGGGTAACCTCCATCGCCGTTTTGGGTACAGCCGTTTTTGGGCGAATTTCCTTTGGGAGAGCGTCTGGGTTGTTTCGGGCCCAGGTTAATATGTCCCATCCTTTTTGGTCGAGCACAATAGGAGTATTTGGCGCTCCCGGGACCGTTACGATGGTCGGGTTGACTGTTGGCGTGTCTTCTTCCTCCGAAGAACTCGACTGAATCACAATTCGCCGCTTTTTAATTGGTATCTTCTTGACCATAATTCTACAAATATAGAAAACGTTTTAGTTTTATTTGCAATACTTTTGTATGCGCGCGCCCTCTATTGAGAAGACGCGTAACTCAATTTACGAATTTTATAATTATAATTCGTTACAACTTTTCACTTTTGTGTATTGATAATTTCATCGAACTTACGAAAATGTCCTGCTTCCTTTAGAAGCGTAGCTTGTAGAATTCTAAGTGTAGTCGCCTCGACGATAACTTGGAGTTTAGAGCACGTGGCTTTCAAATCCTCCGCCGCTAGTAAACGAATTCCGCTGGTTCGTATTTCTTCGAATATTCAAAGAAATTTCATGATATATAGATATAACTTTATATGCATAATCATAATACCTGTATTCGCTGATTTATAGCTAACAATGTCAACGCGTTTGACCGTGATTTTCGTTGAATTCGACAAAGTTCTTCTCCTCTCACGTGTGTGTTAGAAGACTGAATATAGAACGAATCTTTTACTCTCCACCCGGGGTCATAATTTATCAGGTGACTTCGCGAATTTTCAATTTGAATATTCAATATCCGATTTAAATCAATATCTTTTAGAATATTCTTTTTATATTAAGAATCTTTTTAACGACGTTCTTGAATCATCTGCACAAAATCCGTAGTGTATTTCGGATTTGGCCTCGAAGTTCTTTTCGGTCTCGAGATTATTTCCGGAAGGTCAGCTGTTCGCTTCCGTTTATTCGAGTTATTACTTCGTGGATCGATAATCTCGTTTCCATTTTCATTTGAGGTAGGAATTATTCTTTCTTCTTGTTCAAGACTTTCTTGAGGAAGTTCTTCCATATCTTGATTATCTAATTCTTGTGAATTAGATTTGTTAAATTCGGAATTTGCCGACATCCAATCAGGGTTTGGGTGATCTTCCAATTTTCCTTTTTTCTGACCCAGAGTCCATGTCTCAATCGGGTATGAAGGGATATACGGGGTGAGATCATCCGTATTTATTGATGGTTCAATTGAATCATCTAATAATTTTCGTAAGGCGTATGCACCTCCTGTTAATACGGCCGTGATTTCCCACGGTCCGTCTCGTTTTTCAGCAAATCCTTTAATAATGCCTTTGTCTTGATTGGAAAGAATATGTGTATTTTTCCAGACTAAATCACCTACTTCATATTTGCAAATATGAAATTTATTACGGTGAATTCTGTCGTGTTTCTCGTAATTTAGTTGGATCCTACGGTGCATTTCTTGGTGTGCTCTTCGTAGAATCCCGAGTAAATTAAACACGAATTCCTCAGGGTTATTTTTATCGAATTTATTCGCGTGTTGAATAATTCGCGGGTCGAAAGGTAGTGTTACTATTCTTCCCGTATTTAATAAAAATGGCGTCGATCCGGTTGCTTCGGATTTTGCCGTCCTGGATGCAAATGCAAATTCATTCAGAAAACGTGGCCAGTGAGAGTGCACATCAGAATAAATTGCAAGCATTATTTTGATATCCCTGTTTGCCCGTTCTGTGGGGTTGGCCTGAGCATGATAAGGACTTATATGAGTCATTTTAATGTTGTGCCTTTTACAGAAACCCTCATAGATGGTGGATGCGAACTGTTTTCCATTATCGCTGATAATTTTCCTGGGGTAACCCCATCTATGTACGATATCACCTAATTTTGTTATAATTGCTTCACTTGAAGCTTTGCTTAATGGGGCTAATTCTACCCATTTAGTACATTGATCGATTCCTACTAAAATATATTTATGTTGGTATTGTCCAGCGGGTTTGGGACCCATGAAGTCTAAACAAAGAACTTCCCATGGCTGTGCCATATTGTGAGGAGTATAACTCGCTCTGTGTTTGCGGTGTTGACTAGGTTTGTATTGTTGGCAATGAACACAACTACGAACATAATTACACGTGTCTTTGCTCATTTTAGGCCAATAATAGATGAGTTTCGCTCGTTCGAGCGTTTTACTCATCCCCGCGTGTCCACTTAACGGATGTCCGTGGCATGCGAACAACACTCGTCGTACTAAAGACGGTGGAATCACCGCTTTAAATCCGTTGCCGGAATCATTTAATTCTTCTTCAAATGTTGGTTTGAAGAAGATTAACATTTCAGAATCATTACTATTCTCATCTTCATTATCATGATTTTCTTTGAAATCTAGTTGGTAGCCTTTGATGTCTTTCATCCATCGCTTAGTTTTCCTATTTTTCTTTTGTTCAACTTCATCTAACTTTAGATGAGTTATTATTTTTCTGCATTCGTAATCTTTGAGCTGAGCTTCGATGATTTCTGCTCTGGTAGGAGGAACTATACTTAGTACTTCGGTTAACGCACTAAATAAAGTTTCTGGTTCAACATGACCTTTCTCCCCCTTTTCCAAAGAATTATTTAATTTTTTGGAATAATCAAACTTTACTGACACGTTTGTTAAGAACTGACAGGGTTTTGGTTCTTCTCTACGAGTAACTTCTTTATTTCCGTCCCACTCGGGCCAGAATTGAGTTATTTCTGTGGGTTCGATATAATCATCCTTCGGAATGTCTTCAATACTCAAAGGAGCTCTTGAAAATGCGTCTGCGACTTGATTTTGAGTACCACGACGATACTTAATTTTAAAGGCGCCGCATTGCAGTTTAATTGCCCATCGGCCAAAACGACCAGAAGGTTCTGGCGTCCCCATTAGCCATTTTAAGGCTTCTGCATCTGACTCCAGGGTGAAAGACGTGTATTCTATGTAAGGGCGGAAACGTTCTACAGCCCATACTACCGCTAGACACTCTAGTTCGGGAGTAGTGTAACGTTGCTCGGCTCCTCGAAGTACGCGACTAGCGTAAGCTACGGGTCTTGGAGTTTTAATCCATTTGTCCTTGTTTTTGTCAAGAAAATCCACATCTTGGCATAATACCGCTCCTAATCCTGAATGTGAAGCGTCTGTTAGAATCACAAAGGGTTCGAGCATATTAGGCATTAATAAAACTTGAGTTTCGTCGCATAAGATGTCTTTAATTCTTTCGAAAGCGTCCATTTGCTCTTGTCCCCAGACAAAAGTTGCTTTCTCATGCATTATGCTAGTCAGTGGAGTAGCAATTTCACCGTGGTTAGGAATAAACTTCCTAAAGAAATTTGCCAACCCGTGAAACCTTTGAACATCCTTCGATGTTTTTGGGGTTGGAAATTTTCGTACTGACGCGATTTTGTCAGGATCCGGGGCCAATCCATTTGGAGTGATTAAATGTCCCAGAAATTTTAGCGTAGTTCTGCCGAACTTAGACTTTTCTTTATTTACGGACAAGTTGGCTTTGTCTAGTCGTTCTAAGACATCTTTAATGTGACCGAGATGTTGGTCCCAGGTCTGAGAAAAGATGATTACATCGTCTAAATAGACTAATGCATGTTTATATAACGCGTCACCAATAACTTGTTCCATTAGAGCTTGAAATGTACAAGGCGCGTTACATAACCCAAATGGCATACGTACAAATTGATAGTTGCCTTTTGGAGTATAGAAAGCAGTTTTCTGCTTATCTTCATCTTCCATCTCTACTTGATAATATCCTTTTGTAAGGTCAAGTGAGGTGAAGTATTTTGCCTGATTCGTATTGTGCATGAGCAAATCAATACTGGGCATTTGGATTGCATTGATTTCGGTGATCGCATTTAGCCATCGGTAATCAATACATAACCTATATGTGCCATTTGGTTTGGCAACTATTACGGGATGACTTATATAAGGTCCCGTAGATTTCTCAATGAGATTCTCTGCTTCTAGCTCTTCAACTAGTTTGGTCATAATCGCAATTTTAGCTGGATTGTACATGCGAAATGGTTGTTTTTTCCATTTCGCGTCCTTTTTAAACGTAATCTTATGTTTAGCAAGGTTCGTACAACCAACTTTGTCCCGAAAGACGTGCTTGATTCCGGAAATTACTTCTAGTAATTTGGTCTTTTCCTCGTCGGAGCAATCACAATCTTTCACCAACAATTCTTCCCAATTGTCGGGTGTATGAGTGATTGTTCCGTCGTTTTTTATTGTGCGTAACCTCGCTAGACTGTCATTAAGTTCGTTATCTACGTAAGGCGCAGTCCAACCAGGTTTGTTGTCACAATCAAATTCAGCTCGTGCTGGATTTAAATTGATTGTGGTACGACGCATAAAATTGTGTCCTAAAATTAGGCCACACACATTTCTGTCTAAAATGATGAAATTCATTGGAGTGAATTCTACTCCATCCGCCCATTGAACACAAAGGGTTATTTGCCCTAACGGGATATGAGTTATGCCGACGGCACAAACTTTCATATTTCGGGGGCAATCTTGAATGAAGTCAGGGGAGGCACAAGTACTGTCAAGTAATTGTAATCCAATAAAACATTGGGTGGCTCCTGAATCCATTAAAGCATTATAGGTGAGTCCACCTATTGTTACTTTCATTCGGGGGTCGTCGATACTGTTTCCCAAACGTTTGATGCGTTCAACTACTTCAGCTCTCTTGAGCTGATGTTCTTTGACATATTTACGAAGTCTATGATGTCTAGATAATTTCGAGGAGATATCTAAATTTTCCATCATTGCCTCCAAACTTTCGCATACTCCTCCACTAGAACTAGTGGTTTCCTCTCGAACAGGAGGATTTATAGCGCTTTCAACTATTGCATTCAAGGACTCTCGCCAAGATTCGTCCCCCTTATCCGTAGGAAAGAGGTCGTCATCGAATGATGTAAACGGATTTTCAGTCTCTTCCACCGAAAAAGGAGTGTTAGGATAAGGTTCCTTAAATGCATACTTTGGATTTCTTTTCCTAGTTTTACGATTAGGTCGTTTAATTTCCTCATCTTGAATTACTAATTTATTCAGCGTTTCGTTTAAAACATTTTCTATTTCTGAGGATAATGTACTACTCTGGTTTTTTAGGGGGTTTTCGGTAACCCCCTCTACTAGTTTTTTGGGGCCGGTGGACCTTCAATCGCCAAAGGTGGAGTGGTTGCATTTTTTGGATCCAAAAATTTAGTGAATAAGTCCGACATGGATTTTGTCATACTAGTTTGCATAGTAGTTTTGAAGTCTTCAAGTTTTTGGTCCAAAGATTCAGCGGTCACCCAATTTTGCCTCTGTCGTTTAAAAAGATCAGAGGTGGGATTGGAATTGGTATTATTACCAGTACCTTGGGGCTTGTCCTGAACAAATTTTCTTTTTTGTAACAAAGGACATTCCCTCTTAAAGTGTCCTGGTTGATTGCAATGGAAACATTTTCCAGTTGCTTTCTCCGATAGGGCACATACCATGTTGCTGAATCCAACATCGTTTTCAAGATTGTCTGTCTCGTCAGATTCCATAGGTACAACTTCTGGTTCGGCGTTCAACGTCTGAGTAGAGCGTATGAGTGGGCGCGAACTCCTGGCGTCTTTACCTTTTTGAGTATTTGACGGGACAGTTTCGTCCTCTTTATTGGCAATAGTGTCCACACTAGCATTTTGGGCTTCAAAAAGGGCCCTATTTTGTCGGACAAATTGAAATATGTCATTAAATGATTCTTCATAGAGACCTCTATCGATTATTCGATTGTAACTAACTAAGTTCAAATTCTCGAGAAGAGTAGGAGCTTCATCTCTTTTTGAATAAGATCCTTGAGCTTGTTTAAATCTCAAAAGAAATGTATAGAGTGGCTCTTCTGGGCCCTGGATTAAATTTCGAAGCTTTCGGGCTCGGGTGACAGGGATCATGTCAAACTCCGCCAAAAACATCTTTTCGAAAGTTTTCCAGTCAACAAATTTGTCGAGGTTATCGGTATGCCATTCGTGGGCTATACCAGATAAATAAGTTGGTATTCCGCGTTTTACCATCTCATCTAGAGTTAAACCTTTAGCGACAGCGACTGTTTTGGCTGTAGCTAAAAATTTAGCCACGTCCTTCTGTTTTCCATCAAAAACAGGCATATCTTGACCTTTGAAAAAGGTTTTATTTGAATTGTTTGCATTATTATTTTGCTGTGCATTATTCTGCATAAATTGTTGTACTTGCTGTGCACAATCAGTTTGAATATTTCGCACATAGGTAAGGATGGTTCCCAAGTCGTCGGTAGAAAATCTCGCTTGAGATGAACTACCAGCGGAGGATGCCGAACCAGAATTTTGTTCAAAATTGGGCAGATTTCCCTTAGGGACCTGATTGTCCTGGGGGATTTCTCTCCTTGGAGGAACATAATTTTCATGCTGTGTATGATTGCCAGATGGTACATGTTGTCCATGTGGAACACTACTTTTATTTTGTACACGTTCTGGGGGTGTCTGATTTGAACGAGTTCTTCCCGCCGGTAAATTTTGAATAACGGGGGACGGTGAGATCGGATCGGATCTCCTTGGAGTTCGATTTGACACTCTTTTTGACTGCGTTGGGGGGACAAACTGTCCTTTCCCCGGTGTCGGAGGGGCATAATGTCTATTTCCAGATGTTGGAGTAACATACTGTCTATGTCCCGAGTTTTGGGAGACATTTTGTCTATTCCCTGAAGTTTGGGGGATAAAACCCGAATTACTATTGTTAATCATTCGATTAACACTAGTCGATCTAGACCTTGGTTTGGCTAGATTTAAAGGACTATTAGAACTGGGTGTTCTTTGTCCAGAACTTTGTTGACTACGGGATCGGCTAAACGATGGCTCGCGTACCATTCTATCGTTTAGCTGGGGAGTCGACCCTATCCGGGCTTGATATCCCAACCTCTTTTTAGGAGAGGGAAAGTCCAGCTTACGATTCGTGGGAATCGTTTTCCGTGGGGTTCGGTGTGAAGTCCGCGAATGCCGACTTTCGTTCTCCGAATCTTCATCTTCATCGGGTCTAATTCTCTGATTTCTTTTCTCAAGTACGCGTACATGATTAACCGCTTCGGTTATTGTTTTGAAATCAACCCGATTCAGATTATAGAGTTGACAATACTCTGTTAAATCGTCCGGAATTAAATCCGTTTGGTCTTCGAGTCGGACGTAACTATTTTCCAAGTTTCTGTCATCGACTTCTCGTTCATTCATATGAATGTTTTCGTCAGACATAATAAAAGTTTTAAATTCTTTATTACTAAAGAACGATAACACACTTTATAAAATATACACTTCAAAATAACAATACACTTCGATAAGGTTAAGCTTAAACTCCACGTGGTGGTTAAACGTGTTAAACTATCGACAAACTTTAAACAAAAGAAAATTAAATTTCGCGTGGTTTAATACGCGTTAAACTATTATCAAACTAGAACAAAATCAAACGAAATCTTCTACAGGTAAACTAGCGTTTGGAAAGAAATACGCTTTAAACTATTATTAGAATAGTAGATGGAATACACTTAACTTTGCTGGTCTACGGCGTGGAAATTTCGAATCGGGACTAAACGGGACGGCGTGGTCAAGATGGCTACTGGAACACGTGTACGCGGGTCTGGTCTGGATACGAATGGTCCTCTGCAGTCTGGATCCGCGTGGTATCGAGGATCGATAATCCTTTAATCCCTCGATACTTTATTGGTGGAAAATCTTTTTATCCAATGATAAAATGGAGACTAATCCTTTACTTACAGTAGTTTTCTACTACGTCCGCACTTTGGTCTGGTCAATCTCGTTATTGATTGGATAATTCTTTCGAAAATATTCAATCAACATTGAAACTGTTTTTACAGACCTTCCGTGAAAATTTAGAAAATAAATTCTTTCAATTGTTGGAGTGTTTTATAACACAACATAACATTCCCTTTAATGTTAGATATTCTTATGAATTCCAACGTTTTTAAAGACATTTTCTTACTTCGTAAAAGTAGAAATATATAATTCGTTTCAAAATGTTATAATCTTTATTTATCTCAATTTTCACTTCCTATTAAATTCGGTAAATTTAAACTTTGCAACCTATCTCGGTGGGACCTCCACGTGTGACGGTGACGACCACAACTCCTTATCGCATGATAGTACCGGGTATAAGTCGCGTGAAATAGTGAATAATACGAGATAAAATAAAGACAACAAGTTTCTCAAAACACTACATTTATTGTTGTCAAACAATAGAATCAAATCTAAAAGTTATACAAATTCTAATGCCGACATTTGGCAAGTTAAGTACAAGTTAAACTATACATGAATTGGCTGTAAAACAGCCCTAAAATAATATGATTACGGTTATTGGTGATCCGGGGTTCGGGAACGGCAAAACGCCCGCTCGACCGAGTATAGATGTCATCAGATAGCCGGGCTGGCTGTGTCCTCGCGGCTTCCGTCGGCGCTTCGTAATCGTGGAACTGGTTCCTTCGCGTTCCTGGTTCGTATCGTGTAATGGTCCGTGTAATGCTGTCTGGCTCGATCCGAGAGGTGCGGTTGACTCATGTGCACCGCCACAACTAGGGTTGGAAATTGGTAATGAATAAATGAAGTCATTTATTCGCCAAGGTTCCGCTTGCGAATTATATTTAATTCGCGACGTTGTGAGTTTAATAAATTAACTTAATAAATTGTATTCAATTTATTGTTACGAATTTGATTCGTCATACAGTGAAATAAGTCTCGTGACTTACTTCGGTTGTTAACTTGTTGCCAAGTTTAAACAATTAAGGTTTTTTATCAACTACAAAATATAATAAAGATTAAACATCGCAACACACAATTGCCGTCAAAGTTCGCCTTGCTGAGCAGAACAGTATCGCGCGTGCCCTAAATAACAGTGCGGTGAGAGACGGCACTGGTATTCAGGGGGATATAGCCCGCAGTTCTGCACAACAGAATTAATCACCTGAGATACTACTCATAAGTAGACTGCTTTGGCACCATCACCGAAGAGATATAACTTTCCCAAACACATAGTGCTACTGGCGGTAACTGCATGTTTTGCATGCAGACTGCTTTGGCACCATCAAGTGATGGAGTCAATCTCTTTCAGTAACAGTGCTACTAACGGTTACTAAATACTTTGGTATCACACGTGATTCTATTGTCCGACCACGAGGATACTTATGCGGGAGGCTTTCTCCTCGGCAAGACCGTTTGACGGAAACATTAACAGTCCGAACTTCGCCTTCAGTTGACGGGGGTTGCATGGCTCAGCAGAGCCATGCTATGCATGGACCGGTAGGCCCATGCCCTGAGTAAGAAACAGTTATTTGACATGCGGAACATACCAAATAACCAGAAATCAAGAACTAGCTTTACTTCCTGTTGTCAGGGAGTTTTATACTCGGTGGGATTAGGTTCCACCAATCTCGTATCGCAGGAAGTGGATATGGAGACGCAAATTGGGATTATGCTAATCTTTTAGCATAAACCGGAACTGGATACCGGGGACAGGAAATGGATACACAGAACGGAAATACATTCTGAAAATGGGTTTCAGGTCGCGTACCCGTGATAAAGCAAGAATACCTGCTTTGTCTTATTGAGTATTGATAATATAACTTTATATTATCGATCTAAATTATATTTAGTCATAGCAAACATAACAATATGTTTTGTGAACCATTTCTATGTAAAATAGTAAGTTCGAGGTTGAATTTGCCGCTAGTACTAGTGGCGCCATCTATTGCTAATTTGTCACAAGTGCATGTTTTGTGCACAACCATTGACGAATTTTATAAGAAAAAATTCTTCCCTGATGTTGTAGGGTATTTCCAAAAAGGTGTTCTCTAAGGATCTTAAAATTATCCCCAAATACATATTCATAAAACCCAGCGACCGATTATCATACTGTTCATCTGTTATCAGCTCTCGCATTCGCTCAGTAAAAAGCTGAGGTGCTTCAGTTGCTTCTATAGCTTCTATGAGAACAGTGATGCCGTGGATTAAGTTTCTTTTGCGTTGACGTTTTCTTGTTTTCTTGTTTTGATTCATCGGAAGAAATCATATTTGGGACAAGAGGGCTCTGTATTTCTTTTTTTTTCCTATCTGAATGTTTTGATGCACAAACTGACAAGTGAGATGGCTTTTAACCTCCATTTCCTTTCTAAAAAAAAACAAGAAGAATTAACTTTGAATTTCTGCATTTATTGGCTTTTATTGCTTACTTTGAGCTTTCATTCCCCTTTTCTTCATGTTTGTAGTATGATCTTGTGCACTTTAGTCTTTCTGCATCTTGTGCTGATGTCGCGATGATGCTTATCTTGAGACTTATACAAAGGAATAGGATACAAGGGATTACTACAATTAGCAACTCAATGACCGAAGGGTGGAGAAAATTCTAAGGGTTCCCCAACAAAAGCCTCAATAACTATTTTAAAATTTAACAAATAAATTTCGACAATGTTGACAAGATGTAGTGATCACACAATTTTCAAAAATAAATAAATATTGCTTGGAGCACTCAGAAATACTTGTACACAGTTGTCACAATTCACTTGCACAACACTGATCACTATTGAAGACACACTTGGCCCCCAAAAGTGAAGGCAAAAATAAATATTAAGATGGCAAGATTGGAAAAATGTAGTGATCCCACGGTGAAAATCAGTTGAAAGATTGTTGCACCTCTTCAAAACTAACGTCCCACACTGGGCTGTAGACAGGCGTACTCGGGATACTAACCTGTGTGTGTATTCACGTCCGAATTCTCGCAATATGAAACTCAAATCAAAAGACAGTCTGGTCAGCTGCACAATCACTCAAGCAAGGGCGCCACCATCTTGGAATGGCAAAAACCTGGTGCCGTAGAAAATTAACAGTTTAACCACTTTCAGCCGCTTCCTGCTGCTAAATAACATAAATATAAGTCCAAAAACACTAAATTCACCGGTACTGATGAAACCGCCACTATTTGCGTGTTGGAAAACACTCGTTCTCCTCGCGAAACGAAGAATTCCGCACTCGGAGGCCCTCGTTGTGGGCTTCTCTGTCGAATGATGTCGGTAAAACGGTCGTCGATGCCCACCCGCGTCTACGCTCCGTGATGCTGCCCAGTCGATTACGATGTCCGTGTGAGAACCTAGTTGATTGAAGTTTGAGCAACTACTGAGTTTTTATTCTGCTGAAATATTTTGGGAAGGGTTGGTCAAAGTACAAGTACAGAGTTCGTTATTCGATATTAAAACAATGAGGCGATATTATTCGATATAGCTGGCAATATTATTTGATATAGCTGGCAATATTATTCGATAATGCATTTAAACTAAACAAGCGATATAAAACGATATAAGGAATATTATTATTTAATTTCCACAGTCCGTAGACGCCGCAAATGTTTGTCCTGGGTCAAAATTATTTTTCTTAGGTTTTTAGTAAGGTTTTTAAGTGTTTTTTTTTTCTGGACCTCGATAAAAATTTTCAATAGTATCCGGACCCCACTTAAAACTACTTGCCGACCCCGGGTATAAATTGTAAGTGTTGGAAAATCGGATAGCATGTGGGCCACGGCCATGGTGTTGTGGCGGGTGAAAAGGTGCTCGAATAACACGGCGGATGTAAATCAGTTGTCGCTGGCGATAGTGTATCCCATGTCAAGATAATATCTGGCCACGTATACAACGATGCGTCCAATGGCGTTACCCGTTTACCTAGAAAGTTTGGCGCGGAGTAAAGCAATCCGAGGTAAAATAGAAAGACGACGAAATGACTCACTCTGGTTCCGGCTCCTAGTCCGGGTCAAAATACATCTTGGAGCGCTTACCCAGATGCTCCTCGTCGTTGAGCACATAGCCGATGCCCGCGTCGCACAACATGAACAGTTCAAAGCCCCATTTGATGGGTTTGGCCGGTTGGCAGACCTGGGAAAAATTAGCCGAATGACCAAAATTAAATATATAAATAAATAAATAAATAAATAAATAAATGCTAGAGACGAGATTGCGACAGGCGATGCACGCACCTCCACCTTTGATCGACCTCGGAAGGCGATCGACTCGTCGATGCAGAGCGTCCTTGGTTGGCGACAAGAGCGGAAGCGTTTGTTCGACAAATCGGCGAACTAACGAACTTATGTCATGCTGTCGTTTTCTCCGCGTTCCTTCAGGAACGACGCCCTTTTCGTTATTATGCTGCCGCCATCGGGACCACGCGTCGAACCGTCAACGTACAACCGCTGGTAGGACGGTTGCGTGCTATAATGAAAGCACCGCGAAATCTCCTGAAAGCCCCTGTGCGTCATGGCTCGTCTGACGATCGGTGCATCGAGATTGCGGACGTGGCTGCTCCACCAGTAGTGTCGCAGTTCAGGTTTCTTATTGTAGCCGGTCAAGACGAGGATGCCCAGGTACACCTAGAATTCGTCGAGTGTTAGCGGGCGAACCCGTGCACGCGCCTTCGTCGCAGCCTCTCTCGGGTATGGCGAGAGTTGCGGTCGAGACCGAGGTTGGCAAGGTGTAGTGATCCCACAATTTTCAAAAATAAATAAATGTTGCTTGGAGCACTCAGAAATCCACTATTGAAGACACATTTGACCCCCAAAAGTGAAGGCGAAAATAAATATCAAACAACCTCCTTAATAACTATCTTAAAATTTAACAAATAAATTTCGACAGTAATGTTGAAAAATGATGTCAAACACCTCGTCCTTCTTCTTCATGAGATATACTGTTGAATAACGGGAAAAATCGTCCGTTATTGTGAGGAAGTATCTGTTTCCTGACAGCGTTGCTGTGTTAAAAGCTCCGCATACGTCCATGTGCAGAAGTTGTAGTGGTTCCTTCGACCTAATGCCCGGTATGGACTTATGAGAAACCGCTTTCTTCTTCGCCAAGCTGCAGACATCACATTGTGTTATGGGCACATCCAGGATTGGCAATCCAATTACCGCATCTCGTTTACTCATCTCCTGTACACTTGGGAAATGGATGTGGCCCAATCGTTCGTGCCACAGTCTCGCTTCTTCTGGATTTGACTTATTTTTGTTTGTGCCCGTTGGTTGTTCGTTCTTCTGCTCGCTTTTCTGTTCGCCCACGTTGGCTTTGTTCTTGTCCTTTTGTCTTAACTTGTCGAAATCGGGTTTTTGATCGCTAAGTTTCTTCAAATATAACGTCCCACGCTGGGCTGTAGACAGGCGTACTCGGAGTACTAACCTGTGTGTGCATTCACGTCCGAATTTAAGCAATATGAAACTCAAATCAAAAGTCAGCCTGGTCAGCTGCACAATCACTCAAACAAAGGGCGCCGCCATCTTGGAATGGCAAAAACCTGGTGCCGTCGAAAATTAACAGTTTGACCACTTTCAGCAGCTTTCTGCAGCTAAATAACATAAATATAAGTCCAAAAACACTAAATTCAGCGTTATTGATGAAACCGCCACTATTTCCGAGTTGGAAAACACTCGTTATCGTCGCGAAACGAAGAATTTCGCACTCGGAGGCCCTCGTTGTGGGCTTCTCTGTCGAATGACGTCGGTAAAACGATCTTCGATGCCGCCCGCGTCTACGCTCCGTGATGCTGCCCAGTCGATTACGATGTCCGTCCTGGGTCAAAATTCGATGCAGAGTTCGAATAAGTTGTCCAAAAATCTCTAGAACTCACGAGGAACCATCTTCTGCTACCATGTTGGAATTTGATGGGAAAAATAGTAAGTCTGGATGAACTTTTCTACTGTGGCGGCCATGTTTATTCATTGAAAAATAAAGGCCAAGGGACTTTGAGGTCAGAAGACACCAAAAACATGTGACAACAACAAATATTCACAGATATGTTATAAATTGAACAAATCCTTAAGTTAAATCATAAACAGTTATCAAATATGATATGAACATTCAACTGACATAAAATAGTAATCATAATCAATGTTATTGATTTAAATAACAAAACAAGAATCATTACACTTAAACAATTCTAATTGGCTTAAAATTACCAAACACTTATACAACAATGAATACAGGCAGTGTTGACCCGAACATCAACACACTTATACAGGGTGGTTCAGAAAGTCTGGTTCACAGTAAATAATTCCCAAACCGTTTTAGATGTTGATTTAGCAAAATGACTGTCAGGGTAGTATTTTGGGGGAAATCAAATTACGACATCCAACTTGACCTCAGAGATCATCTTCAAGGTCATCCATATTGTAACTCGAGAACCGTGACAAATATAGAGAAAAAGTGAATTAGAAAGTCGTAGAGCACCATCTAATTAGTCTAGAACTGTTTTTAAAAAAAATTATCACTTACTGAAAAGTTTTGAGAAAAAAAGGTTTGAAACGTTAGTAGTAGTGGGTTTATGGGGATCCTGGGCCAGTGGTTGGTGGTGAGGGGGGGGGGGGGTGGGGGTGGTGAGGGTTAAGTGGGGGGAGAGATAAGGGGAGGGGGAGATAAGTGGAGGGGGAGATAAGGGGAGGGGGAGATAAGGAGAGGGGGAGATAAGGGGAGAGCTAAGTGGGGGTGACTAATTGCTTCAATCAATCAGTCTTATCATTCAATCAATGTGCCCTAGGCTATTATTTGTTATTGTTTTTCTTTACTTAAGTACCTTGTTGTTGTTTTTTCCAAAGGACCCTTGTTTTTCTTTATTTAAGTACCTTGTTGTTGTTTTTCCCAAATTTTCAAAGGACCCTTGTTTTTCTTTACTTAAGTACCTTGTTGTTGTTTTTCCCAAATTTTCAAAGGATCCTTAGGCTACTTTTAACCAAAGGAGGGATATTATTGGATACTCATCAATGTCAGTGATGGAAAGGGAGGGTAAAACAGGAAGTGAGCGGTTCAAAGGGGAGGAGTTACCTTGTATAAATGCAACTCGCATTTTGGGATACTCACCATTTCTTTCACAAACAAGCCATGACTACTACTTCAAGCAGCGGGACCTACTCTCTTGGTGGGGAGATCTATTGTCAAGTCAATCCATTTCTAGCTGGAGTCTACATCCACCTAAGACGATTTCTGACATACCCGAACGGAAAGCTGTATCCCTCTCGTGATGGTATGTGCATGAACGTTAAGACATTTTATGATTTTGTGGAACATTGGAAGCAGATAACGAGTGAAATTGCGAATTTAAAAACCAAGAAATCATCAACCATTGAGTGTGTAGGTGGTGTTTTAGTCACTATTTCCAAGTCGAAAACTGATGATGTATCTTTGATGATATGTCGTTCATTTGCGCCAGAGAAGTTTATTCTGCTTTCATATGAACAATGGCGTCAACTCAAGAAGCAGCGATCATCCATATTTTCGGGCATCGATGAAGCTCTGTCAAAGTTGCAAGAGAGCAACCTTCAATTTCCAGCTATTCCCGAGGAAACAACTGCAAGTTCATTTGTTACTCCGACCACATCTCAAGCTCCAATTGTTTTAAAAAAGAAAAAGGAGAGAAAGCAAATGAAGAAGAAACCATATCAGAGACCCATTCCTGGTGTGCATTTTGTGGATTCTTCTGATGAGGATGTCGATTCAAAACCTACCAGTGTACCTGTCGATACTGATGATGATGAATAGATTTATAGTTAATTTGTTATTTGTATTGGTAGAATAGAAATTGTATACTTTAGTTTAAATTTTTTTTTGTACTTATTTCTTTTTTTTTTGTGTTAATTATATAAATAAAATTTGTTTGAATAAGAATACATCTTTTTTCTTTCATTAATTTCTTTAACAAATAAGTTAAGTTGTAATAAGGGTGTTTGTGTTATATTAGTGGAAATGGAGGATAAAACAGGAAGCGAGCGGTGCAAAGTTGTCCTCTGCTATGATTCGTTGAAACCATTTTAGACAAGTTTCAACATGTCTCATCAATTGCACTGTTTGGAAGGGAGGATAAAACAGAAAGTGAGTGGTGCAAATGTCTCCTCTGCTATGATTCGTTGAAACCATTTTAGACAAGTTTCAACATGTCTCAGCAATGGCACTGTTTGGAAGGGGGGATAAAACAGGAAGTGAGCGGTGCAAAGGGGAGGAGTCCTCTGCTATAATTTGTTGAAACCGCTTGGGGGGCAAGTTTAGACATGTCTCCGATTGGACAGCAGAATAGGTTAACTGCTATATATACCGAGCTGATGTTTCTTTTGGATGAAAAAACATGGAGAAGACGACAATAGAGCCTGTTTGTTGGAAAGATATTCTCAAGCAGGATTTACACTTGCAGTATGGGCTTCTTTTCAACAAAGAAGTAGCTGATTCTACATTTCAAAAGCTGGAAAATGAAATCACATACTATACAGGTAGACTGAGTCAAATCAAGATTTATGGCAAGTGGATCAATATACCGAGACAACAAGTTGCATTTGGTGATGATGGATTGAAATATTCATTTTCTGGTAATACTTTACCGGTTAAAACTTGGACTCCTCTTTTGCGTGATTTACGAGATGCCGTTCAGTTTGTTACCGGACATGAATTTAACTTTGTTCTCGTTAATCGTTATGCAAATGGCAACCAGACTATTGGTGAACATCGAGACGATGAGGAGGGACTTCATCCAAACGCACCAATAGCGAGCCTGTCTCTAGGACAAAACAGAAACTTTGTTCTTCGTCACGTGTCTCTTAAGCGAAAGTATACTATTCGCAACTCAGTCTTACCACCAAAGCCGATTTCTCTCGCGTTGGAACACGGTAGCATTCTGCTAATGCACCAACCTACAAACCGTTTTTGGTATCACAGTCTTCCAAAGCAAATTTCTGCACTTCATCCGCGAATCAACTTAACTTTTAGAAACATCATTCAAAGTAAGTTCCATTTATTTAATGATATTATTATAAATGAATATTTATTTTAATTCGTGTTTTAGAATGAATTCGGAACAATTAAAAAACGTAGGTTGTATTATTGACTTTGAGGGATTCCAGTTTGGTCCCGACTTTCTACTCAAGGAGCTCGGAGTGTGTTTTCTATACAAGGATTCTACTTTAAGTTATCACTTTCGTGTTGGACAATTTGACAAACTAGAACCAAAATGGCAAAAAGTTGCTGCTTGGTTAAAACGTAATATCCACGGTATGAAGTTTGAAGATGGTCCTGATGATCTACCTCAAAGCTGGATTCCTTTTATCCTCACATCTTTACATATAAATTGTGTTCAGGAAGCCAACAGACCAATTATTGCATTCAAAGGAGGCCAAATTGAAAAAAATTGGTTAATCAAATGTGACATTCCATACCTCGACCTGGAATCATTGGGATGTCCAAAATATCAGGACCTTCATTTTAATCTTGATCCTGATTCAAAACCTTTATGTCACCTTCATGAATCCCTACTTCCCTCCAAGTTAATGCACTGTCCTCAAGCTGAGTGTCTTTGCTTTAAGGAGTGGTGTATTGAAACTCAAGACCATTCTTATCTCGACGATCTTGAAGCCCTCCTTCATGGAACGGGAAATGAAAATGCGAACGGAGATGATGCGGCGAATCCGGGAACGGAAGCAAACCTTTCGCAACTGGCCTGTTTCTAGACACATCGCCGACCCTTCCACCTTAGCCCGTGCTGGATTCAAATACTTGGGTGAAAATGATCATGTTGAGTGCGTCTACTGTCTCGGTCGATTAAAAGAGTGGAAACGTGGTGACATACCTCTTTTGGAACATTATTCTTGGTATGCCTATTGTCCATTAATGAGAATTACTTTTGAAAAAGGACTGAATGAAGAGTGGTTGATTTATAAATCCATCTATGGGTTAGATACACCAGGTTGATAGAAACACCAGATTTTGTAACAATTACTTTATTTCTTTGTTTTACTTATTTGTACGATACAATTTTTATCATACAATGTTGACATCTTAAAATTAAAAATATGTTTAACAAATTTTGTAACTTTTTTATCATTGTAATATGGATTTCTTGGATTAAATTGATTTTTTATATAATCAAAGCTTTTTCCTTTACACCTATTATAAATAAAATAAATGCAATAATATCCACATGCGAGACTACACGGTGATTGATAGGTTTGAGTAATCCTGTTGGTTAGTTTACATCCAATATTTTGAATAAAAGCAGTAATTTCTTTCGCTGGTGGTTTACCGAACGAATCAAAATATTCAATCGCACCGGGTACTTTCTCATCTCGAAACAATGCTACCCAATGTTCGCCTGGTTTTGTATGGGGATGAGTATTTACAACAAACGCGCATGTTTTGTTTGTTTGTTGCGATGAGGATAGCAAATCAATTGGATATACACCTTTAAAAATTTGCCTCGTCACTGAATTCTTAGATAAAATCTCCGTTATTTGGAGCGTGTTCATAGCTTGAGTTAAAATTCAGTAATGATATTCCTCGCTCTATCAATCTCCAGTATGGATTGATATTCCGCCAGTACTAATACGGTTATGGTTGCAGTTAAGGCTTTATTAAATCTCATTTCAATCCTAACATTTCCTTGTTTTACTAAATTCAAATGTGGTTGACCGGCGGATGCATCTTGCGTTAAATCAAATCCAAATAAAACATTTCCGCCTAAACAATAATCAGTATACGAAATGCCTAATCCTAAATCTTTATCTGCTCTATTCATAGTTTGGTATAAGGTAATAAATTCACGAGCTGCTTGTCCTTTTGCAAAATCTGGCTTATATGGACTCATTGGTACTCCTTTTCCATCCAAAAATACTTGAAGAAAATTTATTCCTTGGTTTTCAAAATTATACGGATTACTGGCATATGATCCGCAGTAGGCAGTGTTTTTCACAAGACCAATAATCAATCGGGATGGATATTGACCGAGAAATGCATTATCAATCATAGCAGTTTGCGATCCTGTAGCAATTGTAAATGTCTTAACTTCTACCCTTCTAATGGGATATTTCGCATTACGTTGCTCTAATGCTTGATGATGAGCTAAGAGTACACTAGCGCTAGGAACTATCTTTTTTACAAATAAAGTTGCATCATTTATAACTGTTTTATAGGCCGCCCCTGCCTCTTTTGAAATTAAACTAAATGCATCATTTTGTCTAGTAAGTGTAATTCGCAAGTCAACATTATTTATGAGATAATGTGGTTGAGAAAAGATATCGCAGTGAAGTCTTCCAAACATCTGTAATTTTCCACAATCACCATCCTGCATGAGTCGATGATATCGTTTATAAATTCCAAACTCCTCGTTAAAATCTGCTACTGTTGGATCTAAATCATCAAATGATCCTCCTGTATCCTCATAATACATCTCCACTGTTTTATAACTCTTTTTGGCATCATTTGAAAAACTGAGGATTGTTTCGAGATAACTTCTATAACAATAATTTGAATCGGAAGCTGACACTAGCTTATCATTTAGTCTAACATCTATTTGACTGAACAATGAATGTAGGAATAAATTTGTAGGAGAAACCTTAGCTGTTTTTGTAATTACAGCCCCAGCACCATCGGTTACAGTTACATTTAGTAACAAGTATGTTTGACTCAAGTCAATGTACGTATCAGCAGTACCCTTGATTGAAAAATCTAATGGCTGTCCTGCAGTTACGGCTGTAATTGGATGGTATTCACTCCAATAATTATCTTCCACAGTTATTTGTGTGAGTGGTAATCCAAAAATGTCTAGTTCTGGAGTCGCGCCTTCGGCAGATGATTCATGGGGAAATTGCGGCATGGCTAATCAAATATGTCAGGTCCAAGAAGTGAAGTTTTCCTTTTGCAGGACTTCCTACGCACGTTCTTCTTTGGTCGAGTTCGTCTCTTAGACTGATTCTTTTGTTTGGTTACACGTCTTTTCTTTTGTTTACCATCCATCCGCTTTTGTTTGCCTCCTTTCTGTACACCAATCTTTTTTAAAAAATCCGATTTGGTTCGAACAACCTGATCTTTAAATGCATTTCCAAATTTTCTCTTGTTTACACGCATATCGGAAATTACGTCTAATCCTCTCTTCAAACCATACGTTGCTGCATCCAACGCTCCACTTCTCACAAAAGGCTTTACAATTCGAAATGCGTCACTTATAAGTGAACCCAAACCATGTCCTTGTTGATAGCGAGATCCTACAAATATAGGAAGATCTGCTCCACCTATTTGCGCATGATTTGAGCAATATCTATCCATGCAGATTTGAGGGTTTAGTTCATAGTGAAATCTCATCTTGTCAATCCAATCTCTTCCTGAAGTGTAACGTTGCAACGACACGTCCAAACTCGAATGGTACTTTTTCTCCGGTGTCACCCCTTATAAGCACTTGTATGGATTCAAATTGCAATTTTGCCAGCGGTTTATAATGTGGATTTTCAAAAGTTTGGGAGATGTATTGTCCTCGCTCTTTTCCTTGAATCTGTATTATTCTTAACAGTGGCGCTAAAGTATCCCCAACAATGTTTGGTTGTATTAGATTGCAATACAAGTACATATGATATAGTCCAACTTGTTCATCCATTTTATGAAAAGCTTCTGTTGTTTTTGTAATTACACGCAAATCATTAAAACCGAGAGTTGATGCCAAGGCTTTATCAAGAACCAGCTTGGTGTTAATTGGCAAGTTAATCTCAATTTTCTTTGATGATATATTAAAACTAAATGGTGCTTTATCAATAACTACGAGTGCTTTAAGATTTAAAGCATCTACTAATTGATCAGGTCCCGAATAATTTCCAGGTTTCAAGCTTTGTTTCTGTTTACCATCAGTCTCCTTTTCAATTGATAAATTCCAATTTTTATCATTGATAAGATTTGGTGTGAGACGTGGAGAATCACGAGCCGTCTTGGATTCATCAGCGTAAAAATCATCATCTTCATCTTTCACAAAACCTAACACATATGCCAGCCTCTGCGGGATCATGACTTGAAACTTAGGCATAATTATTATTTCAAATCTTAAACGAGTGGAATTCCAGTGAAATTTAATTCCTAATTTTTGCAATGCTTTGTCAAGATCTTTAACTTTCTCATCTTTCTTGGTTGGAGATGTTAAATTATTATTTAAAAAGTTAAGAAACTCGGATATTAGCTTATCCTGCGGTAGGGATGCATCCACAAATTTGAATGGTGGAAATTTGATTGCATTGACTTCATTCTTCAGTATTCGAAAATCGGCACCTCGGGGCAATAGAGCAGTACTCCAGCTTCTTGGATAAAGGAATTCAACCAGACCCACTTCCCAATTTTCATCTAAATTAATATATGATGGTAATTGCGTATGAAATTCCGTCAATGTATTATTCGGGTAATAATCTAAGCTGCTATTTGATGGAAGACTCACATAGAAACTCTGTTCCGGATCCATGCCTGCTCACTTCTGATTGCATCATTGAGGTGACATCACCTCTTATATGAACAATGTTTCATCATCCATTTACTGCTATTATTTCTGGAAGTTCGGGTACGGGCAAAACGGAGATATGTAAGAAAATTATCCGAAATGCGAGTAAAATGATTGATCCACCCCCACAAGATATTTGCTGGTACTATTCAATATGGCAACAGTGGTATATCGAATTTCCCAATGTGCAGTTCCACGAAGGATTACCCAATTTAAAGACTTTGGATTCATCAACGAGAAAGCTTTTCATCATTGACGATCAAATGGAAAATTTAAATCAAGAGATTGGGTTATTGTGGACTAAATATTCGCACCATACGAGCACTAGTGTATTTTATTTATGTCAAAACATATTTCATCAAAGCAAATATCAACGAACTTTATCTTTAAATAGTCACTATTTAATCCTTTTTCGAAATCCAAGGGATATGAATCAAATCGCAAAAGTAGGGAGTCAAATGTTCCCACAGCGAGGTAAATTTTTCATGTCAGCATTTAACGATGCAACAGCGCAAAGTTTTGGGTATTTATTAATTGATTTGAAACCGGATACACCCCAAGATCAAAGAGTGAAGACTAATATATTTCCGGATGAATATACTATAGTTTACATATAGATTCCACCAATGAAACGAGTAAGACGTCACGCCAATGTGCTCCGGGCCATTCCCGATTTAAATAAGAGACAAATCAAGGATTTTCTCAAACATTCTAACGATGATTTCTGTAAAACCATCTGTGAAATTTGTTTAAACATTATAAAAGGTACAATTAAGTTAGGAGCAAATCAGAAACAATCACTTTATCGAAAGAGAAGGTTGTTAAGAAAATTGGCCACTCCTACATCTTCATTCAAACAAAGACGGAACTTGGTCATTCAAACTGGTGGATTTTTACCGCAACTACTCGCCCCAATTATTGGAGCATTAGTAGGTAAACTAATTAGTAAACAAAATGGCTAGGAAAATGGTTTTAGTACCGCAGGAAATGATGTCATCTTTACAATATTCGAAAAAGAACTATGATGATATTGATCCGCAATATCAAAAATTGCAAAAGATTGAATCGTCAATAGAGGAAATTTTCAATGATGCAAACTTGAATGATGAAATGAAAGCTAAACTTATATCGACACTTCAATCGCAATTTGGAAACTTTAAACAAAAGCTAATTAAACAATTAAATGCACCAAAAACTGTTACTATATCACCTCCAACTCTATCCGCATCTCCACCTCAATCACCACCACCAATTGTTTCGCACTTATCCACATCTCAATCGCCATTTGTTCTTCAACCATTGGATAAAATAATGTTGAATAAAATGTCAAAAGATCAAAAGAAACAAGCTATTGCGTTAATGGAAGTTATGAATTTGAATCCAAGGTTGAAATGGAGCAATCTATCGGAAATGATTATAGATGGAGTAAAAATTCCAAATACAACCAAAGCTGATCTTATAAACTATACCATAAGAAACCGCCCGAAGCAAAATGTAATTCCGATTGGTCAGTCAGAGTATATTAAAATTTTGATTGATTCAAATGTACCAAAAGAATACATTATAAACAAGAATTTAAGAAAGGAATTAATTAGACCGATGAGCACTTCAACTCCCACAATTACTAGGGACATTCATAGAGAGTCATTGAGTGGAAATGACTCCATCATCAATAATCAAACACTATCAGATCAAGATCAAGAGCTGTCAGACTTAGAGAACACTTGGGCACATTACGGAACACCAAACAAATCTTTAAGATTTCAACGAGATCAAGACGAGAGTTTATTCAAATATAAAACACCAAGTTCCGGTTCACAAAAAAAGAAAAAAAATAAAGAAATAAACAGTATAACTAGGAGCATAGAACAAAGTTAGAAAAACATATGGCAGAGCAACAATTGAAAGATATCTACTTTAATCCAAGAAATCCTGCCGGATTTAGTAGTCGAGATAAATTGTTTCATGCTGCACGTAATCGAGGGATACAAGTTACCAGAAAAGAAATTCAAGATTGGTTACAAGGATTAGATTCTTATACTTTACATAAACCAGTCCGATACAAGTTTCAACGCTCCAAGACTATTGTACCATCCATTAATTACCAATGGCAATCGGATTTGGTTGAAGTTGGAAACATAGCAAAGGAAAATGATGGAAATAGATATTTAATGACCGTCATTGATGTATTTTCACGATATGCGTATATTGAAGCATTACCAACAAAGTCTGCGCAACATATTATAAAAGCTTTTAAAACAATTCTAAAACGTGCCAAGACTAAACCCCTCTACCTGCAGACGGATAAGGGAAAAGAATACTTAAACAAAGCATTTCAGGAATTCTTACAGAAAAATAACATCAAACATTTTACTAGTGAAAATGATGATATTAAATGTTCACTTTGTGAAAGATTGAATCGAACCATAAAGCAGAAAATGTGGACTTATTTCACATATACCGGCAGACATCGATATATTGATCAACTGCAAACATTTATAGATTCATATAATCATAGCGTTCATCGAACATTAGGAATGAAACCTGTTGATGTTACGAAAGAGAAAGAACCGGCAGTGTTTTACCACTTATATGGTGATACAATAAATAAAAGACATAAGAAATTTAAGTTTAATATTGGTGATGGTGTTAGAATATCAAAATCTAAAGTGGTTTTCCGAAAGGGATACAGGGGAAGCTATTCGCATCAAATTTATTATATTATCAATCGATTAATCCGACCACCAGAAGTTGTCTATATGCTTAAAGATTACAATGATGAACCTTTACTCGGTACATTTTATGAATTTGAGTTGCAGAAAATTAATAAACCCAAGGATGCGGAGTATGCTGTAGAAACAGTATTAAAGTCTAAAGGCAAAGGTGTGAATAAATTATATTTTGTAAAGTGGATGGGTTATGGAGATGAATTTAATTCCTGGATTCCCGCTGATGACTTACGAGACAACCCACCATTATAATTTGTATACACACATAAATAATAAAGATATATTTCGATCATTGCATATGCACTTGTTTATTTAACAATAGTTACATTCGAATGGAGAAAAGAGATTGCTCGAGTTAATCTAATCCATTGATACCAATTTAAATTAATTCCTTTGATGGATGGACCAGCTCTGCTAAACTGTCTGATATCAAATATTACATCATCTCCACGTTTGCAAATATTTAGTTGTTTTCCATTTCCTAGATCAAAAGTGGAATTGCATCCATTGGATACAGGCAACATTTTCACTACATCCACAGTTGGTTGGATTAAGGTTGGAGGAGAGTACATCAGAATCATGATTTGTAGAATAACGATACAACATCCAACAACAGAGAAACTTCCAGTCGTAATCCATAATTTATGATTTTCAAATAAGAGCATCAGGTTTTTCTGTAATCCTGCTCTGTCCATGGTTTGTGAAAGAATGACACGATAATATATATAATAATGGTTTTATTTTATAAAAATAATAATAATAATAATAATAATAAATTCATTTACAAAATAAATTACATGATAAGATAATGATATAATAATAATAAAAATATGTAACAGTTTTGTTTACAAAATAAATAAATAAATAAATAACACTTTTTACAAAATAATATTGTGATGCCCATGAGCTAGAGTCGTTACACCATCACTCAAAATGTACCTTTTATCATCTCCAGCAGACAAAGCAATTTTCTTTTGCAAAATTGTATATAATTCGTGATCGAAAGAGCGAATTTGATTTGATGAACGTGCGTTTTCTATTTTGTTGAATAGACACTCTTTGTAGTCTTTGTGGCGAAGTTGATTTCGCACACTTCGAGGTACACCTTTTGCTGTCTTTTTTTCTTGATCTTTTGTTTTAAACGAATACATTTTACATCGAAGTCCGAGAAATTCCTGTATGCATTTCCCGGACATTTCGTCTTTAAACTTTCCAATTACCTTTTTATTCTTTGTGCTGTATAGGGAGTGTGTGGAAGGATAATCTGAAGTGTCGAATTTTTCTAAATCTTTTTTCATGTCTGCATAAATATCATCTGTTTCGATATTATACGTTAAACTATCCGTATCAGTAAAAAGCAACCTGGCTTTGTTCCCATATGTTTTTTTGATATGATTATAATGAAAATCATACATAAGGACTTTGCTAAGTTCTAGAATGCAAAAGCCCACGTATATGGGTCTATTTAATAGGATATTTCTTTTCTTTAAATGTACACCTACAAGATCTTCATTGAAAATCTTGAACTCGTGAAAAGTTGGTGAATTTAATAATTTAGTCACTCGCTCTGGATTTTGCACCAACCTCACATCAACACGTTTCCTGACGGATTCGAGCGACTTCCCAAAAACACTATTATTCATCAATTTGAAGAAGTCCTTTTGAAAACTATTGGTTGCTTGTTTTCGCAACTCTGTATTTAAGCCAATGTACTTTGCAAGCCAATCAGATTGTTCAAATTCCAGAATTTTATGAATTTTCGTGACTTTCATTCCCAATTTCAAATACAATTGGAGGTTTTGGTAGTGGATAATATATTTTGTTTTGTTAGCAAGGTTAGGAACTAATTTGGGAGATGGGTGATGTTTTTGTTCTAGTAGGGTAAGGTGTTCGAGACTGTAGGGTGATAACATGTTTTCAGTTACTGTTAGTCGTTCGGGAGCAAGAGGATAATCGTTATGGGAATCATGGAGTTCTTTGGGATATTCTAAATCTACTTCCAAAATATATCCCTTTGTGCCGGTTTCACTAATGCTTAACACATCAAAATCATCGGTGGGCGGTATCCATTTGAAATTATGAGTTGGCAAATATTGGTTCATTGCCCAGCCGTACAAGTTATTCGCATCGAGATAGATGATGTGATTGGATGGAAGGTCCTTTTTATAACCATCTATATCTTTGTGATTGGCTTTAGCAAATCGATGGCTAATCATTGATATACCACCGCGAATACCATTTTCAATAAAGACATGCATAAGCGGATCCGTTAACAGTTCTAATTTGACATCTGTTAGTTTCAGACATGCCCTCCACGAGAGACCGGGTGTTGTGAAATAATTGCAACAATCCAATTTATAAGTCTCTAAACAAATCGATCGAAAATTTTCAAAGACGTCAGCTAACAGCAAAACGTCAGTCAAAACATAAAGGTCTTGGTAAACACCGAGATTTTGGATATTGAATTTATCCCACACTTTCTTTGCATGAATATAGTCAGATTCGGATACACTTTGCTGACTTAGAGTACTGTAAAATTCGGATATGGGAGGAAGTTGGACTTCGTTGAATTTGATCCAAGAGTCCATGTACTCATATGGAAAAATACCTTTTCGTAATAACAATCCGATTTCATCAGGATTGAAATGTTGCTTCATTATTCGGAATTGGTTTGGATCGCTTTTGAATAAATTAGCAACCAATGATTCTAATGATGCATTCATAAATTGCAGACTATCGAGAAATCGAAGATTTCCGAGTGAAAAAGTAATATATCGTTGCATGTTGGTTGGAATACAGCTTATTTCACGATCTTTATACTTTCCAATTCCCTGCATTAATAAATGTGAATCATAATTTTTTAAGTTATGAAACACAACAGGAATTTGTTTAGATGTTCTGCGATACATCAGATTACAAAAATTATGAGCAGGGCCACGGAACTTGCCAGTAGCATGATTATGGTCCCTTACTTTCTTTTCATTTTTTAAAAATGTTTTATTACAAATGTGACAAGATGTAGCACTTTCCATAAACAATTTTTCTTCATTCGATAAATCCATTGGAAGATTTAAAGCCATAAGCTTTTCCAACTCTACTTCCAATTTAGTAATATGATCAAGAAAATGATCAACTGCATTTTCACCTCGATATACCGATGGAGGTTGGTGCAGTTTACCTTCTGTATTGATAACAGCATAAGCATAACCCGATGGTACGTGCTTGGACACTTTTTGCACTTTGCTTGTCTCATCTTTTTCAACATTTTTAACGAGCAGTGACTCAAAATCCGCATATATAACAAATGGGACTTTAAATTGTTTATGGAAATCATTAAAGTGCATCCATTTTGTTTCATCGGTGGGGTATTTAACTTTTTGAAGTCCGTAGGTTGAGCAATACTCCAAGTGATCTTTTAGTATCCGTTCTGACGAACATCTATGCAGACAATATTTACAATAGTGAGCTAATTCATTGTGATGTGTTAAGGAATGTAACAGTTTATTTATATTTTTAATCCAACAATAATGTTGGGTTTGATCATTAGCAAAAAGTAACAAATTTATTTGGGTTTTATGTTCCAATTTGCTAATGTATAGGGGAAACACTTCTTTTTCGAAACCGAACACATGAACACTAATAGAATTCATGGTTTCAAACTTGGGGATTTGTTGAAGAGTCATTGGGAATGAAAGTCCGGTTAAATCTAAAGTGTTTCGGTACTTGGTATAATGTGAAACACGTTCAGGGTGGGAAGGTGCAGGATGCAGAGCAGCTAAAACACTCCAGAGAAAACACAAAGAATCTTGATTTTGTACATTTATTATTGCTTTTTTGTCTGCTAAAAATTTGGGGAGTGCGATGTAAGATCTTCCAGCCAATGGGCGATATCTACCAATATTCACATGCATCTCTACCACCGCTTCAAATACCCAACCACTACCATCTCGTTGAAATTCGGCGCAAGAACGTTTAATTTTCTCGTACGCCTCCAATAATTGGTCCTCGAGATCCGATTCAACGAGCGCAATATAGCAAATGCTTCGAAAACATGCAACGGTTTCCGTATCACCACTCTGTGATGTTCGAGTGAAATGTATATTAACGGCGATATAATATTTTACTGCTTTCTTTTTAATCAATTGGAAGTTTAAGATCCGTTTCACTCGAGTGTGGTGTTGAATGAAAAAATGATTTAAATCACCACAATCATCACCGGGAATTTTATACGTGTTGACGTTTCCCTCTAATGCGTCAACACAAGGATCATCGCAGGGTAGTGGTTGTGGATGTGGAACGGCGGGTAAAGGATGAATGTGAACTTGCATGTGTTTAAGTAAATTATTATTTGAAGAAAAAGACTTTTTGCAAACATTGCAAGTAAATGTCTCTTTGCTGCGATTGTGAATTTTTTTAACATGTCGCAGCAAGGCATCTTTGCGTGAAAAAATATTTGTGCAAATTGCGCATGCGAATGTGCTTTTAGCAAGAGTATGTGAATGAATAAGATGCCTTTTTAAAGTTGAAAAACAAGAAAATTTTTTTTGGCAGTACTCACACGAATGTACTTTCTCTCCACCTCCAATTTGTTGCACTAAAGTCATAGGAGATGGGGGATTGACGATGCGGCTTGTTCCTGCTTGGTGTAAATTTGGTTGGTAGTGGTACACAGGAACTGGAGACTCGCATGATATCGATGGATTGCACGATTGAGATGATGCAGATTCAGATTGATTGATGCAGGTTGGAGTTGGCACATGTTGAAACGCATTGGTGCAGGATGGAGATGGCACGTGTTGATACTGGTTGATGATGGTAGGTGGTGAGAGTGGATAAATTGGAGAATGATTATAAATCCATGGAGAATCATTGTATCCATTTTCTTCTTCCAGTAGAGGATTGGGCGTGTTAACTTGAGGAAATAGAGATTCTTCAATTTCCGTAAGCATCTCTTCAAATTCACAAATATTATGTTGCACCACTTGATTATGGATTTGATGGTTAATCAAGAGAGGAACGGGAGACTCACATGATGTCAATGGATTGCATGATTGAAATGATGCAGGTTGAGATTGGAGGACACAGGTTGGAGATTGCACGTGTTGAGACTGGTTGATGATGGTAGACAATGAGAGTGGATAAATCAGAGAATGATTGTAAATCCAACATGGAGAATCATTGGATCCATTTTCTTCATCATCAACATCAAGCAGTGAATTAGGTGTGTTAATAGGAGGAAAGAGAGATTCTTCAATCTCCATAAACAACTCTTCAAATTCAGACTGAATGTGGTTAAATTCCATGATGCAAACAAAACCTAGCACTTGCAAGAAGTGAAGAGAAGAGAGTAGGGAATTGCAAGTATATATACCCATTACTAGTTTCCCATTGGTTAAGATAACTACCCAATAATATCCCTCCTTTGATTAAAAGTGGCCTAGGGTCCTTTGAAAATTTGGGAAAAACAACAACAAGGTGCTTAAGTAAAGAAAAACAATAACAAATAATAGCCTAGGGTACATTGATTGAATGATAAGACTGATTGATTGAAGCAATTAGTCACCCCCACTTAGCTCTCCCCTTATCTCCCCCTCTCCTTATCTCCCCCTCCCCTTATCTCCCCCTCCACTTATCTCCCCCTCCCCTTATCTCTCCCCCCACTTAACCCTCACCACCCCCACCCCCCCCCCCCCTCACC
The DNA here is from genome assembly GCA_949358305.1 of Strigamia acuminata. NCBI lineage: Eukaryota > Metazoa > Arthropoda > Chilopoda > Geophilomorpha > Linotaeniidae > Strigamia > Strigamia acuminata. The sequence goes on from OX442314.1 coordinate 53,275,176, forward strand.
ACCAACCACTGGCCCAGGATCCCCATAAACCCACTACTGTTAGTCTACTCAGGACCGATTGTGTGATAACTGTAGAAAACCACTTGGGGTGGCACTAGTGGGCAAAAGGCCTTTCGACAGTGTTGCACTGGTACCGGTAGGCTTCCGTGGAGGGGCGGGTGAAGATGTATACTGCCAGAATCTGTACCATTCCCAAGAAATCCAAGGGATTTTAAGGAGTGACTCAAGGTTTGCTTTAAATTCAATTCTTCAATTAAATCGGGAATTTGCATTTAAGGAAATATCCACCAATAGATTTAAACAAACAAAAAAGGTACAAATCAGAGAGTGTTGACAACTTACTTGAATTCTATTATTTACACTAGTTTATGAATCTATACATCCGACAGCTTGCTATCAAGCTACTTTGAATTAGTTAACTTAATTATATGTGCCCTTTACAAATAAACATAATAATAACTTAAACTCTTCTGTGACCAAATGTAATGTTTGAACTAAGAAGATAACTTCAGCCTGACCTTCAACAGGCTGACATCAGTACATCAGTAGTGGGGAGAGTTGCAGCTACGCTCTGGTGGGAACAACTGTTATTAACGATCTGACGTTGTTTCCAACCAATAGTGATGCTTTATTGTTGGCACAGCAACAGTTACGTGTGTGTGCTCTTCATTCCATTTCTGGCGATGTTTTCGTACGTTGTTTTCTCTCGGATTCTTTCGGTTCGGTATTTTTTACAATTTCTTTTTTCATTTTTCGTTCGTATTCGTGTGATCAAGGACCTGGATTTCGAATGGATTTTGAGTCATCATATGGTTTGGTTTTCGTTATTGTTTCTTCATTTCTTTTCGTTCAGATTCTATTTTAGGCCTAATCTTCATTTGAATCAGGAAATAACAATTTTTTTTTACTTGTCTTACTATTCAAGCTGCAGGAATTAGAATTTGTTTGTTCAAAATGTTTATATACATAAGATTTTGATTGAAGCTCAAATCTCTAATGCACCTTCATCTCTCGATCTCACCTCAAATCAACTTGTTTGAACTTAACAAATCCTGTATCCACAACTGGGTGTTATGGATGTTATGGTGTATTTAGTCTATTTTGTCCAAAATCCCTGGCGTTTGATCGCTGGCTTCTCCGTCGATTCTAAATTCTAATCAATTTCAAATTTTCAAATTTAATTCTGGGAAGATGTTGATAAATCATAAAGTGTTGCAAGGCTGCATTTCAATACTCAGGACTTTTGCATTCATCATTTGATTATCAATTTTAAACATGCTGGATTTTTATGAATTTTCATATCGTAAATTTCTTATTGGTTTTGGGGTTTTGTTATTGTGTTTGATTGTCCATCGCCGAAGCAACACTTGCAAATCTCGACATTTCTCACAACATGTGGCATCCTCGCCCCTTTCCTTTGTGAAAATGAACGTTGAATTTCCATTTGCAGACTTACTACAATTACTTGCCTCTAAGAAGGAAAAAATTTAGAAATTTTGCAATCACCAGATTGCCATGAAAAATACCCTGGACTATGATACTATCTAGCTCCAAACCGAGTCGATAACCTAAATATTAAATCTGTCTAGATTTGATTTGTACTGCGCTTACCTTCTCTATTTGATTGCATGACCTAAATGTTTACCTCTCTAGTCTCTATCTCTTGCTGGGGTTTAACTTTGAGTTAGCTTCTCTAAACTTACTGTTGTATTTTCTCTTCTTATAAAAACGTCCTCTCCTTGTTGACAAATTTGTTTCTTCTCTTTGAATTCACATTTTTGCTGTGTTTACAGCTTTATAGAATCTGTTGTTTATGTCAGACATTTGATCGAAAAAAGCGGTGCAAAGCATAATAAATACGCTTGTTAATCCGATCCGCCTGAACCGCGAATCCGCGGATCCGATCCGCTCGGATCGGATGCGGATTTTTTATACTGATCCGTCTGCGGATCGGACGGGTGACCGTGACCAATCCGAGTCAGTAATCCGCGGATCGGATTGGGCAATTCGCGGACTAATCTGCGCGTTGTCAACAACGGAATTAAAACTATTTATAATACAATTAACACTAACTCATTGTTAATTGTATTGTAAATAAATGCTTCACTGCAATACACGTTTTTTGAAGCACTGGCTCAGCGTGAATCGTGAATTCGTTATTGTGTTCACATGTTGTTGTTGTTGCTTTGATCCTTCCTGGTCTTGGTGCTTGCTGCTTGTTACTCTCACACTTTATTTGTGCCTAAACCAAGTCCCTGTTCCTGTTCACTTCGCTAACAGAAGTGAAATTCTTTTTATTGTTCAAAACCTGGCCACCGTTGCTAGGGGAAAATATGGAAGCTGCATGAAGTCTTGGCATATTGCATTCGCATTGTACACTTCAATGTGACTTGTAATACTGTTGGCATTATAACCTTCAATTACAAAAGGGGTGTCGTGTGGAGTGACTCAAGGTGTGCTTTAAATTCAATTCTTTTATTAAATCGGAAATTTCCAATTAAGGAAATATCCACCAATAGATTTAAACAAACAAAAACTTACAAATCAGACACTGGTGACAATTGTCTGGAATTATCAGTTATCTTCAATTCTATTATTTACATGTGTTTACGAATTAGTTAACTTAATTATAAATAAACATAATAATAACTTAAACGAAAAAAGGAAATTTACAACAGTTGCTCAATCTCCTTCTCACATTTCTGCGTTCGGGTTGAAATTTGTTTTGCTATTTTTTTTTCTTAGCTGATATTTCGACTCTAATTTTTTTCTCCAATACTTCTGGCGTTTCCGTAATCGATCGATGTATCGTTTTTTTCTATTCGCAGACAAGGTCTTGCTTAGCGGTTTCGTATTCGTGAAGCAAATGTTCTAGGTCAAATTGTAATTCTTCCTTTTGCTTGAGATGCCACTTTTGGAATTGTTCGTCATTTGTCTTCCAGACTTCGGCTGTCTTTTCCCACCGGTGTCGTGGTGAGCCTATGAAATAATGAGTTATAAGCTACTGACCTTTTAAGTTTCCCAGGTTCCTCTTATCCAATTTTTGGTGTTGGATGAAAACTAAATCTTACAAATGTTTGACGTGTGTGGTAGTAAGAAAATATGAGACTGTTTTCCAAACTAACTGATATTTTTAATTGGTCTTTTAAAAACCCCCAAAAGTTACAACAAAGAGCAATAATATCCCTGATAAGCCCAAAACACTCTAAATTCGCCACCACCGGTTAGCCCCAAAAGAAACCCAATCACCACACATAAAATTAGCAATATAGCAAATTCAAAATACATTCAATGCAAAATTACGAACGGTTTATCTGGTCTGGAGGTGGTCTACTGTTTTGTTGCGTCAAGTTCTTTTTCAGATACGATCTCCCACTTGTGGTCACTCTCTCTCTCTCTCAGCAAGGGGTCGAGTCTGGCCACTGCTTCTCTTCCTGGTTGGGATTGAAAACAATCAGCGTCCCCTCTCGCGGGTGTGGTCGCCTACAACTCTCCTTTGGTCGGTCACTGGCACCGCTGATCAGCTTCTCAACACGGGTAGTTTGTGGGTTGCTGGATGAAGCACCGGACCTCGTGCAGTTGTTGAAAAACAATTAGCCACGGCTGCTTTCAGGCCAATTGTGAGAACAATGCTTGATCTGGATAAAACTCGCAAAGAGCTTCACAACCAAATCGTCTTGCTCTCCTGTCACGAGTGCCTTTTCAAAATGTCTAGGTTTACCACATCACCTCGGATACCCGCCTACTGATTATCTATTTCGTCCACTCATAACTGCCTTTTAATATAGCCTCAGGGTTTTCCAGCACTCAGGTCACCTGTCAGTTTTCTTCTTATTAATGGGGCCTTGTCACGGAATTTCACATTGTTTATCGTCTTTCTCTTTAGATTTCCTCAGGCACTTTCATTGTCTTTCATCCACCAAACCAGACAACAAAGGACATTCCTTTAGCAAAACACATAATATTTTCTACTAATAAATCAAGAACATATTATTATGAATGTTTAGAGACACTTTTATCATCTGATTAAGAGTATTTAGTCATCAATACATTTAACAATTCTTTACTTCATAATTGAAACACAATGATTAGAAGAAGAGAAAGAGTTAAAGAATTAAGACTCCATCACCAAATCCAAAACACTTAATATCTTCCATTTTACAAATCAAATATTTAATTGTAAAACATTCAATATTTTCCACTCTACAATTCTAGATTATTTCACCATTGATACATTCAACCTAATTCACCTTACAATTGAAAACACTTCATGTTCAACACATTTTATCTTATAATTGAAAACACTTCATATTCAATACATTTAATATTTTCTTACATTTCACAATCAAAATACAAAGATTTAAAGAGGAAAGGTTAGAGAAATAAAGTCCATCACCAGTTCCAATATCCATTAAATTCCACAATCCAATTATCTACTAATTTTCTAAATCAATTGTTTATTCAATTCCCAAATCAATTATTTATTAAATATCCAAACCAATTGTTTATTCAATTCCCAAATCAATCATTTATTAAGCATCCAAATCAATTGTTTATCAATTCCTCAATTCAATCATCTATTTACCAGATTCCCAAATCAATTATTCACTAAACATCTAAACCAATTGTTTACTAAATTCCCAACTTAATTATCCATTTACTAGATTCCCAAATCAATTATTCCCTAAACATCTAAATCAATTGTTTACTAAATTCCCAATTTAATTATCCATTTACTAGATTCCCAAATCAATTATTCCCTAAACATCTAAATCAATTGTTTACTAAATTCCCAATTTAATTATCCATTTACTTGATTCCCAAATCAACTATTTATTAAGTTCCTAAATTAATTATTCATAATTTCCCAAACTGATTACTTATTTATTGGATTCCTAAATCAACCATTTATTTATTTCCTTTGTTCAAGGTTCTTCAGTCCTTATTTGGTCTCTCAGAGGGGGAGTGACTAATGAGGTCTTTTCTACTCAAGCCTCAGCTTCCCCTGGTCTATGTCCTTAGGCATCGTCTGCTGCTCAAATGAGTGTCCTCATTCCAACACTTCTGTGCCCAACCCCTGTCTAATGAATACAGTGGTTTATTTATACATTTAACCCTTTGATTACTATTTTTTATTCATTGTCACTACCGCGACACCGGTCGCTATTGCGTTGAGTCTTTTCTCGCAGTTTCGAGTCACCACTCTTATCCCGACGAAAGAAAAATCACTCTTAATTTTGAAACTCGATTATTCTAATCACAGACACAATAAAGAACAATACAATACAATGCAAAATAAACAAAACGGACACAAGGTGTCAATACAATTAATAATGTCAAGCATGCGCAATTAACCCACAAAATCCCTCTTTGATTGCGTACGCTTGTACACTTAAAAACTATGTGAAACAATAACGTTTAACTATCTAATCTTCATTCTTCAACCTTTCTATCTGTTCTCTGCTAAACTCCAACTGTGGTGCTGGAACTGGTGTTGTTAGAAAATCCGCTACTTGTTTCTTGGATGGAGTGTGAAGAAGTCGAATATTGCCTAATTTTACTTCCTGGCGAACAAACATCAAGCATCTGTTCACATGCTTGGTTTGGCCATATTGGTTTGACCCGTTAAAAAGATGATCCACGATGTCAACAGCCACATTGGTGATAATGGCAACAGCCACCTCACCCACTATTTCCTTGTATAATTTGGAATAAGACATGTTCCGGGTTTACACAGGCGTTTGTATAGGAAGTTGGGTGAGAGCAATCCAATAATGTCATCAAATTTGACCTTGAAGGCCATTTTCAGGTCTTTCACTTGCTAACTTCTAAACCAATCAGGTTAGAGCAAAATTTCCAATTACAAAGTTGTAGAGCACCATCAAATTAGTACTAACCAACTTCATTTCAGGTCGTCTCTCAGTCAGTGTTCAAACTTTATTAATGTGGAGTGAGTCTATCTCGCTTTGCATGGCTCTCCAGGCACTACAGGAATCTTTGCGGCCAGGAGTAATGCATCTGACGGAATTATTCACTCAAAACGGCAAGTTCCCTGCTCAGAGTGCGCTAACCTCACCTTAACAGGGTCAAATAAAACAAAACAAAGCAAAACAAATCAAACTAAAACCCTCACAGACGATAAATTCAAAAATTCAACGCCGTTTGAGTTATTGATGCATTAGTTATTCCTGGCCATGAAACAGGGATTCCTGAAGCACAGGGATTTCTGTAGCGCTTGTAGTTTGTAAATGCGCTGGCCTCCAGCCATTTTCCCTTGTCTTTATTGTGTCTTTATTGTGTCCGTGATACAATGCTAATTCATAAGCTTGACACAAGATGTCTACAATGACATCAACTTAAGTAATTGTGAGCATACGCAATGACCCAACAGTTTTTAGTTTTTAATTATTAACTTTTGTTCCCAAAGGGGCTGATCTAGATAAAATACAAGGGGATGGACATTTTGATGTGAATGACGTGAAATGAATTGTATTGGTCAAAAATTAATTATTTTGGTCAAAAATTAATTATTTTGGTCAAAAATTAATTATTTTGGTCAAAAATTAATTATTTTGGTCAAAAATTAATTATTTTGGTCAAAAATTAATTATTTTGGTCAAAAATTAATTATTTTGGTCAAAAATTAATTATTTTGGTCAAAAATTAATTATTTTGGTCAAAAGTGAATTTTTTGACCAAAAATGAACTATTTTGGTCTTGATCAATGCAATCCTAAGTCGTTTCCAATGCCCCTAGCAGTTAGAAATGGATCATTCGATGAAACTGTAACAATGACATTATGCTCTTTGAGTGTTGTGCATGATGGTCTACCATCATGTCGGTTGTTATTGCCATCTTTAACCCAAATTCCTAAGCACCCTTAGTAAAATTTAAAAAATTGTTTGAATGAAGTTTAATGAGGTTAAATGGAGTTGTAACTCCAGTCGAATAAATCCGATAAATATAAAGTTACCGTACCTGATAAAATGTAATCCATATAGACCTGATGATTTTTAAAATCAATACCGTATTTTACCGAATAAGAGTCGCCCTCGAATTGTAGCCGCCCTCGAATAGTAGCCGCGGCCGAGATAGGCGACTTGATATAAGAGCCGCCCTCGAATAGTAGCCGCGGCTATATACGTTCAATGAACGTAATAGTATGATATTGGCCACTATTTAAAATAAGAGCCGCCCCCGAATTGGAGCCGCCCCCGAATTAAAGCCGCAGCTCAAAGTGGCAGTTTTCAATAAGAGCCGCGGCTCTTATTTGGTAAAATACGGTATTTTTAATTGAAACTTAAACCATTGAAATGCCATTTTTATGTCTGGAAAATAATCTCTCTTTGCACTAGCATGCGATGATTGATGAACTTACTGAATTTTTGTTCATATATTGGATAAGGCATAAATCACATCATTTATTTGTTATACAATTTGTAGGGGTAGTTCATCAGGAAATTTAACTTTGATTGAATTGGTAATGCTTATTGCAAAATTTACGATTTTTTTTTTATTATTTTCTTAAAAAATTATTTTTTAAACCCGGTTGACAGTCGGGGATTTTCGTGATAAACCGTACAGATTACCGTACATTTATTTCAAGGACTTGAAAGTGTCACCAGGTGGCGTAATTCAAAATATTATTTAGTTCGAAGATTGATTCTATCGTTACGTATGTTCGTGTTTTACAGATTGAAAACCCCGTGTAATATAACGGCCGTCATGGCACTTGCACGAGCATTGGAGGCATACTGGTAATTTGTGTGGTCGTATTCTCGATGTATTTGAATGTGTCCGGAAAGTTTGCAATGGACTATTCTTTTAGTTTTAGCACAAACACTATGACAATAATTTCGGTCGAAAATCAAAACGACTAAATCAAAAGTGAAGATTGCTTCTATATCCGTGTTTTACCGAATGTAAACCCCGTATTGTTATACGGGGATCACAACTGTCACGACAGCACTCGCGGGTTAGCAGCACGCCGGCATGTTGGATTTCGTTGTATTCCCAATCGATTTGTCCTCATGAAATTGCATTAATTTGTTTCACTTATGTTTAATTTCAGCTCGAGTATTTGTGTTACCGATGATCTTGTTTTCGCGGAGTTGTGTGTTGGGTTAAAAACGAGAGGAATGTTCAAATTCTGGTAATTATGTTCAAACTCTAATTTGTCTAACTTGTTTTATTACAAGTCTACAATGAAACAATTTTGTAGTCCGTTATTTAAATAGTTATTAGAAATATTTTCGGAATTGTTTTCATTTTTTTTAAAAATCTGTTTATTTTAAAAGTTGATGTCGCCCATTTTGATTTTCCGATCTGGCTGAAATTCGATACAAATTCTCCTGTAAGTTGTTGGAGTTTGTTTTCTTCGGGGGTGTAAAATCCAACTCTCTACCTTCACGTGGTCACCCCTGGATAAACTGATGACACGACACGTCTCAGTGGAACCAGAAGAGAGCTCTGGTCATTTACAAATTTCTTTACTTTATTTTTTTCTTATTTTCAACCTTTCTTGTGTTAAAATTGCTGTGCATTGTATTGTAAGCCCGCAGTCTTGACTTGAATGTGGCATTTACATGTGTTTGTATTGTAAGCCCATGTTTATAATGTGGCATTTACAAACGATTTAAATAAATGCAGCTTTAACTTCTTATTCTGTTGTTCACTTGGTCGTATGTTCGCGGCTTGTTAAGCATGATCTCTCCACATCTCCGATTCCATTAAATGCTGATGCCACTCTCCTCGAAGCCGTACACACGAGATTTCCTCTTAGTTGAACGGATTTCCTGTCTTCCAGAAGAACTTGGGGAATCCCCATGTGTTTTGTCCATAGAAAACTGGCAGCGATGACAGCTGATTCGTCAGAGGGAAAAACTCTGCGAAAGAGTAGCCTCTGTAACGCTGGTATCATGGCTCGTTGGAATCTTTGGAGCCATTTATCCGTCTGGTCGTGCACGGGCTGTTGCTTAAATTCTTCGTTTATCATCTTGTATTTGCGCTGTTTGAATTTTTCTAAGAGCTAGGGAGGGACTATTTGGAAGGGTGGGAGGGTAGGAAAAGGGATCAGGGAATAATAGGGTTATAGGATGCCAAAAACGAGGCCTGGTGAAGGTTGGCTTCAATGCACTTCGGCGGCCGCTCTCGTCGACGTCGCGACGGCGTAGACAGCTGCCCCGACGGCGTCCGCAGCGTCGACAGCTGCCCCTAAGTGTCGGAGAATCAGATGGCATATGGGCCGCGTTGGACTGCAGCGTCCCCACTGGAAATTTGCTACGTCCAAAAATATGAATTTAGATGTGCCAAACTGACGCACATGCGGTGGCCATGTTTTATTCATTGTTGCAACTTGTCAAGTGACCAAATCAAGTCAGATGACCAAAAAGAATACATGTGATTCATCAAATATAAGAACAAATCTTAGGGATAAATTATATAGTACAATTGGATTGACACATACATAAGTTCAAAGCAAATATATAATTTAAACAACATTAGACAGTAGTAACAAGAGACAATATTATTGACTTAAATAATATGTGAATTATTAAACTTAAACAATACCACTTGGCTCTAAATTACATCACACTTAAATGGCAAAGCAATCAGGCAATGTTTACCCCAATATTATAATTCTCAACAACTTAGAAGAGGGGAAAAACACCACTCAATGAAACAACGCACACAATGTGAATCGCGCACTAAACCATAAACATGTGCGTTTAAACCATGCTCAATTAAATATCCTTACTTCAAATCAAACGACATCAAACATCAAACAACACAACCACCGATCGAGTGTGATCGCACTCAACAATCGCAAAATGGCTGCCTCGCTCAAGCTCTTCTCCCAACCGACTCACATTACGAAATGGCACCATCCTGTCCGTGCACAACAGCCCTATACAAGCTACACTATATATACCCAGTACTCGGATATATACAGACCTATACATAAAAATATACTGTTTTGTACACGAGTACAAAAAACTAGGCTTACATTTAACATGCAATTCAATGTTAATCCTGGAACGAGTAGCGAGTATGACGTTTTCAATATTGCTCTATGATCACAGATCAGCTTTTGAGTCTTGTATTTACTCGCCAGAGTGCGTCATCATATCACTTGTTATATATCGAGTGAAATTAAAACCAATGTTGCAAAGCAATTGTGGAGTTATCGGCCGACGGGAGAAACGGCTCGTTACGATGACGATGGAATTGTAATTGTATTTTATTTCAAGCAATGTGACGTGTGCTCCTCACATAGCGGGTGGCGACGCGGTCGTCAACAGCCTGATAATCTCAAAAAGCACGCGGCAGTCGACCTGCGCTCGATGCATGTATCATGGGCTCACGGTGCAACTTAGAGGTCACAAGAGGTATTGCAAATTCAAAGACTGTTTGTGCATCAAGTGCGACTTGATTTTGGAGCGACGAAGCAGGATGGCCAGGCAAGTGTCGCTGCGTCGATGAAATACCGCGGGCGATCCACATTTTCCAGGAAAAAATCTGCGTCCTCGATCTGCGAGATCAATCGGGTCAAAAATTCGGGAATTATGACCGCATTCATGAATGTTTCGACGCCGTCTTGTCCCCACTCACAAACCGTTCTTTTATGGGCAGTTTCGTGTTTATTTTTTTTGTAAGAGAACGAGCAAAACGTCGGCACTGAAATTTAAATGAACGAAACTTCGTCTTTGATCAGTAATTTGTGTCGGTTGGTCGACAGGGACGATCGATTCGCGCCGCCCTTCTCAAAGAGGTTCATCCGCCGGGTGTTAATAAGTCCATTGAGTACGTCTGCGACGTGTTTGAAGCAGACGTCGTAGTGAACGGTGAGATTTTGCTCAATCGAGTAAGTGGAACACCTGTGTACAATAATTAAAATACCGAACAGGAACACTGTGTGCATTTCAGCCGCGAACCAGTCGACTAAACGAAATATGAGGGAGAAAGCACAAAACACTTGCACTAACGTGCAGCAAATAACCCCACTTATGTCAACTGATGACTCACAAAAATCTAAGCATACTTCCCTGCTTAAGGCAGGGACTAACCCTTACAATTAAAGTTAAACTTACATAAATTCTTAAATCTAACAGTCCCCCCCCCAAGTAGAGCAAGAAAACACATGCAAACAATCCCTCCAAAATACCCAAACACCAAATCCAAATAGGCTTCTCAGCATGGCGCGTTGTGTTCTCAAGATGAAACCAGGACGCCTGCCGGACGAATCGCTCAACTCAGGAACGCGAACCGGACGTGACTTCTCTGCGACTCGAGCCACCAACGGGAAACCACACCCTGGACGCACACCATGACTTCGTTTCCGTTCCGATGGAAAGGTTTTCCGTTCTGGTGAATCGACTCGTCGTACCAATTCTACTGTACGTTTACGGCTTGTACTGGGTTGGGCTAGGTCGATAGGAGGATTATTTTTGGCAAAACCATCCTGTTTCCACGAGACTTTAGGAATTACAAATTGTTTTTGCGTGGATCCCGGATCCTTGGCAGCTGTCGTTGGTGAGGCTGTCGTTGGTGGGCCAAGATTGGCCTGCAGTAATTCCGGGTGATTCCGAGCCCAGCTTAAAATGTTCCAACCCCTCTCATTGATAACTATGGGGGTTTTGGGGGCTCCTTCCACGATTACTGCAGCTGGAGATGGAACAACTTCTTCTTGGGAAGAAGTGGAATCAATTATGACATACTTCCTCTTTTTGACGAGCTTTTTAGCCATTTTCTGATAAAAGAAAAGAATATTTCGTAAATAAACATATTTTCAGAAAAATATTAAGAAATCTACGCGTTTTTTTTAAAACCGTTATATCTCCGTTCTCAGCGTTGTCGGTGTGAGTCTACTACGGTGAGGGGGTGTGTGATAACGTCCTAAATTGTCCATTAAATATAGGACGTTATAACTGTTATAACCGAGAAAAAAGAAAATGAGAAAATACGTGCAAAACGGGACTTACTTACTCGGCGCAAGGCGCCGAGCTGTCGTGGGTTACAGGCAACCGTACAGAAAGGCTGGAAAAAAATAAAATAAATAAATAAATCTCTCTCCCGCCCAAAGGCGGTTGCGATGTTGGGGTCTGGCTAGACGAAAAAGCAGAAATAAAAACAAATAAAAAGCAAGGAAAACCCGTCTTACCTGCGCAAGCCAGCACGTAGGGTCGAGCCGGGGCGAATCCGGTGGACCTGGAGTTGAAAGAAATGAGGAAAAACGATGAGAAACAAGCTAACCCCAGGAATGCTCGGAAACGAGCAACGCGCCGGCAGCGCCTGAGGCGTGCGGTGACGTAAACGTCGGGAGGCTTCTTTGCCATTGGCTTCTTTGCCGGTGCCGGGTTCGGTTAATCGCGCGGTCCCGTATACGGTCCTCTAGTTTCTCCGAAACAATCTTTTCTTTAACTGTAAGATGGATCGCCTGGTCCTTGAAAATCGAGTGGGAAGGAACTGGTGGTATTTCCAAAGATGTAGAAGGACCTGGCCATACCGGTGGCAACCGAGCAATGGTAGGGGATGAGGGCGGTACCACCGAGGTGGAAGGGGCCACTGAGAGTTGGCTACTGCTCGTAGTGGTCGCCGACGGCTTGGGATCTAGTTGGAGCTCCGTGAAGCCACCATATGGGGTATCGTATACGTTTAGTTCGACCGGATTCAGAAAAATTGCTTCCTCGTCCTCTTTGTGAATCAATTGACATTCTTCACATGTCGTCCATTGACGCGGGATGGGTGTAGTTAACCCTTTCACCAAAAATGGGGATAAATTGTAGCTCCTAGGGTTATTGCTAGGTCTGCTCTTCGTACCTCCGCAATTCGCACAGACGAATGTGTGGATTTCCGCGACAATCGCCGTTAATCAGCCGCATTCGTTACAAAGCGGGCAAGGGACCTCGTTGCCCCTGAGTAGTAGACAGCTGGCGGGGTTGCTAGATTGCTTATCCAGAAAAACTCGTTCTTTGCGATGCTTTTTCAGTGGGTCCATCTGGAATCTTTGAGCGGCACAAGCTAAAGCTTCGGTGGTGTTGACGGCCCACTGCTCTAGGCGACTCGAGTCCGACTGGTTCCACTACTCGCCTCGGTGAAAGGGGGTTTCTTCATTTCGTCGCCCTTCATTTCGTCGCCGTTTTTGGCGACGAAATGACACCCAAAACGGAAAAAGGGCGACGAAATGAAGGGCGACGAAATGATACGGTTGAACAACCAAAACAACCCAAACCGAACAGAAGGGCGACGAAATGACACGGCGAAGAAATGAAGAGCGACGAAATGATACGGCTAAGTAACCGAAACAACCCACATTGAACACTAAGTGATGGGATTAAAAACGAAATGATGGCAAACTTATGGCAATATTATGGCAAAGTTATCGCAAAATTGTTGTCAAATTCTGGCAAACTTGTGGCCAAATTATGACAAAATTCTGGCAAAATTATCGCTAAATTCTGGCAAAATTATCGCTAAATTCTGGCCAAATTCTGGCCAACTTGTGGCTAAATTCTGGCCAAATTCTGACAAACTTGTGGCGAAATTCTGGTGAAATTCTGGCAAAATTATCGCTAAATTCTGGCAAAATTCTGGCAAAATTCTGGCTGAATTCTGGCAAAATACTGGCAAAATTCTGACCAAATTGTGGCCAAATTCTGACAAACTTGTGGCGAAATTATTGCGAAATTGTGGCCAACTTGTGGCGAAATTCTGGCAAACTTGTGACCAAATTGTGGCTAAATTGTGGCCACAACAATGACATGGCGACGAAATAATATGCGACGAAATGATATGGCGACGAAATGAAAACAATTTTTCCAAAAAAACATTTAGCAAAAAAAAGTACGAGGGCGACGAAATGAATGGCGACGAAATAAAGTGAACTCGGTGAAAGCTTTGAGGATTAAACCCTTTGACCTTAACCGGAGCAGAGTTCCTTGTGAAAAACTGTCTTTGGGTTTTGACTTTGACTGAGAATGTCGGGTCGTTTCTCGTTCATCATATTCCGACTGCGATCTTGAGTCCGCTCTAGGTTTCGGTACTTTTACGTTATACGAAACGTTGCGAGAATGACGTGATTCTTCTCTTGACCGACTCATGACTCTCTAGTCTTAACATGGGAACACTGACAATGTAGGAAATAACAGAAAATAGAGAATTAATACAACTAGAGAGTAACATTTACATAAAATTGGATAAATAACAAAACAAGTAAGAAATACAGTAACAGCAAATGGATAACAAATATCCCAAATGGATAAATAAATCCAGGTAACAACAGTTAGGTTCTATTCCTGCTCTAAGCAAGTTTCTTATTTCCTACTCTGAACACGTTTTTAACGGGAAAAACTATAGCAATGCCCAGGATGAGCTTGTTCGAAATGCGACCGCCTGCAATTTGATTAACAACCGGATTAACTATCGAATTCACGACCGAATTAGCGATCAGATTGGTATCTGGGTTTGACGGATTAACATAAACATCCACTCGAAAAGAAAAATAACGAAGATTAAAGTTCTTCATTTCTTCTCGACTTTTGTCGACTTGTCTTCGGGCTTCTCTACCTCGGTCGAAGTTAAGAAGTCTGACGACTCCTTGGTCGCCTCGTTAGAGATGGCAGAAAACACAGCTTCATCTGGGTTATCCATCTCTTCCGGACTCGGCGACGGAAACGGCAAATCCTCCAATAAGTCGGACACGAAATCAATCAAAGAGATTGAGGGCTCTTCAGCATCCTCATAATTTGATTCGTCGGACACATCAGATTTGGCGACTGGAGGGACCTCCGGCTGCTTCTGCTGCTCATCTACGATCTTTTGGAGCCGACAGGCTCTTCCTCGTGCAACGATGTTCTGATGCTGGACCTGGGCAATCTCTTTTGCCTTCGCAAGTTTGAGACAACCTCGTCCCCGGTGAGCGGTCTACGAGCAAACGACCACTTCCTCCTCTACGACTGCAACATTTTCCACGGCTTGGACAGTTTCATCAGAAACCTCTGAAGCATCGGAAGATGGCGGTTGTCGAAATAATTCGACCATTAATCCCGCGTTGGTTTCTGCCCTCGCTCTCGTTAGAAAACGTGGGTCAATGTAAACAGCCTCGCCGCGACTGTTGTGGAAAACTTGGCAAGTCGAGCAATGGGCCCAGCAACGCTTCTCGTTGGGCTTCAAGCACTTGAGGACATGCGGTTCCACTTCTTTCCTCGACGGCTCCGTGCGCGGTTCCACTTTGAATCCGCGGCAGTTGGGGCACCGCATCAACGATGATCCCGCAGAAGCTCCACAACACCATCCGCTGCCGACGCAAAACGGACAAATGGTCTGGGTAGCCTGGTCGGTCACGATGTTGTCATGGGGAATTCTATGGCAATATCCTTGGCGCACTGCTCACAGCGCAGACGTGCCGCTTCGTCCTTCTTCTTGGCCTTGTAGACCAAACGTTGCTCGTTAGTTTAGGAGTGAGATTATTTTGACTAAATAATTTGTTTGTTTAGAATGGGTTTGAGCAAACATCACTCCAAAAGGAGCCACCGACGTCATCAGCACAGCTCCAGCTCGTCAACATCATCAAGCGACGAGAGGCAACGCTTGGCCGAACATGCCCAAATGCGACAGCAGTTCATGCCCATGGTACCAGCACAGCCGGTACCGACGTTTAATTTGACGCCGCTTCAACTTGCGACGCTGAACTGGATTGGATCTCATCCGGAGATTCTTCCAGCCAACATTCTCATAAATGTCCCACTGCCAATGGAGGTTCCATTAGTCGCTGCGGCACAGTTAACAGTGTCAGATCCGGCTCAGTTGGCCCCGTTGGTCCAAGTGGTGTATCCACTGGCTAACATTGTAAGCGTTCTTCTGGCTCCGCACACGCCCGTGTTTCAACCACCAGTAGCGAGCATCGCGCCAATCGTCGCTAGTGCTTTAGACTGCATCAGCAGCAACGATTTCTGAATGGATTCCAGCAGGCGCAGAGTCAACTGCTTCAGAATCAGGTTGGACGGGACCGCCTTCAGGAGCCTTCCGATTGCCAGTAACGACGGCGACGACTCGTGCTAACGAGCAACGTTTGGCCTACAAGGCCAAGAAGGACGAAGCGGCACGTCTGCGCTGTGAGCAGTGCGCCAAGGATATTGCCATGGGAATACCCCATGACAACACCGTGACCAACCAGGCTACCCAGACCATTTGTCCGTTTTGCGTCGGCAGCGGATGGTGTTGTGGAGCTTCTGCGGGGTCATCGTTGATGCGGTGCCCCAACTGCTGCGGATTCAAAGTGCGACCGCACACGGGGCCGTGGAGGAAAAAAGTGGAATCGCAGGTGCTCGAGGACTTGAAGCACAACGAGAAGCGTTGCTGGACCCATTGCTCGACTTGCCGAGTTTTCCACAACAGTCGCGGCGAGGCTGTTTACATTCACCCACGTTTTCTTTGGGGGTGTAAAATCCAACTCTTTACATCCGCGTGGTCACCCCTGGATAAACTGATGACTTGACACGTCTCAGTGGAACCAGAAGAGAGCTCTGGTCATTTGCAAATTTCTTTACTTGATTTTATTCCTATTTTTAACCTTTCTTTCTGTTAAAGTTGCTGTGCATTGTATTGTAAGCCCGCAGTCTTAACTTGAATGTGGCATTTACATGTGTTTGTATTGTAAGCCCATATTTATAACGTGGCATTTACAAACGATTTAAATAAATGCAACTTTAATTTCTTATTTTCTTGTTGTTCCCTTGGTCGTATGTTCGAGGCTTGTTAAGCATGATCTCTCCACATCTCCAATTCCATCAAATGCTGATTCCACTCCATGAATCCGTACCACAAACTGATCTGCCGTCTCTCCATTCGCGAGGGCTTTTCTAACGAGATTTCTTTTCAAAAGTACTCGGGAAATCCCCATGGGTGTTGTCCATAGTAAATTAGCAGTGATGAAAGATGATTCGTCAGAGAAGTAATTCCGTGAAAGATTAGCCTGGTATCATGCTTCGTTGGAACCTTTGGAGCTATTTATCCGTCTGGTCGTGCATCAGCTGTCGCTTAAATAATTCTGCTTTTTTGCGCCAGTCGTTTATCGCCTCTTGTATTTGCGGGCTTTGATAGGTGTCCATATTCCAAATGTCCCATGGCTCAATTTCCTAAAGGATTATTCACCATAAAGATTGACATTTCTGTGCCACATCGAAATAATGTGGCACAGCACCAAAACAGCCTGTTTCTTGTCAGTTTCGCATTATTAACGAAAATTGACCCTTCTCGACTGGTTAGATTGAGTAGAAATTATCAAAAGTGGCATCTGCTCTCACAGTGGATTTGAAGTGGGATATGGTACAAATTAAATAATCCACTCTGAATTTGTTTGCCAGACCTCCCATCTGATTAACGGCAACAATGGCATTATCCAAAGCTGCATTTATGATGATTTTGATTGGTTCCCATTCTGCAGCACTTAAATGACCATCACCAGGTTCATGATTAATTAGATTTCTGATGTCATGTAACCCATTATTCATTCCCCACTCATTTGCTCTCCACGCTTTGTTTTGATTGTGCCATTTCACTGGGAAATAACCTGATGTCCTAGCATTTTCAATTTCACTCAGGAGATTGGCTCTCATTACAGCAGTGTCCCCTAGATTTCGACCCACTACTTTCTTCATTTTATCTCTGACAATTTTTGCCAGATTTAATAATTCGCCTGTGCATCCGTCTGGTGTTCCTGTCAAAGTGACACAAAGACTATGTTTACTCTTGAAACGTACAAGTTGAAGTGAAGAAATTGTCATACTCTTTTGTCAGCCCGCACAGCAATGCCCATGCCAGGTCAGTATCCGACACTGTCTGACCCGCATTGGTCAGCTTTTCCGAGCACTCCGACAATCTTACGAGATATTTCTCCATGATCTCGTCTGCCTGCTTCATCATTGTGTAAAACTCTCTTCGGAGTGAACAACCCGCAGAGAATTTTTCGGTTCATAAATCTCTTTTAACCGGTCCCAGGCTTCTTTCGCCATTTTCACCCCCGGATGTGGGATTGCTGCTGTGTTTTCACTGTCAATCCTATTATGGCAAAAGCTTTATTCTCCAGTTCTTGGAGTTTTGTGGCGTCCTTTTTTTTTTCGGACCCGTCCACTACCCCAAAAACCTTTTCTGTGAGAAGTAATTTCGTGCTAAATGCCCACAACAAATAGTTTGACCCGTCCATTTTCTCGATCCCGTATGACGCGAAATTCGTAGACGAGGCAGAATCTGTCATTTTGTCTCAATAACAGCTAATACACACACTATTGTCAATTTTAACAATTCCCCCAAAATATAACGGCAACAATTGAACAATTGAACAATCTTAATTCTATCTTAACAATGCTTCGTTGCGCAGATCCGACAGTAAATAATTCTAACAATTGCACACAGATGACGTCGTTCTCGTTTCGTTTCGCACGTGCCGCTCGACTCGCTTCAACAATAACGTTGCCCACGTTTTGTTCCAAAATGGCGTCGTGCGTTTCCAAATCGCTTTTGCACAAGTTGAAAGTCACAAAATGGCCTATTGTCCCTTATTTCTTGGGCTCATAAAGCTAATAGTGGTTGAAAATAACTCACAGTTCCCGACCACGTCGTCGTTTGCGTTTACGTTCAAATTTAGCTCCGAATTCCCGCTCGTTGGGCTCGTCCGCCACATGTTTGTTTCGTCCGTCGTACGTTTGAAACGTCTCGTCGTCGTCGTTCTTCAACTCTGCCTTTTTTCCGCGATGCCCACTGTATTTACCCGCGCTGTCCAACGTCCTAACCCCATAACCAATTTGTTATTTGGTAGTGCCGCGCGTAAATAATCACGAATGGTTAACGAAACAAAAAGACTATGTTTACTCTTGAAACGTACAAGTTGAAGTGAAGAAATACATGGTAGTCAATAGCAACAACAACACAAATACTTAGCAACTACCTTAACAATGTCAATCCTAACAATTTAAAATAACATATAATAAGGAATAAACTCAATTAACAAATAATAATAACAGAATAATCAAGAACTCCATAAAATACATGCTTAAAATTAATAAGCTAGCTGTAATAAGTAAATAGATATATAAGCATAGAAAAAAATTAAAAAAAATTAGACAAAAAATAATATAAATAAAGCCAAGGATAAAACGTGTATGAAAAAGTCATGTTTGGTAGTGAAAAATGTCAAATCAGGGAAAACGGGATCATTGCAGAGTGTTTCCTTGCAAGGTTCCATACATGTATGTAATTATTGTGACGGCTTTTACTCAGCCAACATGGCCGCCAGAAACTTTATTTCAAAATGAGTTAGGACACTTGTAACGAATAAATCATAAATAAGTGAGAGCATACAGAAACACATTTGGTCTCTAGAAAAATAACGTTATACTATGCTATAACTAAAGAACCAATCTAATGGCAAACAAGGAGGTTCGTTTGGACCTGCTAAGATAATTTCTCTGTTGCAAAATACAATAGCAAACCGTTACTATAAATGGTACAGAAGAACCAGTACACGATATAATGCAATGAAGCGACATATGGTACACATCGGTATAAATGCACTAATGATCTATAGGGGAAAGTGGTGTTGATTCTATCCCCTGTCTGAGGACCTTTGATCATCGTCCCTACCGTCCCGGGTATATTGGCACGACAATTTGGCCCAACATCAAACTGTTTGTTCTTTGGTGAATTCTAATCTATCCCTTTTCCCGCTGAAACTCTACACCTAACAGTAGGGACACAGCGCCCAAATTAACTAATTCAAAGGTATTGCTTATTCATTTCAATATGAACCGTTCTGTCTCTTCATCATGTGAGAACAGAACGATGTCGTCAACGTACACTATCAGTATGGCGTCTCTGTCTCTGTCTACATACAGTCCCCTAAACGGCGCTATGATAATATCAAGTCGGCTCGTTCCGGTTGGTAAGATGTCGTCTAAATCGGTTGATTATTTGGTCCTGGTTCATATCTGTGTAAATAAAAGGTTAGTATCCGAGTATTTGCGGTTGACTATCTGCATCGCCACAAACTTGGGGCGGTTATTGGTTTAAATGGCTTTTGCGAGACATTTACCAATTGACCTCTTATAAATGTTTTATGACATTTATAATTGGTTGTGATAAGTCAAATGGTTCTTCATATAAGTAAACTGTTGCGAGTTTACATCATAACTTCTGGTTCCGGTTGTGTAATGGTGTATTTATTAGAGTATTACTTATTCAGTAAATACTCGTAATAATTCTGCTTACATAAAGTTGGCAATTTAGTTACACATAGGTAACTAATCTTCAGATTGTTCAGTTCTGGAAGAGGTATCCATGTTTATGTATACTGGCAAGTATGACATAAACCAGCTGGGGATTTAATCTAACTAAACTTTTCCGAGTTTAGTTATTTCAATCCTAATGATACATTTTCGACACGCTGTTCGGCAGCCGTGGTTTACTGTATCTGGCAGGCCTTGTGGAAAACATGTTGGAATATATCAGGCCCGACTGGATTCTTACTACTCATCGCCGCGACCTAATCTCCTCACGGCCACACAGCCGTCATCGGGCACCCGGACATAAAGGCATCATATCACCCATCTCCACGTCAAGTGTACGCCGTATGTAGGTTGTCATAGGCTCGCAGAATAAGGGGCATTGACTGCGCAATCAACATGACAACCGAAGTAGTAGAAAGGGGCTCAAGAAAACATATAGTCGGGTACCCGTTCCAACGGCGAATCACCTAATGGCGAATTTTGAAAATTCGCCATTGGAAAGGTATTTTGACGTTCCAATGGCGAATCTGGGCAAATTCGCCATTAGAAACGTTATTTGCGTTTCCAATGGCGAATCTGTGGGCGTCATCTACCCCGACTCCCAATTCCTAAGAAGGGCTAACAAGGGGGGGCTGCGCCCCCCCTTGACCCCCCGCGAACCTAACCTTACTGGTTTTTTTGTCCAAAACCATTTTTTTGCGTCGGCTTGTTGCGGCAGATTCATGTCGCGCTCCTGTGGCTAATTTCTACCAATTCGCCATTAGAAAGGTCCAAATACGTTCCCAATGGCGAATTGGGAGAAATTTGCCATTGGGACTGCTTTTGGACGGAATAAGGTCGAAATTCGCCATTCGTCCGAATGGCCAGATTCGCCCTTAGACAATTCGCCGTTGGAACGGCACCCCATATAGTCAAAATATCTGGTCAAGAGCGAGTTACTTCCTGTTGCGAGGAAGTATATACTCGAGGATAACAATAGCCTGGCCATTGCTCCAATGAGAGCAGTGGTCCCCTGAATCCTTCCAATCACTGGTCACGGTGATGGGATACTCAGAGCACATTTCCAGTCTAGGTGGTCAACAGGAACTGGATACGCAGGCCATAGCTCTCTGTTAGGTCGGGACAGGAACTGGATAGCCAGGGACACTTTTGGATTAAGTCTTTCAACTTGATCCGCGGGGGTCCGAGCTTGGTGCAGGTGCGAGGGGGGAGTTAATCCCCTAAACCTAGTTTTGAGGTAACTTTGCAGAGTTACTACAAAACAACATAATATCTATGTTTATTTCCATAAACATAAGATAAAGTTGGTTTTCTGTCTTGAAATCACATAAAAGTTGCATTTTATGTGGTTTCACATCAAACTGTATATTCTACTCGAATTTACCGCTTTTTGACGTCAGCGCCATCTATTGGTGGAATTTGTCATGATATCGCGTAAACAATACCGTGACCGTCATAGCTTTAAATTTTGAATCTCTTTTATCCTCACTAAATCACTACTTCTATCTCTCTTTCCTTCTGGAAAATCTCTCCACTACATGTCCCGATCGTGACTACCTGGATCCATCATGTCTCCATTTTTCGTGGTGAATGTGTTATCAGGAATGACGAATGAATGACAGGTCAGTGTGAAGTCTAACTAACAAGTGGTTTATTTGAATTCAAAGTACAGATTATATATGTCTGGTCAGCGATGGCTGACCAATCAGGATACGTCGTACGTTCGTACGACGTAAATACACTAGCCAATTACACAGTGAAAACCATCGATTGCACACGATTGATTCTCTCTTCTTTCTGCTGCTTTCTTGAATCTCACTCGACTCTACCTACAACTCGACTGAAAATGGCTCGGCAATAACCTTTGCGCAGGACGAGAGCACAAATGGCCTTGTCAACTTATCCCTATCCCTTTCTTGTATTTAAAATACTGTAATGTCTAACTTTTTCTTTTGACTGCTTTCGTCTTTTTGTCAGGATTCTGAGACCTTTCTGACCACAAGTGTATACTGGACTCAAAGGTCCCACATTTAGGATAACTATTAACTATGTTAGGCGCAGCCATCTTTGCTTGAGAAAATCCCTGTCTTATATGAAATGATCTACACTCAACTTGTATGGTAAAATCTTTTATTCTTTTATCCAGATTAAGGAATAGAAGGAAGGTTTATTTTTTATTCTGTTTGCAGTTTGTATTGTTGCTTTGCTATTTCTCGCCAGGTTTATTCGACGAATCTTTTTTTCTTATTAATTAAATTGCTTCATTGATTTTGTTTTGTTATAGCTTCGAATTCTATTAAGAAATCAGCAGAAGGTGGAGCTTGAAGCGTTGGATAAATTGGGCGCCAATTACTTGTCGAATGTCTATTTGCCCAATAAGATTCGGTCGGGCGCTTGGATTTAATTAATTCCGTTCGAAATTGCATTTTGGTATTTTCGTGTTTATATTATTTAATACACATTTTAGTCTTCTCACTGTGTTTCGGGTTTTCGTGATACTCCGTTTCCGGAGTGAAACCGGAGTCAACTCGGATCTAAATCTGTATGCTTGATTATAGTTACGGTTTTTATTGAGATTACGTCATGTTTTGTTACATCACTTATACTGTAAAGACATCTTATGACGTTGTACTTAGATCGCGCGCTTATCCCATTGTCAGTGTGCTTCTGCTGCTCATTTTCTTTTCGAATTTCAGTCGCTCTGCGGCTCGTCGATTTAAGACATCTATTTTTCTATTTGGTCTCTCTCTCATTGATTGGTTTCATCGGCAAACATTTCTACAATTCTCCCATGAAGTTTAAATTCCTATTTTTCCGAAAAATGGTATATTTCCTATTTATTCCTTGTTTGACGCCATTTTAAGCCTACTAGGCCTAACCGAGTTCGAAACGTATTTCTCAAACATTTCTCCCGTGCACAACGTATGGTGTTGTGAGTGTTAAAATATTTTTAGTCGAATTCAGCTATTTCCGAATATGTATTCGATAAATATTTCTTCTAACTTTGGTTTGAATTTTTCACTTCAAATTCGATTTGTTTTGCGTGTTCCGGTTATGAAATTTGCCATTTTGTGTTTGTCCACCAAAAGTTGTTGATTTGAAATCCTCTCTGGTGTCTTTAGACAGCCACTTGAGCGATTCTCCATGGTTTCATCAAGTTAGTTTGGTGTCCTCAGAAAGTGGGTTTTATTTATTTTTCATTGCATTTAAAAAATACAAATTTTTAAAAAAAATTATGACGCCCTTTAATAAGGAGGATGCACACATTTCCTTGTTTGAAAAAGTTGGTATTGTAGGACTGTATGAGTGCAGCATTTACCACTTAATTGCATTGTACATTTTGTTTTTACATACATAGTACTTGTCGGCATTTTGTTGCTGGAAATTGGCTAGTACAAAAAATGTGGAAAATAATTCCAAGTTGCACATATAAATGCATCGCAGTAAACATGCATTGTGAGCTCCTCCTTAGAGAATGTCTTGCTGGATCCAATCATTCGCCACTTGCTTATTCTTCCATCCACAACAGTTGTATCCAAACTTTCATGGGCATCAGCTGTTATAATCCTGTTCTTTTCTATATTTGCTCAACAACAAAATCTTTAAAAATATGAAAATATTTTCAAACTTATCTTCAACTTGCTTTTTTAAATGACGGCTGCTGAGTGAGTTGATTGCGTTGGCGTAAAAGTAAATGACGCAGCTGATTCGGGAAAGATGCTGGCTACGATGCTGGCTTCGGCTTCGTCGGGAGAGAGCAAAACTATCTTCTTTAAAAAAATGTAATTGTTTAAAACCTTTTATGTACATTTGTTTTGTAATGTAATGCATGTGTTTATAAATCTTTAAAAAATTCTCTCTGGGGGCACTTCCTGACGCCATCCCGGTCAACTATTAGGCTGACAGTCCCACGTTTAGGATAACTGTTAGGCGCAATCATCTTAGCTACTAGTATATCAAATGATCTGCACTCAACTTGTATAGTAAAATCTTTTATTCTTTTATTCAGTTTGAGGAATTGAAGGAAGGTGTTTTGGACAAGTTTCTTTATAATGTGTTCTTTCGGGAAAGTTGTTTGGTTTGTTGTATTTATAGTTAGCTTTTCTTATAATGCTACACTAGTCTGCTCTCTTCACCTATTCTTTTCTTCTCTTTAACCCTTTGTTCTTGGAATCACAATCGATGCAATGTATTTTGCTGTGAGCAGTTGAAAATGAAATGAAATGAAAATAACAAAATTAAGTTTTCTAAGGTCATTTACGTAGCAAGTTGGTCTTCCCCGAATAAATGTTGAATTCGTCGGCGTAACGATCCAAAGGTCGGACCAAAAAAAAGTAGTAATGTTGGATTAAATACCAATAAAGTTTCCAAGCGGGTATACCATTGGCGTATTGGTCATTTTTTGTATTCACAAAATCAGTGATGTGTTGATCCTCTTCTCGCGTGTAGCAATATACGTTATTACGAAACTTGAAAAATTCATCGATAGTTTGACAAAAATTAAATTTGAAATCAGTTACTGTATGAATAGCAGTTTGCTTTCAACAGATCTTGAAGTAGACTAGCTGTCCACATTATCGAGGATTATTTGGATATTTGAAATAAATATACCAACACTAAGAACAATAATTTTCTTTTATTAATTCCTGAAATATGGTTTTAATGCTAAAAAAGTTTATTCAATTTTCTGAAAAAGAGAAGACTCGAATCTA
This sequence comes from Strigamia acuminata, assembly GCA_949358305.1. Classification (NCBI taxonomy): domain Eukaryota; kingdom Metazoa; phylum Arthropoda; class Chilopoda; order Geophilomorpha; family Linotaeniidae; genus Strigamia; species Strigamia acuminata. The sequence goes on from OX442314.1 coordinate 53,300,167, forward strand.
AAAAAATCTCTTGTGCTGCATTCGGGTTGAATCCCTCCCCCCCCCCCCCCCCCCCCCCCCCCCCTGCACAAGAAATTCTAAATTTTGTTAAATTTTGTTAAATTCTGTGTAGTAGATAGCAACAAACACAGCATACCAGCCAAAATACTTCCAATCGACAACAAACTTAAACACCACAGAAAATAATAAGAAATACAAAATTTCCTCCCAATCCATTTCTTCTGAACATTACGTTGTAGTGATCCTGACTTTATCCTTAAAATCTTACGTAAGATAAAATCACTACTAATCACTACTATTCCGTGACATGACTTATAAATAATCTCAAAACTAATTAAATCTATTATTAAATAAAAGCTAATTTTAACTTATTAAAAGAAAACAAGTTATTTTAAAAAAGACAAGAATGATTTATTCTGTTTTTCTTGCGAATAAATCTCTTAAACTTTACAAAAATAGATAATAAAACAATTAAGTTATACTAAAAATGATAAAATTTTGCTGTCTAAGCAAGCGCAGGTGCTGTCTAGCACTGTTATATGTTGGTCTCTCCACCACCAAGGATATCTATTCTTTAAATAGATCAGGAATTCTTCTTTAGAAATATTATCGTCATTGACGAAAGTATTGGCGAAACCTATCGGATCAATGTTCTCAGCATGGGTGTATCGTTGCCGGCAGCGATAAAAGATTACTCTATAAAATATATATAACGTTTATTTTTATTTATTTTATTATTACTAAAAAATTTTCCCCGCGCGCAATTTGAGACCGCCGGTTATTTAAACCCAGCATTGGCTGTTGGCCGATGCTGGGTTACCATACCAAAATACAAAATACCGTACCAAAATACAAAATACCATACCATACCAAAATACAAAAATAACATACCAAAATACCAAAATACCATTGTTTATTTACTTTATTTTAAGATTATTAGGCTTAATAAAACCTGATCTTTTATTAAAACCTGGTGTATTGCTCTACTTTTTGGTATCGCTACACCAGTGAAAAGGCCTCGAAGAAAGGGGGGTTTTTTTTACTCTTAAGGTCAGACAGAGCAGAGAATAGAATGAACAAAGCAAAGCAATATGCTTTCTCTGTTTTCAATGCAGGATTTTTTATGGTAATTTGTTTTATGAAACGGTGTAAAATTCTGCAAACGGCGAAGTGGCCAAACCTAATAACGTCGTTGAACCTTGGCCACTAGTTAAAGTGTATTTGTGTCTCGGGTCTCGACGCCATTCGGTGGGGGAACATAGCAGTTCATACAATGGCGCCGTCTTCTCTGCTAACCTAGGCACAAAAACCCAAAACGTTCTTCAAGTGTCCAAGTAGCCACCAAAATGTCATCTAGATATATGAATATGCTAGGAATTCCATCCAGTGCGGACACAATAAACTGCTGGATTGCCTGGCTGACGGCAAAAGAAAGCCTGGTGACCCCCATCAGTCCCTTTGGCATATTTATGGTATAGGTCGCAAGTCGAGATTTTTTTGAAATGAGAAAATAAATGAGAAAATAAATGAATGGGACACTGAGAAAAATATGATCATTTGAGAAAGAAATGAAAATTCCTACTCAAGTTGCTCTTGTGTCCTTCCTTTCTTTTCCCATTTTCTCTTTCTTAATCAATTATATCCTTGTCTTACGGCTTATGTAAGGGGAATGGCACTACTGGTCTCGTTTATTTGATTTGATTTGATTAATTTATTTGACAATGGTGTGATGGTTATAAGTAATTATATTCAGTTTTAAAATGTTGACGCCAGGCTGAAGTTGGTTTTGTGCGCATCCTCGTGCGCATTGTCGCCATTTTTTCATTTCAACAGAATGTCTCGTTCCGCTCGTGGTAGAAACGAATGTATGATGAATCGAACCACACATCATCACATTTGGTCTCTCTTTCTGCCGAATTTGGCACCATTGGTTTCACTTGGTTCTTCTCGTTCTTATTTGTTCGTTTTGGCTTTGCTATTTACATTTTGTGATTCAAAATTAATACAAGTATGTATTTTATTCATTTTAGAAATCTCTGAGGACCACATCTAACATCAAACATGTCACATGCATATTTTGTATGTATTCAGTCTGAGTTCCAAATAAGTTCTTTTTTATTATGTATTTATTTATTTTGGTTTTTTTTTGACATTTTAATTATTCATCTTGATTCATCAATCATCATTAGGCCTTTTGGAATCTCGTTGGTTCTCTTCATCTGTTGTTTGTCTTGGTTTATTTTATTGCTTTCTATTCATCTTGCAAATGAAACTTTGCTTAGTTTCCTCTTTTTCCGAAAAATGGTATATTTCCTATTTGTTCCTTGTTTGACGCCATTTTAAGCTTACTAGGCCTAACCGAGTTCGAAACGTATTTCTTAAGCATTTCTCCCGTGCACAACGTACGGTGTTGTGAGTTTTAAAATATTTTTAGTCGGATTCAGCTATTTCCGAATATGTATTTGGTAAACATTTCTTTTAACTTTGGTTTGAATTTTTCATTTCAAATTCGATTTGTTTTGCGTGTTCCGGTTATGAAATTTGCCATTTTGTTTGTCCACCAAAAGTTGTTGATTTGGAATCCTCTTGGTGTCCTTAGACAGCCACTTGACCGATTCTTCATGGTTTGATCAAGTTAGTTTGGTGCCCTAGAAAGTGGTTTATATTTATTTTTCATTGTATTTAAAAAAAGATAAATTTTTAAAAAAAATTATGACGCCTTTAAAAAGGAAGATGCACACATTTCCTTGTTTGAAAATGTTGGTACTGTAGGACTGTACGAGTGCAGCATTTACCACTTAACATAGCTTAGTGAATTTTGTTTTTATATACGGAGTGCATAGTACTTGTTGCTGGAAATTAGTTAGTACAAAAAATGTAAGAAATAATTCAGTAAACATGCACTGTGAGCTCCTCCTTAAAAACAGTTGTTGACTCTTGATATGGGCATCAGCTGTTATAATCCTGTTCTTTTCTATATTTGCCCAACAACAAAACCTTTAAAAATATGAAAATATTTTCAAACTTATCTTCAACTTGCTTTTTTAAATGACGGCTGCTGATGCGGGAAAATTGCTTGCGTCGGCGGGAAAGTTGCATGCGTCGGCGGGAAAGATGCTGGCTTCGGCGGGACAGAGCAAAACTATCTTCTTTAAAAAAATGTAATTGTTTAAAACCTTTTATATAGATTTGTTTTGTAATGTAATGCATGTGTTTATAAATCCTAAAAAAATTCTCTCTGGGGGCACTTCCTGACGCCATCCCGGTCAACTATTAGGCTGACAGTCCCACGTTTAGGATAACTATAAGTTAGGCGCAGCCATCTTAGCTATATCAAATGATCTGCACTCAACTTGTATAGTAAAATCTTTTATTCTTTTATTCAGTTTGAGGAATTGAAGGAAGGTGTTTTGGGCAAGTTTCTTTATAATTTGTTCGTTCGGGAAAGTTGTTTGGTTTGTTGTATTTATAGTTAACTTTTCTTATAACGCTACACTAGTCTGCTCTCTTTTCCTATTCTTTTCTTCTCTTTAACCCATTGTTCTTGGAATCACAATCGATGCAATGTATTTTGCTGTGAGCAGTATTGAAAATCAGATGAAAATGAACAAAATGAAGTTTTCTAAGGACTGCGTTATTTACGGATCAAGCTGATCTTCCCCAAATAAATGTCGGATTCCAAAGGTCGAACCAAAAGTAGTAATGTCGGATTAAATACCAATAAAGTTCCCAATCGGGGTATCCCATTGGCATATTGGTCATTCTTTGCATTAACAAAAGCAGTGATGTGTTGATCTTCTTCTCGTGTAAAATGGTAGACTGCATTTCTCCACCTAAACAGATCTTGAAGTAGACTAGCTGTCCACATTATCGAGGATTATTTGGATATTTGGAATAAATATACCAACACCAAGAACAATAATTTTTTTTTATTAATTTCTGAAATATGGTTTTCATGCTAAAAAGTTTATTCAATTTTCTGAAAAAAAGAAGACTGGAATCTAAAAAAACCTCTTGTGCTGCATTCGGGTTGGATCCCCCTTGCACAAGAAATTCTAAATTTTGTTAAATTTTGTTAAATTCTGTGTAGTAGATAGCAACGAACACAGCATACCAGCCAAAATACTTCCAATTGACAACAAACTTAAACACCACAGAAAATAATAAGAAATACAAAATTTCCTCCCAATCCATTTCTTCTGAAGATTACGTTGTAGTGAACCTGACTTATAAATAATATCAAAACTAATTAAATCTATTATTAAATAAAAGCTAATTCTAACTTATTAAAAGAAAACAAGTTATTTGAAAAAAGACAAGAATGATTTATTCTGTTTTTCTGGCGAATAAATCTCTTAAACGTTAAAAAATAGATAATAAAACGAATTAAGTTATACTAAAAATGAAATAAATAAGAAATCGAAATAAAGAATAATCGAAGTGATAAATGGCGTCGAATGGCGTTGATTTCTCGATGACTTCTTGCGACTTTCACTTTCTTCCTCCTGAACACTTTCTGTGGTGTCCCGAACACTTTCTGTGGTGTCCCGAACACTTTCTGTGGTGTCTTGAACACTTTCTGTGGTGTCCCGAAGTTCCACTGGACTTGTCATCTTGTCTGTAAATGTCTCAGCCCTAAATAGGGCTGAAGACATGAATTCAAAGAGTGAAATAAAACAACAACGTTGCTTAATGATTTTGAGAGTCGACTGACTTTTAATGAGTTAACAAAAAGAGAGGTTGCCAAGGAATTTCCTTGGCAATTTACAATGGTATTGTTGCTAAAGCAACAATGATATAATACTAAATAACATTGATTGTTTGAATTTAGAAGTTGTGATGGCGGACACAGCACTTTCCTGTCTGGATCCAATCCGGGCACTGGTTACGAAAGTGCGGTCCTCCACAGTGCCAACACGCGACACCGACACGAGCAGGTGCTCCGCCTCTGCCATGGCCACGCTGTCCACTGACGGGGGAACCCGCACTGCCACATCTGAAACCGGAACTGCCCTGTGCAGAAAACGAACCACCGTTCGCAGAACCGCCATACGCAGCGCCATCACGTCTCGCGGGGCGAAATTGTCGCATTTGGTTGACCTCCGTCAGCCAAATGTAGCGGCATCACTTCAGACTCATAAGACGTGACCGTCAGGCCACCTGGGGTGACCCACGTCACTGCCACACACCACCATGCGGCTCCAAAATCACCCCCTCATTGGGTAAAGTGATCTAGCCCGGGGGAAAGAGGGAGCTGAGTGGTGTGGGGAGCGGATGCAGAGAGAGAGAGAGAGTGCGGACACCGACCAGGACGGTCGTGTGTTAAAAGTTCCAGGAGTTGTAGTCATCGAGGGGACAAGACGTGTCCCGGCTGTGAGGACTCTGCATTCCCTTCCCATTCACCACAGCGATGCTCAGTACTATGGTGGAGTCCATAGTGCAGCCTCCATGAGTGGCCACTGCGGGTCGTAGGTAAATACGACATGAATGTAAAGTTGAACCGACTACGTCACCCATTGGGCTCACGCCCAGTGTGTGACGGGTCGGTTGCCGGTGCGGCGTGCCTTCGTGGCATCCCTGCAACGGGTAACGGGATTCCCCATACCCCTAGACAACGCAATAAAGGCCAACCAACCAATATTGTGGGAGTTTCCGTTATTTATGTGAGTACCGTACTGCCTTGATTTAACGCCGGTCGTATCTAAACGCCGGCTCCTGATTAAACGCCGGGCAAACTCAGAACGAAAAGGCAATAAACGCCGGCCTTAAATAAACGCCGGGTTTGTTTAAACGCCGGTTTTAAACGTTTTTTAGACGAATATACGGTAATTTAACGTAAATGATTGGGTGGCGGCAGTAAAAAAACCTTTTTTTTTCGTTAGACGCCCGGCGCGAATAATCGCCGGGCTTTGAATAATCGCCGGAGGGGTCGACTTGGAAAAGTAAATAAACGCCCCGGCGTTAAATCGAGGCAGTACGGTATGCGTCCCACACCAGTGTAATTAGTCTCCTAGTTGCTCTGGCGAAGACCATATCAGTCACAACGTTGCCAACTTGGCCGCCTGTTTTAAAGTCAATTCTTCATAGAGCATTATGTACTTCCTCATACCGTTGTCGTTTACGCCTCGCAGAAACGTATCCAACACTCCTATGTCAGTATTGTTCAATAACCAACCTGGTCAACCTTCACTAGGAGAAATATGGAAGCTGTATGATGCCTCTGCATAATGCCTCTTCGTTTAAAATGAGGGACTTCGGGCCGGACGAAAAGGGCGGGAATTTTTTGCAATTTCTTTGCTGGGATGGTTTTTGGTAATTGCAGAGTCCGATTGGATTTGGTCGAGGGCTTTTTTTGATGGTTTGTCGGATTAGTTCCATCATTTCTTTGATTTTCGACGCTGATATGATATGAATGCTGGGTTGGACTAGGGTTCTTTCTTCAGGGTTTTAATCGATTCTAAAGGTTCAAAGGTTCAAAGGTTCATTGGGGTCCACCGAGAAAACCAATGGATATCAAATAAACATAAAATTTGTTTGTTTTTTTCAAGAAAAAAATTGTTTATCTCGAAAAAAAAAAGTTAAGAGAGAAAATTAATCCAGCCAGGTTCAAAAGCTAAACATATTTCTCGACTAATTGTATATAAATGCTTAAACATAGTTATTGTTTTAATGTTGTGGTCAATGGACGTAAATTTGCAAAAAAGATAAATTTATTATTCTTAACTCGTTCACATCAAAAATAGAATAGAATAACACAAAAATTTATTTCACTGGGTTTAGAAGTGTTTGATAGGCTTTCCAAGCGATCCGCCGGTACTCGTCTGCTGCAGCTTTAACGTCGGGTGCATTCGTGATGCCGCGTCCAACAATTATTAAATCGGCCCCTCGCTCGATTATTGCTTCGTCCGGGGTTATGTATTGCTGCCCTAAGGAATCACCTTCGCTGCCGAGATTTACTCCCGGTGTGGCGTAAATGAACGCGTCATCGTCCGATAAACGCGACTGGCTAATGAATCCCGACACGAAATTACGCTCTCCCATAGACGCAGCGGCTGAATATTGAAAAAGACGGTTTATTTTCGGTTAATTTTACTTTATCGTTGATTATTCACCTTGCGCATATTCCTCGTTCGTTAAACTTCCATTACTACTCATCTGAGCAATGAGAAAACACGAGCAATTTTTGGAAGATCCAATTTCCTCCAAACCGTCCAATAATCCGGGGCCCGGCAACGCGTGAGCGGTTACGAAATCCGCCCAATCCGCGATGTTGTAAATTCCACCGTCAAATTGCCTTTTAACCGTGTGACCGATGTCCGCGAATTTCCTAAATTGATAAACGAAAAATTGGATTAAACGTCTTGATTCAACAAAATCAATTCACCTGTCCTCCATAATTAGGAAATTGTGCTTTTCGGCCGTGCTTTTCAGCGTTTGGATAAAACTAGCGTGGAAATCTTCGAGAATATCTACGTGGATTTTAACCATACAAACGTAAGGTCCGATTTCATTCGCCAACTAGAAAAGCATTAAAAAATACTCTAAATGTTCGAATTTAATCCAATCCGGTGAAATATACCTCGATTAATTTGTCGCATTTTGTAACATCAATTGCAACCGCTACGTTTGTCTTCTTCGTTCCAATTAATTCCAACAGCTTTTTAGTCATTGTGTTGGAACAACGTGCAGCTCTCTGTTCAAAACTCATTCTATTTGATTTTGTAGGACAAATCAACTGGTTATCCCTAATGAAATTGTGAACTCGCTTTATCACAGCGCCGTCTATTTTACTTCCCAGTGTCGAGAGTAATTGTGTCATGGTAAACGCACTGTTAAAAATACAACATAATTAATAAAAAAATTGATTAAAAATAAAAAAAATACCATACCTATGTAATTTTACTCCATTTTTCTGTAAATTTTCTCTTCCGCCTTGTTCCCGGTCCAACAGCACGACCGCATCGGTTACATTCAACCCGGCGCTTCGCAACGCCTGAAAATTGATAACACTTAGATGTTAATACTGGAATTTTGTTTGTTAGGTTTATATTTATTCTCACTTGTACTGTGTCCAATGTGCTGCCCCCCGACGTAACCAGATCCTCAATTACTAGACAAGTGTCTCCGACGTTAAACACACCTTCGATTAATTTTTTCGTCCCGTATTTTTTCTCCTCTTTCCTCCGCATCAGCATTGGCAATTTGCTTTTTATACTCATACACTGAAATGTAATTTATTTATTACATTTTTTTAAGTTAAAATAAATTGTTTTGTTAGTCATTACTGTTGCTATTGGGAGTGCCGTGTAAGGGACGCCACAAATATATTGACAAACAATATTTTTCGACGAAATCGAGATGAATAAATCGGAGATTTGTTCCTGTAAAAGAAGTTTTAAGAAATTAGAAACACGACTAAAACATGTTAACATTTTTTGTTTACCAGCAGTTCAGGATAGGACACTATGAGGCGCAGGTCAATGTAAATGGGAGATTCTATACCACTTTTGAGCAAAAACTGGCCAAATTTGAATACATTTTTCTCAAAAAGTGACAAAATAACTTCATCTAAAGCTGCATTCATTTTTCACAATAAAGTTTTGGCCACTAATTAGTTTGCTATGTCAGAAAATGCGTGTAGGATCTGTTGTGTTGCGGATCATGTGGAACTTGAACTTGATTTTTCTTATCAGCTGAAAACAAGCCACGCCCTGACTGACAAATGCGGGATTAAGCCATTCATAGCGAGTCATTTAAGATAAAGAAATAGTCTAAAAATTGATAAGATTTTATAGTACAACTGTGTTTTTTAATCTGCGATTTGATGAAAATATATCTGGCACGGAATTAGAATTTCTTAAAGTCCATCGCCTCCATTTTCTACGGTTGCCTAGAGGAGACAATCATGTATATTTACATTTTTAGTGTCACTTTAACCTGAGAGGGAAAATTCACAATTTATTGATTTTCATTGATTTATATTGATTTGTAAAAGTATTTTTGGTACTAATGTTAGAATTTTTACTACTAAACTGTTTGCCTACCGGTAGACACATCTATAAACGACACATGAAAAAATTGGCTTTTTTTTACCTGTTGTAATGTTTGTGTTTATTGAAAATGAATTCCCCACATTTTGTTACAAGAGTAAATACACAATATAAAAATTATTTGTTATTTCGTAACTCCTACATTTTTTATTTAATTCTATATGTAAATTTTTTAAATACCACTATCAAATTGATGAGTATAAGCTTATTTCTGGATTTGCACAAAACTATTACAATGTTTGTCGTTAAAAATATATATATTATTAAAACAAAAGTAGATAAAACTTTGTGAAAAAAAAATTATGAGCATGTATTTTGAAAAATGCAATTATTTCTTGCAAAGTTAACTTTTAAAACTTTTATACAACTTTATACAATGGAAAATAGCTCACATCAAAGTAAATTCTTATTCTTTAATTTTTGTTATTGATTAATCAGGGAACCGATGTAGTTGAATGACGCGACAGAGCTGGGCTAAAAGAAAAGACGACAAACTTCAATTACCCAAATTCTCTTAATAGGATTATCAGCAAATCTCACCTTGCTGGTGGTGGTGTTCTTGGAGGAGGAGTACTACTACAGTGAGAGGAGCTACGACTTCGTTTCATTTTAAAACTACTCAGCTGAAAAAAAAATTAAGATATTTTAAGGAATGATAATTAATATCACACAAGTGACTTCTTTCTTGATGTATTAAAAATCAAACCGTATTACCCCGCTTTAAGCCGCATGCCGGTACAGTGCGAGTTTTACCGGCATGCCGATAAACCCCGTTTTTACCGACAGACCGGTGTAAGTAAGTGCAAAGTTCTTTCAATAAGAATTGAGCCTAAACAAGCATAAAAAGCATTTTTAGTTGTCCAAAATGTAGGAAATTGGCCTAAATTTGTATAAATTTACCCAGATTTTACTAATAATCTTCAGAAAATTAAAAAAATCCAAATTTCAGGCCCAAATTCCAACATAATTATTCATCCGGGCTCTTTAAGTAATAAAAACAAAAAACCAACTTTTTCGCTTATACCGGCATGTCTCACTGAAATTTCAAAAACCTGGTAAATGCGGGGTAATACGGTAAAAACATCACAACTGTTGAATAGTGTTGCAAACTTCTGCAAATAGTGACAAATGTAGTGGATTGGAAAAACACATCAGGTGAAAGAAAGAGACATCATGTTAACAGGTGAGAACCAAAACATCAAGTGATCTTTATTGATTGGTCACATGACCTCAATGCAATCAGCGCCACCTGTAGGCAGCATACAGACACTGTATGTAAACAAACATTGCGATCACTCGCGTTGGCCAAACACATACACTAACACTTAGCTACATGATAATACGCAAAGATATATATATACACATGTTGTAAAAAGTGATTGCCTAACAATATACATTATATCTTAACATTCGGCCCCCCGTATTATCTCATTCCTTATTGAGCCCGCAAAATGCTTAAATCAACTAAGAAGCGATCGCAAAACTTCACCAGGTCAGCTTTGTCAACTGACTTTGTAAAAATGTCGGCATGATTGGACTTTGTGCCTACGTGAACGATTAGAAGATTATCTCTTTTAACAAGCTCTCTTATAAAATGGTAACGGATGTCAATGTGCTTTGTTTTTCTGTTCTCGACACAAGATTTTGTGAAATCCACTGCTGATATGTTGTCGCACATGACATAATGAGAGAATCTTCCAGCCAATTCTGGGGATATTTCGTGCAGAACACGAACAATCCAAATATAGTCCTTAACAGTTTCTGTAAGGGCTACGTACTCCGCCTCCATTGTTGACAGTGTCACGTTCCGTTGTTTGAAGGTCCGCCAGTAGATGGGTGTGCTACCCAAAGTCACTAGTGTTCCTCCAACGGAAATTCGGTCATCTCTGTTGTTCGCATAATCGGAGTCGCTGTATCCGATTACCTCGATCCGATCATTCGGGAACAACATTAATCCGTGGTTTCTTGTTGTTCTCAGATAACTGAGTAAGTCCAGCAGCGCAATCCAGTGGTCCCACCCTGGATTCGATTGAAATTGGCTCAGGATGTTCACTGCATAAGTCATGTCGGGCCTTGTTCTCGACGCGATGAATGCTAAACATCCAAGTAAGCTTCTATATGGAATTCCTTCCATGACTTTGAATTCATCAATTGTGTCCGGACAATCTCGTTTCGTGAGAACAGTTGCTTTCGTCATCGGTTGAGATCGAATCTTCACATGTTCCAAGTGATTTTTGAACTTCAACAACACTTTGTTCACGTACGATCTTTGATGTAGAACCAATTGTTGTTTGTGCGAGTGAAATTCGACTCCTAGCAACTTCTTCGTTTGTCCGAGAATCACTAAATCGAATTGCGTTCCAATCATGTTGAGTATTTTCATCGCATCTTCGTACTGCTTTCCGAAGACAACGATATCGTCAACGTAGACGATTAGATACGCAATGTCTCCGTATTTATAAACGCAATTGCACCAATTGACGTGTTCTAGTCCTAATTTCAATAAAGTCTCCTCCAGTTCTATTCCCCATTCTCTTCCAGACTGGTGCAGGCCATAGATAGCTCGGAGGAGCCTGCAGACATAGTTCTCCTTGCCTTCAATGATGAAACCTTTTGGCTGGCGCATGTAGACTGTTTTATGCAATTTTGCATAAAGGTATGCACACTTGACGTCTGCCTGAATGTATGACCATTTGAGCATACAGACGAGTAGCGTGAACATAAAGCGCACGATTGAAAAGTCTACCACGGGTGAGAATGTCTCCTCATAGGATTCGCCGTAGACTTGGGAAAACCCTTGCGCGACAAGTCTCGCCTTATAACGTGCGATTTCTCCCTCTTCGTTCTGTTTGGTCGTATATATCCATCTGCAACCCACTATCTTAGTGTTGGGCGGCGGTGGAACAAGTTCCCAAACCTCGCGCTCATGCATGGTGTCAATTTCATCGTTCATCGCTTGGCGCCATTCATCCTTTTCGGGTAAAGTCGCAATTTCCTCATAACGTACGGGTACGTGGACCTCTAGATGATTGGCTTCGAAGTTGATATTGATATCGTCAAAGTCCACGTCAAGACTATCTGTCGTCGTGTTTGATTCTGAGGGCTTTTTCTTTCTTTTGTCCTCAAACAGATGCTCTGGTACGCGAAGATTGTGATCAGTACAGTAACGCTTCACGTCGGGTATCGAGCGTAACTTGGGCTTGTCGTAGCCCTCGATCGTGTACTCGATATCTCTCTGTCCAGTTGGTCTGACTTTCTCCGTTTTCTTCCAAACTAATGCTGGAATGGTTGGAACTGGATTCAAAAGTCCTTGTCCGGGTTGTGGCGAAGTGCCCAGCAACTTCACTTCTGGCAAATTATGATGCAACTTGTCATCTGGCAGTCTAAATTTCAATTTAACTGGAGGCAATTCCAGTTGTGGATCTTCCTTCTTCTTAACTGGAACTGGCGGGGGTAGCGGCGGCCTGACATCTTCATCCGAATAATATTGGCGATCACTGTCATTGTCCATATTATCGTCCAAATTATCGATGTAGGTCGTGTACTTTTCTGGTAGGCCCAGCACGCCTTCAACACCGCGCCTGCTCTCCACGAACTTCACGTCGCTGGTTTCAATTACTTTGGAAAACTCCGGCAGCCATACTCTATATCCTTTCGTGATTCTTGAATACCCGAGCATAATGCCATGCAGACTCTTGTTGTCGATTTTGCCATCTCGAATTCTTTTCTGCACAAAGCATAAACTCCCGAATTTTCTCAAATGTCTAAGTGATGGTTTCCGTCCGTAATACAATTCCATCGGCGTCTTGTCCGAATTCAGCTTTGCGATCCTGTTCCTGAGATAGTTGAAAGTCAGGATGGCCTCTCCCCAGAATCGATGTTCCAAGCCGGCATCGTACACAAGCGCTCGCATTCCATTTGCTAATGTCTGGTTAAGTCTCTCGGAAACGCCATTTTGGACTGGAGTGTACGCGTTAGTCCTCTCGTGAGCGATTCCTAGTCCTTGGAGGTACTCTCCAAACTTGTTTGAGCAGAACTCCATACCGTTATCCGTACGAATTGCGAGAACCGATTTCCCAAGCAATCGTTCTATTCGTTTCACGTGTTTTTGGAAAATGTCAAATACTTCGTCCTTCTTCTTCATTAAGTACACTGTCGAATAACGAGAGGAGTCATCCGTGATAGTTAAGAAGTATATGTTTCCCGAGAGTGTTGGTGTACTAAATGCTCCACATACATCCATGTGTAGCAATTGGAGTGGCTCTGTCGATCTAATTCCTGGCAACGACTTATGAGGAATCGCCTTCTTTTTGGCTAATGTGCAAACGTCGCATTGTGTAATTGGCACGTCCAAAACTGGCAACCCAATTACTGCACCTCCTTTGCTCATTGCTTGGACGCTTGGAAAATAGATATGGCCGAGCCGCTCATGCCAAAGTCTTGCTTCCTCAGGATTAGATGCACTCTTCGTTGTACTTTGTGTTGAAATAGTTGGCTCTTGTTTCTTCTGTTCGCCAACGTTCGCTCTGTTATTCGCTTTTTGTCGTAACTTCTCAAAGTCCGGCTTCTGGTCGCTTAGCTTGATGTAGTACAAACGATCCTTCTTCACGCCTTCCATCAGCTGTCTCTTCCACTGAGGATCGTATATCTTCACCAAGCCCGAGCCAACGGCGACTTTGCATCGTGCTTCGTCGATGCACGGTCCCGACAACAAATTTCGTCGCATGTCCGGCGCATAATAAACCTTCTTCAATGTGATTGGAATTGTCTCACTTCCAACCAAACACATCACGCAAACGTCCCCGACGCCTTGAATCTGAATTAAAGTCTTCTTATCCGCTTGACTTATTGTCCCTGTGGTTTCCTTGAAGTTGAAGAATTGATTCCTGTCTTTGCAGAAATGTCCAGTGGCCCCGGTGTCGTAGATCCAACAGTTGTTGGCTGCGCTGCACTGTAACATCTCCTCTTCGCTCAACTCGGTGAGAAAACCGACATCGAACATGTTTGTGTCCAATTCTTCCGCTGTATTTGTGTTCTGGCTGTTATTCGACGGTAATTGTGCTGTGCAATCCCTTGCCCAGTGCCCTGGTTGATTGCACCGGAAACACGGCCCCCGTGGTGATGATCCGGTCGCATTTCCTCGGAAATTCCGCGAATTTTTGCCGCCTCGATAATTCGATTTGCCGCCCCTTTGTCCGCCTCGGTTGTTTTGGCTGCTATTCCCTTGCTGTTGTTGGGATTTAGACGAATTATCATTGCTCTTTGTGCTTGTTCCCATGTTGAAAGCGTCCGTAATTGGCGCTTGGCCCGAATCTCTGCGTTGTTGCGCGAGTCTGCCCTCCTCGGCGACCAATTCCGCTTCAACCTTTTCCAGTGTGAAATCCTTATCGTCCCATCGGTAAATACTCTGCACAATTGACTGGTATTCTTGTGGCAGGTATCGGATGAGCTGGAATGCCTGATACAAATTGTCCAAGTCGTGTTTGACGTCGGCTAATCGCTTTGCTGCATTGCGTATCTTCGCCGCGAATACCCCGATCGTCTCCGTCGCTGGATCGTATTTTAAATTGAAGAATTCGTCCAACAGACGTATAATTCTCGCCCTCGAGACCGGTTCGAAGTTAGTTTTCAGCGTATCCCACGCTGTTTTCGCGTCCTCGGTCCCGCTGAGCAATTCGTGGTATTGCTCCTCGATGGCGTAGTAAATTAGGCTGAAAGCTCGCCCCTTTCGCAGTTGAAAGTCCGAGCGATCTCGCCAAGACGCTCCCGGTGCCAGGGCTTCTTGTGTTCCATCGGTGAAGGCCCAACATCCGTGGTGCATCAACAGCACTTTGATTTGCTGCTTCCACGTATCGTAGTTCGTCCTATTCAAAAGTGTAATCTTCCGGTCGAGTTTTTCCGTGTCCATTGTGAATTTAGTGTCCAACGCTCCAGAAACACAGCAAAAACACACACAAGATTGCTCAAAAACACTTTGAAATACTGGTAATCGCAACTGGGTGCAGTGTTGCGATGTTAGTTCGCTCTTAATACTATGTTAGTGTATCCTAGTAACAACACTAAGCTAATAATGGTATTCAACAATATATTCGAAAATAAAACGAAATAAACGAAATAAAGAGTTCATATATGTTGGCTTCCTGCTGCAGACTATCCACTTGTTTCGTACTGACAGCTTTGAGTCACACTTCACGTGTGGTTGAGAAAAAAACGTCGTATTGTTGATTTTCCCTCGTTTTTCCGTCTTTTTCGCCTCGAAAAATTCAGTTCCTTCGAGAATTTTCTCGTTTTTGGCAATTCCCGTTCGTTTATTGCTCGTTCACACTTCCCGTGTGGTTGTCGAGCGTCGTCGTCCTTGCGTATTTGTCGTCGAGTTGTTTTCTCGGCGAAAATTAACGCCACGTCGACGTTACGTATCGCGCCTCGCGATATTCGGAAAATCGTCCGAAAATGGCCAAAATAAACGTATTAAATAAATGTTCTATAATGTTCGAACCCAATTAATGATCCTGTGTCGCTTGATGACCAATAATCGCTTGTAGAACCGTGGATCCTTGGCATAAGCACAGGTTGATTCCATTCCTCATGGACGCCGCCATCTTGGATTTTGAGGAGAAACGCCCACTTTTTCACCTGTGGTTGCTTTGAAATGTTTTCAAACACTCTAGCTGTTTTTCCCACGTTGTTTGTGGCCCATAACCTTGTTGAATAGTGTTGCAAACTTCTGCAAATAGTGACAAATGTAGTGGATTGGAAAAACACATCAGGTGAAAGAAAGAGACATCATGTTAACAGGTGAGAACCAAAACATCAAGTGATCTTTATTGATTGGTCACATGACCTCAATGCAATCAGCGCCACCTGTAGGCAGCATACAGACACTGTATGTAAACAAACATTGCGATCACTCGCGTTGGCCAAACACATACACTAACACTTAGCTACATGATAATACGCAAAGATATATATATACACATGTTGTAAAAAGTGATTGCCTAACAATATACATTATATCTTAACAACAACCATATGAAAGCGACAAGTTATGAATTCTCATATTTCATGATATCAAATTTCTTCATTTACTTATTTTAAATAAAGACTTGAACATTTACCGGTGATCCACCTTTTGCAATATTCATGTGTGCATAAATTAACATCCCGATGTCTCTATGATCTGCTTCCATAGCAATGGTAAGGGCTGTGCTGTTGTCCTATGTTGTTTATTGAATGTTGTATTCCTGTCCGCCAGGTGTCTTTGTCACCTGTGCACCTGTCACTGACACTGACCAATCAGTGACCCGAATTGTATTTGGTGCTCCACGCACTTTTTAACATCTGTTTAAGATTAAAACCATCACTGTTAATATTTCACCAAAAAGCCAAGCGTCTCCATTTTTTATGCCTCCAACATATTAGAACAAAAACTACAGGTTATGGGCCCAGCACGCTTCCACTGCGCTTAAAAATCATCAAGTTTTGTACCGGAACATTCGAGGAAGTTAAAAACGAATTTAACACGAACATTCCACAAGAAACAGAACTAAGAAACGATGGCGAACGGCGGCGGAAATTCAACTCGAATCGAGGCGTTGGGAAAGGAAAACTTCGACACATGGAAGATCCAGATGGAAGCAATTTTGGATCAACGGGACCTACTCGTGCACGCGGAAGGTACGTCGAAACGACCAGAGACCATTGAAGGCAACGCAAAACGTATGAAGGAGATCGAGACGTGGGAGAAAAGTGATCGAACAGCCAAAAATGACATTTTGCTAAATATAAAACAATCGGAACTTCGAATGGCCAAAAATTGCAACACCGCGAATGAATTATGGAAGAAGTTGCACAGTGTGTACCAATCGAAAGGACCGGCAAGAAAAATCACGTTGTTAAAACGACTCGCAACACACAAAATGGCGGACGGAGAAAACGTGGAGAATCACTTAAAAGAATTCTTCGAGCTGGTGGATAAGCTACTAGACATGGATTTCAAGATGCCCGAAGACTTCACGACGATTCTACTACTACTAAGCCTGCCAAACTCTTACGACAACTTCAGATGCGCAATAGAATCGCAAGACAAATTGCCTTCACTGGAAGTTTTGGAGGGAAAAATCAAAGACGAGTCGATCGCCCGCGGAAAAGGAAAAGAAGACGTGTCGGACGCCATGATGGCCAGAAAAACGTTCCAAAAACGTAAGCAACCAAAGAAATACGGCGACGAAAATTCGAATTCGACCGAGAAGCCAGTTTTCAAATACAAGTGTCACGGTTGCGGAAAAATTGGCCACAAAATCGCCGATTGCCGAAGTAAAAGCAAGAAGGAAAGCGCATCAAGAGCCGAGAAATCCAAGTACGAATTATTTTTCTGCGAGCAAATCGAGACAGCGCTGATAAGCGAGACGTCACGACCGAAAAATTGGTGTTTGGACAGCGGCGCCAGCTCTCACATGTGCTCGAACGATTCAACATTTTCGACGATCGAATTCCTGAAAAACCAAAAACTGAATTTGGCCAGCAAAGCGAGTACAAAAATCGACGGAAAAGGAACCGCGAAAATTGTCGTCAACACCGGGAACGGAAATGTGAAGCTGGATTTGGCGGAAACTCTTTTGGTACGAGATTTACGAACGAATTTGATGTCGGTCGGGAAGATCACAGAACGGGGACACAAGGTGATTTTCGATGATAAATCAGCAGAAGTGATAAATCCGAAGGGAGAAATCGTATTCACCGCCGAAAAAAGGAACGGACTGTATTACATCGTCGACGAGACCGAGGATGCTGCGACTGCAGCGGAAATCGAAGTCGGAACCGGATCAAAACCCGCAAAACCCGCAAGTACGAAAATACAAGAATGGCACAAAAGACTTGGGCACCTGAACGAGTCAAGTCTGAAAATACTAAACGAAAAGGCGGACGGAATGAATTTGGAAAAGGACGCCAAGCTGCCAACTTGTGAAACTTGCATCGAGGGGAAGCACGCAAGTACGAAATTTCCCGACTCCACGTCAAAAAGCGAAAAACTGCTGGAACTTGTACACTCGGACGTTTGCGGACCAATGCCAACAAAGTCCATGAACGGATCAAGATACTTCGTGACCTTCACCGACGACAAATCGAGGTGGTGCAAGGTGTACTTTCTGAAGCACAAAAGCGAAGTTTTCGAGGCATTCAAGTCATTTAAAACGTTTTGCGAGAGGGAAACTGGTTGCGCACTAAAAGTTTTACGATCGGACAACGGGAAGGAATATGTAAATAAGAAATTCGACGCATATTTACAAGAAAACGGCATAAAGCGCCAAACCAGCGTCGAACGAACCCCGGAACAAAATGGCGTCTCGGAAAGAATGAATAGAACTTTGATCGAGATGGCACGATGCATGTTACTGCAAGCAAAATTGCCTAACTCATATTGGGCGGAAGCAATCAACACTGCATGCCACATCCGAAATAAATGCCCGACTAGAAGTTTGGAAAATGAAATCCCGCATCAAGTCTGGACCGGAAGAAAACCGAATGTCGACTATTTTCGAGTTTTTGGAAGCAGAGTCTTCGCGTTGGACAAGAAACCGAACAAGGGGAAGTTCGAACCGAAGTCAAAAGAATGTATTCTCATCGGATATTGGGACGGATCGAAGGCGTATCGCTTGTGGTCAAAAAGCGAAAACAAAATTATAAAAAGTCGCGATGTGAAATTTGTCGAAAAATCGGAAAATGAAACGAATGAAGAATGTGAAGAAAACGATAATAACAATAATTTTAATGACATTCTCACCGATTGCAGAACAGATCAAATCGAGAATGGAACCGAAATTTCCGAGGACGAAGTCGAGAGCGCAGGCGAGAACGAGCCCGACAATGAGGACGAGAGAGAGACGCAACACGAAGAAGCCGAACCTCGTCAGAATGAAAACGCGCAAATAATTCCACGACGATCCTCGAGAACGCCAAAACCTTACCCAAATCGAAATGGGGACCCACCCAGAAAGAAATACACCAGAAAGAATCCGACAACAACTAATGAAGTTTTGGACGAAATTGCACAGATAGCAATTCTCGACGATCCAACGACAGCGGCCGAAGCTTTGAATGGAAACGACCCACAAGAATGGATGAAAGCGATGAAGGAAGAGTACGACGCTTTAATCGAAAACGAAACGTGGGAGGAGTGCGACCGACCAAAAAATAGAAACGTAATCGGATGTAGATGGGTCCTCCGCACGAAATTTGAGGCAGACGGGTCAATCGAACGCAGAAAGGCCAGACTGGTCGCCAAGGGATACGCACAGCAGCCAGGCATTGATTATTTTGAAACCTACGCGCCCGTCGCACGACCGGGATCAATTCGAATGATGATGGCAATCGCAGCCGAGTTGGGATTGACCGTACACCAAATGGACGCGATAACGGCATATTTGAACGGCGAAATCGAAGAAGAAATTTTTATGGAATTCCCCGAATATTTGGAATTTATTGCTGGAATAAAAATCAAGAAAGGAAAAGTCTGCCGGATGAAAAAGGCGTTATACGGATTGAAGCAGTCGGGTCGCCAGTGGTACAAAAAACTGGACGAGAAGTTGCAAAAGCACGGACTGAAGCCAACAAACGCAGACCCATGCGTGTATTACCAAATGAATGGAGAAGTCATCACGCTCGTCGCAATCTACGTGGATGATTTTATCATCGCAACGAACTGCAAAAGAAACTTGGAGGAATTAAAATCGAACCTGAAGAGCGAGTTCAAAATGAAGGATTTAGGACAAATTCACTACTGCTTGGGAATCGAGTTTAAACAGGACGACAAGACGAAATCAATCACGATGGCGCAGAAAAAATACGTTAAAGACATACTGAATCGTTTCGGAATGCAAGACTGCTCGAAAAACACAACTCCACTCGACGCAAATCAGAAATTGCAGAAAAACAAGAAAAAGGAGGATGGGACCGACGAAGAGCTACTGGATCCAGAGAAGTTCCCGTACCAAAGTTTAATCGGATCACTCATGTACCTCGCCGTTTGCACTCGACCCGATATTTCCTACACCGTCAGCGCATTAAGTCAATATAATACGTGTTTCACCGGAACTCATTGGACAGCAGCAAAACGCGTCCTAAGATATTTGAAGCACTCATCGAATCTCGGGCTAAAATTCGAAAAGACCGGAAAAGACTTAGTCGGCTACACGGATGCAGATTGGGGAGCAAACTTGGACGACCGTCGCTCGTACACCGGCTACTGCTTTAAACTCGCGAACGCGACAATATGCTGGGAAGCAAGAAAGCAGAAGACCGTCGCAACCTCGTCGACCGAAGCAGAATATATGGCGTTGGCCGACGCGTCAAAAGAAGCAATCTACTTGCGAAACTTCCTAGACGAAATTAAATACATCAACAAGAAGAAAGAAACGACCCTCATTTATAGCGATAATCAGGGGGCACACAAATTGGTGCGAAACCCAATTTTTCATTCCAGGACCAAGCACATCGACATTCGCCACCATTTCGTTCGAGAAACATGTGAGCGGGGAGATATCGACATAGAATTCCTGGAGAGTGAGAAGATGGTCGCCGATGTGTTGACCAAGGGGCTTTTTAAGCCAAAACACGAAGAATTGATCGCCCAATTTGGATTGAAGGAAATTGTTTAAGAAATATTGTTTTTAATATTTGAATTGTTTGTGAATGAATACTTTAATTTTTTTTAAATGTCTGAATTGTTTAAGAAAAATGTTTTGAATTTTAAAATGTAGGAATATTGCCATTCAGGGGAAGTGTTGTTTATTGAATGTTGTATTCCTGTCCGCCAGGTGTCTTTGTCACCTGTGCACCTGTCACTGACACTGACCAATCAGTGACCCGAATTGTATTTGGTGCTCCACGCACTTTTTAACATCTGTTTAAGATTAAAACCATCACTGTTAATATTTCACCAAAAAGCCAAGCGTCTCCATTTTTTATGCCTCCAACATATTAGAACAAAAACTACATCCTATAAAATAGAATTTAATTTTACAACAAATTCTTCTATTTAATTTAATGGCTCTTACATTGTCAGTAATTGTGGGATCACAATCAGGAACCGATAAAATGTATCGTACAATGTCAATATGACCATGTTCGCTCGCACACATCAAAGCAGTCGATCCATCTTCATCTTGAATATTGATATCAGCTCCTGAATCAACCAACATCTTGACAACATCAAGGCGTCCATGACTCACAGCTAGCATAAGTGCAGTTTGTCCATGCTAAATGGAAAAATTAATCATTAAATGGTTATTTTGTCATTAGAAAGATTTTTTTACTTGTGTAGCTTTGAGATTGATGTCTCCCATTTGGAATAATCTTTGAAGAATGTGTCTGTCAACAGCATTTTGAATGGGAGCTAACGATGCTAACATGGTGCAAGTATATCCTGCCTGATGTAATTGCGCAACAATTATAAAATAGCAAAATATCCATTTAGGTTGTTGTTACCTTATTTTGCTTGCTTATATCCACAACTTTTGAATCGAGCAAGATGCCAACAATGTCGAAATTTCCATGTGAGACTGCATAGTGCATAGTTGTGTTGCCCTGTTAAAATTAGAAAAAAATTACAGAAAAATAACACAAAAAGAAATTTATTTTTTTTTTACATTAGCATCTGTTAAATTAACAATTTTGTTGAGGAGGCTTTGTGAAATGTCTTCAAATGCATCTAAATAATCTTCCACTACATTTGGATCAGCATTTTTCTGGCTTGAAACGCGAAACCATTCCTGTTGTATTAAATTTAGACTTGCATTCTGAACACAAAGAAATTACATTATTATAACAAAATTCTATAAAAATATAATGAAAACTAACACAGTCTTACCAAAGTTTTGGATGGGATTTGATTCTGTTTTAGCATATTTTGATTCATCACAACACACGCATCTGCCATCTCCGAACTTAATTTATGCCTGTTTAAAATTGAAGTTGTTAGTGAAAATTCTCATATCAAAACAGTTGATTGGATATAGCAGGCATTGCTTAGCTTCCATATTGAAAAATCAATCGGCATGTTCAATTTGCGAAAGGAAAGACAAATCTTTCCTTTTCTTCCTTTTAGACACTGGAAATGTCGTAAACACACATCATCGATTCTAAAAGGAAACTGGCAATCGGGTTTTGTTCAAAATGTTCGTTTTCATCCTGAAAACGAACATTTTGCATGTTTCATCTACCAATATGATGCATGCGCAACCCAGCGACCAAGGCGATAACACGGTGAACGCGCAACCCCTAGACAACGGCAGTAAAGATTATACAATCCAAACTGTGCGTTTCTTGTGTTGTGAATCGTGAATGGTGTCCAAACGCCCCATTGTTCTCCCCTGTCTTTCCTTTCGCAAATCGAACGCACCTAAAGTGGAATTTTTTATCGCAACTGTTGCAGCTATTTCTTACTTTACTCGCAAGTTATCTTGTATTGGTTGAAACATTGACGCTCCAGGAAGCCCCTGTCTGATGGCTTCGTCATCGTGACATGTATGCACAATATTTCCATGAACTCCATCATACGAGCCTTCATCAGGACTGTCGCTACTGTTCGAGTCAGACGAATCACTAGAATCAACAGCATCAGCTGAAACATTGACAGCCTTTCCATTCCCATGATGCAAATTCTCCGCCTTCATTGGAGATGTGTTTTGGAAACCTTTGTTTGCAAACCCTTGAGGGCTCTCAACAGACTGTTTCCAGTCTGTATATTTAGCAGAAGTTATTCTTTTCACACTTTTTGTCGATGTCGTGTTTTCGGTTACCGCCATACCTAAACGCGGGATTCTAGAAGGCAAAGGTGGAGGCACTGAATCCATTGAAACATTTACTGTTTCTTCTCTAGTCATTTCCTTTGGAGATATCTTCGACAAATATGTATTGACATCTCCACTTCCAATGCCGATTGTTCGTGTTTTCAAATTATCACATCTTTCGCAGAAGTTATCGCTGATGGTAGCATTTCCTGACGCAACGGATACTTGTTTCCCAACAACACTGCACTTTGGACACAAGATATCCCTCACATTTGCATCTCCAACTCCGTAAGATCTTTTCCTGACCGAAGCACATTTGTCGCATACAACATCTTCGACCGTCCCCGTGCCAACTCCAATAGATTTTTTAGTTATTTCTTGACATCTGTCACAGACTACGTCTCGGACTGTTCCTGAACCAACACCAATGGTTTTTTTACTTATTTGTTGGCATTTGTCGCAAACTACATCCAAAACCGATTTACCTCCAATACTCTTATCACACACCGATAACTTAATGTCAACATTCACTCCGCTGTCCTTCTTCTGCACAGGTACTGTGTTATCTAGAGTTTGTGTACAAATATTCTTAGTTGCAGTAGCAGATGATTGAACCCCAACATCGGTTAACGACTTCTCTTTTTTACTCCTTTCGGCGGATAATAATAAATCGACTTCTTTTTTGCTAACGACATCTTTCATCAATAATTCTGTGGTGGTGAAGGAAGTCCTCATTGCAGTTACTGCGTTACAACCACAACTGACTTTATTAACAGGTGCTGTGTTAGTGCCCTTGTTGTTGACTTTCTTGAGGGAAATGTCAGGTTTTGTTTTAACTTCAGCTGCATCAATGGTCATAATTCCGACATCTTTTCTCACTTTTAATTGCCGCGCTTCACACTGTGGACAAGTTTTAAGATTCAATTTCTCCTTATCGTCCAAGCATTTAGGACATGCTCGTTTCATCTTCAACATTGTGTCTTCCCTGCATTTGCAGATGAAGCAAATGTCAGTAAGTAAATCCCCTTCGGTTCCGACGGATTTGGATTTGGTAACAGGTTGTATGTGAGACACACCGACGTCGCGAGTAACGACACGACAGTTCACTCCCATGTTTCTTTTATCCTTTTGTTCATTCACAATTCGATTCAAAGAGTAGAAATCAACTGGATGAAGCAATTTTGCCTTGCTATTGGATTCTGGGGATACGCTTCGAGTTCGTACCCTGCTACCTACAAAGGAAAAAGAATCAGTAAAGCTGTGGGTAAACATTTACCATGTTTACATGTACTCAGTTTTCCAGATAAGTTAAAATTTGGATTTTATTTTTCCTGCCGATGTTCCGATTGCAGTATTTAATTTTCGCACGCACAAGTGTTTACATGCAGTTTTCAATGCGCAAAACGCCCAAAATCAACCTCATACAACCGGAATTTAGTTTTCCTTTTCTGGAAAACTGGTTCGTTTACATGATTAGTTTTCCAGAAAAGTATAATTCGCATTTGCATTTATCTACTAGTAGATAACTGGGTACATGTAAACATGGTAATTGACAGTGGTTGCAATAAATAGAAGTAATAGTTACCATTCATCGCTTTTCTCGAGCGACTGGGAGAAGTGATTCCAACAGCACCTAACTGATCTAGGCGCTGTCCCATTTCCTCCAAGCTCATGCTCCCTACAGTTTCTTCTCCAACACCAATAGATTGCTGATCAAGCTTATAATTTTTCACTTTGAGTTGTAACATGAGCAGCCTTTTTTCTTCTTTCAGCACACTCAGTTTCACCTGTGCAGAATTTCATGACATTTGTGAGAAAATAACATAACAATAGTTGAATTAATGAGAGAAATTTTAGTTTTTACTTACAGTAGAACCTCGATTATCCGAACTAATTGGGAGACATGGGTGTTCATAAAACCGAATTGTTCGGATAATCGAACATTAGGTTTACCGTATTTTATCGATTAAGAGCCGTGGCTCTTATTCAAAACTACCATTTTTGTCAGCAATTACAATTTCGGTTTTTCGTTTGAAACATTTGGTTAATGTAACAAACGAAGTCTGAACGACACGAACGAAGCGTACTTTTGTGAGAGTGGACGGACATTGTTCAGGCACGGGAATGCCTAAACAGCGCCGGACGCTCGACACGTATAGATAGGAGACTACAAGAGACTGTGTTTGAGGTTTTAGGCCTTTATTCAGTTGTCTAGGGGTCAATATCTTGTGTCTCTCCCATGCTCCTGCTGCATTGCTGCAGCAGACCTGTGACCACACGCGGCACACACGTGGTTAGGGTTAACCTGGTTGTGCGGCGTGGTCATGTCGATGTTCATTTGGCCCATGGTAATCGCTCACGGTACTGGGATTGGCGAACCGGCCAAGTCCCTAAGTGACACCATGGTGAACAAGAGTGTGGACCGGTCTGATGTTGGTCAGGACCGTTCCTGTGGAACTCTGGCCAGAAACAGGATGTTGGGCCTTTTATAGCTCACTCTTGCACCATGGGTACGAGAGTACCTCTTCCCATTGGTTGTGGGGTTGGTGACCGGATATGACGTCATCCTGGTCACCATCCCTCAACCGTCAACGCCACCTGGCGGGCGGGGTTGGGCTGGGCCATGTGGGTGTGTTGTAGTGGCCGATAATCGGTCACATTTCCCCCCTCTTCGAAAAAGGCTCGAAGTGCATTTTTCGAAAAATGCCAGGGCAACACTTTCCACTATGGGATCCATGTTTTTATTTAAACGACTTGGAGGAGCACAGAAAAAAAACACTTGATACCTACCCCTAGTTGGCAAATTACTTTGAAAAATTAGTACACAAAATTGAAAATTTGATTAAAGATTTTGACATAACAATTTGTTTGATTACATAACATTATTTTTGGCTATTGATTTAAACATTAGATTTCTCTTTAAAACTATTAATGATAAAAATAAAGGTCTTCTTTTTTGTGAAGCTGAAGAGCCTCGTCCGACATCGGTCCCTCGTTCTTGAGTTTAGCCTCCACGCTTTTTTACTGTCTTCTTCTTCTGCTTTGGCTTCTTCTCCTTTGGCTTCTTTTCCTTTATTGGCGTTTCGTCAGCTTCGGAGGATGAAGATGATGATAGGTGTCTTGACAGTTTGAATGCTTGCGTGCAGCCATCAGTAATACCTTGGGGCGTCCTCTGTATGGTTAACGGGGAAACTTGTGGCTCGTTAAGTGCCACGATCTCCGCCAAAACTATGTTGTTCTCGACAACAGGTTGGATGGGTGTTGGCAGTTGCGGAGCTGGTTCGTCCAGCAACTGGTCCAAATCTGAAGTTTGGTCAGTGTCGTGGGTGGCTTCACCCTCAACACCGTCAACTTCTTCCATCTCCCAGGCGTCGAGAAGAAGCTGTTCAAGTTCTTCTGATTCGCTCATGTGTTCGTCAGTGGCGTCTGTCGTGGATTTTGGGATCCTCAACCTCGCCATCTTGTCGGCCATAACATCGACGCGGATCTGGTTTTTGTCCACCAAAGGTGGCAACACCTGCTCCGCATCGCTCTGCTTCGATGTTCCGGGCTGAGGTTCGGTGTGAGCCCCTGCCGCAGTCGTCGTTGCTTCGCGAAGTTGTCGCCTTTTCTCTCTTACCGTTTGTAATGTTGATGTAAATGAGGGTGAGAGTGACCACGAGAGGGCGCTGGACGCAGGTCACGTGGTCACTAAGAATAAAGAGTCAGTTGGGTTTTAACTACCAAACCGAGTGCATCATTCCGACTTTACATTGGCGACGAGTAAAATAATGACAATTGCGGGTGCATAAAGGACAAATTGTGCGAACTAGCGTGGATTACGTCGGAATGTGTGGGACTGAACGAGTGTGAGTGGAAATAAATATGAGCGAGACAGAGAAAACGGCGGAACAGACTAGTGAACTCAAAGTCGTAATGGCGGCGCCCAGTGCGACGGGCGCGTCAAGCTTCCTGCAGGCAACGATCTCGCCTTTCGACGTACATGGAGACGTCAACACGCAGAGTCAGAGGTGGACGAGATGGATTGGGCGCCTCGAGATTTATATGATAGCGGCAGGGATCACCGATGACACGAGGAAAATGGCGACGTTATTACACTGCGCCGGGGAGGAGGTCTACGCGATTCACGAGACGGTCCGGAAGGCGGGGCAGGATAGCTATGCAGACATTAAAGACGCGTTGACAACTTATTTCATTCCGCGTAAAAATTTAGAATTTTGTGTTTATAATTTCCGTATTTCGAGACAGGAGGAAGGAGAGACAATCGATCAATACCACGTGCGCTTGCGACATCTGGCGGTGGGGTGCGACTTCAACTCAATAGACAGAGAGGTGAAACATCAGTTAATTTTGGGAACTACTATGGATCGGTTACGACGCCAGGGGTTGCGAGATGCCACATCGACGCTGAAAGAATTTTTGGATTTGGGCAGAGGCTATGAAGCCTCAGATTGGCAAGCGAAGCAAATGGAGGGGACGGCGAAGTCGGACGGAGGTGAAGTTAATTTGGTACGAACAGCAAGCGTCGGTCGAAGGGAGGACGATACGAAGGCGGGACGTAGAAGGACGGTGACTGAGCGGAGCGGGACGGGCGCTGCGAGGAACGTCGAAGCGACGCGAGAGGGAGGAAGGAGGTGTTTCAACTGCGGGCGCGCTTGGCCGCATCCAGCGCCACAGGATTGCCCGGCGAAAAACGTCGCTTGTCGGGGTTGCGGAAGGACTGGCCATTTCGTTCGATTTTGCAGAGGAGCTAAGAAGATTGGCCGGCCGGAACCGGTGCAGAGACTTAACCTTTTCGAGGAAGACGATGATGATGAGGAAATCTTCGTGGTCGGGATGTGCGCGACTGGTGTCGAGAGTAAGAAAAAGATGCCGGAGGTATTGTTGACGATGAAAGGAGAGGAAATAAAATTTATTATAGACTCTGGGACATCGGTGGACGTTCTGGGTAGGGAAGTTTACCTGGCGTTGAAGGCGAAACCTCAATTGGAGAAGAGCACGGCGAGGTTGATGACGTACGGCGCGGAGGTACCATTGCCGCTGATGGGACGCATGCACGTCAATTTGGGCTATGGTAAGAAGACGGTGGAGGCGAGGTTGTACGTTGTGGATCGTCCGGGCGAGTCCCTCTTGAGTTACGAGACGGCCGAGCGCTTGGGAATAGTGAAAACCGTGAACGCCATCAAAGGAGATAGATTCGAGGACCTTATCGAGAGACAATATCCGGAGCTATTCAAGGGGATAGGCAAGTTGAAAGATTGCCAGGTCCATTTGCACGTCGACGAAGGCGTAGTACCGGTCACGCAGCGTTACCGGCCACTGCCTTTTAAAATCAGGAAGAAGGTTGAGAAAGAGTTGCAGCGAATGGTCGACATGGATATTATCGAACGAATTACGGAGGACATGGGGCCCACTCCGTGGGTCTCACCAATCCATTGCGTCGATAAACCGAAGGACGCCGACCCCGACGCGATCCGACTATGCGTTGACGCGCGCGAGGCGAATAGAGCGATAAAAAGGGTACGACACACATCACCGCGACTCAAGGATTTGATCACGTTGGCCGAGGGTGCGACGGTTTTTTCGAAGCTCGACCTGGTTCATGGCTTCAACCAGGTCGAGCTGGACAAGGAGTCGAGGAAGTATACAGTTTTCGCCACGCACATCGGTTTATTCCGATTTAAGCGCCTTTTCTTTGGGGTGAACTCAGCGTCCGAGGTCTTCCAGGATGAGATACGACAGGTTATTGAAGGAATACCAAAATGCATAAATATAGTGGACGACATTTTCATAGTAGGAAGTTCGGTGAAAGCACACGACGAGACATTACATCGGGTGCTGCGGCGATTGAGTGAGAGGGGGTTGACATTGAATGGTGCGAAGTGCGAATTGCGGAGGTCGGAGCTGGTTTTTTTCGGACACGTTTTTTCGCATAAAGGAATCTCTGTCGACCCACGGAAGGTAGAGGCGGTAACGAGGATGGAAATTCCGAGGACGGTGTCGGAGGTAAAGAGCCTACTTGGAATGGTGATTTATTGCGGAAGGTTTATTCGAAACATGGCGGATACGTTGAAACCCCTGCGGGAGCTGACAAAGAGATCGAAGTCGACGTTCACCTGGGGCAAGGAACATCAGACGGCCTGGAACCGCGTTAAGGAGCAGTTGGGCGACCGTAGTGTGTTGGCATACTATGATATGAATGCGAAAATACATTTGACAGTAGACGCGGGACCGTATGGCCTGGGCGCCATTTTGGCTCAGGTGAAGACCGGGGAATCGGAGCCGCAGGTAGTGGCGTATGCCAGCAGGGCGTTAACGGACGTCGAGACAAGATACTCACAAATTGAGAAGGAGACGTTGGCGGCCGTGTGGGCGGTAGAACATTTCTATTTGTACCTGTATGGCGTGTCGTTCTTGTTGTTTACGGACCATAAACCTTTGGTGGGTATTTTTGGCAATAGAAGGTCGCGACCATCGGTGCGCATTGAGAGATTGTGCCTAAGGATCCAGCAATATACATTCGAGGTCAGGCACACGAGAGGAGATACGAATCCGAGCGATTATATGTCGCGGCACCCAGGTGCCTTGTCGAGAGTCAGCCACGAGATGTCGGGCACGGTGGAGCGATACGTGAGGTTCGTGACGAGAACGAGGATACCAGCGACGATGACGCAGGCGGAGGTGATCAGGGAATCGGAGGGAGATGCGGAGATGCGGATGTTGCGGGAGGCATTGCGGCTGTCGGGTGGGGAGCAGGAGAAATGTTGGAAGAGGGAACAGCTAAAGCCGTATGCTATGGTGAGGAGCGAACTGTCTTGCGCGGGAAACGGCATGGTGTTGCGGGGCGACAGAATTGTGATCCCGAGGGCCCTACGGGGGAGAGTGGTGGAGTTGGCTCATCGTGGCCATCAAGGCATAGTGAAGACCAAATGCCTGCTGAGACAGAAAGTATGGTTCCCGGGGGTGGATGCGCATGTGGAACGCGTGGTCGCCGGCTGTATTCCGTGCCAGGCCAGTATGAAGACGACAACGAGAACTCCGTTGCAGATGACCGTGATGCCCGATCGACCGTGGCAGCAGCTTGCGCTCGATTTCTTGGGGCCTTTCCCTGATGGGAAAATGTTAATGGTGCTCGTCGACGAGTACTCTCGATTTCCGATGGTGGACCTCGTGGCGTCCACGCTGGGGGCGAGTGTGATTTCGGTGTTGAGGAAACGGTTTTCTGAGCAGGGTTTGCCCGAAGTCGTAAAGACCGACAATGGGCCACCCTTCTCTTCGAGAGAGTTTGGATTGTTCATGCAAGAGATGGGAATCAGACACCGACGTGTGACGCCGCTGTGGCCTGAAGCCAACGGCGAGGTTGAAAGATTAATGAGGACGCTGAACAAGGCGATTTTGGCGGCCGTGACCGAGGGAAGGAACTGGAAGGAGGAGATCCATGAGTTTCTCCTCAATTACAGAGCGACGCCCCACTCGACTACCGGGGTGTCTCCGGCGGAGTTGCTGTGGAGACGAACCATAAAGACGAGGCTGCCGCAGATCTTCGCGGACGCGCCCGATGTGAACGTGAGGCGGCGTGACGGGGAGCGGAAGGAACAGATGAAGATCAGGGCGGACCAAGCACGGCATGTCCGGGAGCATGACTTAAAGCCGGGAGATCGGGTTCTCGTTAAAAGACGAAAAATAAGCAAGTTGACGACCCCATACGATCCGATGCCATTCGTGGTGTCGTCAGTGGAGGGATCGAGGATTGCGGCTACAAGGGGCCAGCAGATAATAGTGAGAAACGCGTCCCACTTTAAGGGAATTGGAGAACGGCAGGACGTGGAGGAGGAAGGGACGATTGAGGATCCGTTGGTGAGAGAACGAGAGGGCGAAGAAACCACAGGGATGGCGGATATGCAGATGGAGCCTGCACGGGAGGAAGAAGAAGGTTCTCCGGTGAGAGTGGCTACACCAGTTCCAGTGAGGGCGACGGTGCCTGACCCGGGTGGAAAAGACCCGCCAAAGGAGCCCCGACGTTCGGCTAGAGCGAATAAGGGACAACCGCCTAAGCGGCATGGTGATTACGTGAAACACTGAGACTTTAGAGACTTCGTGGTGAAATGACTTTATTGTGACAAATTGAGATTTCGTGTTTGTGAATTTGATTGATGTTTTGACTTTCTTTGATTTTGATGTAGTTTGTTTTGAATTGAAATTCCCGCATGGTGGAAGGGATGTAATGTTGATGTAAATGAGGGTGAGAGTGACCACGAGAGGGCGCTGGACGCAGGTCACGTGGTCACTAAGAATAAAGAGTCAGTTGGGTTTTAACCACCAAACCGAGTGCATCATTCCGACTTTACACCGTTCTCGCCTTCTTGGCGTTTTGCCTTCTCTGGTCTTTAAGTCGGTGGGCTTCGGTGCGTTGCTGCTCCAAGGTCCAGTCCGGCTTAGATTGGGCTACTTCGGCCAGACAGGCAGTCAGCATTGCGGATTGTGTTGATCCGCGAATTTGTGGGTTCACAGCCAACACTCTCTGCCTTTTGGGAGCCGGTTGCTGGTCGTCATCCAGCTCCTCACTTGTGATTTCTGCCCAGGTTGAGGCGACCCTGCCCTCGACTGGCTTCGAATTCGACGTCGATGGTGTTGGTTGGGGAAGTCCAACCGCACCTTCTGTCGTTCTCGCGGATTTGGGTGTTGGTTGGGGAAGTCCAACCGCACCTGAGTCCGTCCGGGTTGCCGTCCGTTCTGGTTGATTGTGTTCAACCGTACGGGGGTGGTGATCAAATGTTGGGCGTTTTGGTCGTCGCGATCGTTGCGTTGTCCAGCCCGCTTCTTCGTGGTCTACGCGCTGTCCGGTTGGTTTTGCTTTCTCAAACCTTGGTGTTACGGACGTCCGCGTTGTTGAAACGATTTTACTTCCGCGGGGCACTCTGTGTTTGCGGTACCAGTGTGTTAACGGTTCTAAACCATTCACCACGCCTTTACTGCGACAGTTGCCGCACGACATTTGCATATCGTCTGGCAGAAAAATCACTTTTTTCCCTTTGCAAACCGGGCATCCAATCCATTTATCAAGTGGATCGTGCGTCGGTTTGTCGGGGTTGTTCTCTTTACCGTCCTTTCCGCCATTCGTATTCTTCATCGTGGCCATTGAGTCTTTCTTAGCAAATAGTTTTTTAATGCAAAACCGTAGCTTGTTGATTCGAGGCTCGATCAAGGAATAATGGTTCTGGTAGTCCAGATTGGCCATTATATACCGGGGGATCGAAGGATGATTGGTGAAAGTACTGACAGCCAATCAGAAGAGCCTTAAGATCTCGTTCTAATCTTGTTCCAAGGCGAACGCGATCAAAACGTGATCTGAAGTGATCAAAAAATCAGAAAAAACCTGGTGGATCTTTCTTGAAGTTCTCGAAGATCTGCAAATTATTCGATTTTTTTGGTTTTTGTAAACAAAACTTGTCTTCTGGTTGTTATTCTTTTGGTAATTGGTTCTTGTGAACTATTTCCATGAAAATATCCCGTTTATTTCGCAGTTCACCGTGGAATTTCCGAAAAATTCTTGGTTCTTTGCAAAATTCTTCTGTTGTCGTTTGGCAACAATGGTCGCCATTTTTATTAATTTCTTCGACATTTGTGCTCAAATCAGTCATTTTGTTGTAAATAAAGGTTTATTAATTTATTTCCTTGGTTTGTGGGTTCTTGTGAACTCAAAACTCAAAATTAGTTGCAAAAAATGTCGGAATTTGCGCCATTCGGTTTCCGTAGAAACCAATTGTGCGATCGTTCTTCGGGTTCTTAATTCCATTCCTCGAGAGAACTTGAATTGTCTTGCTCTGTCCATTGTTGGATTTCTTGGTGCCAACTGTGTGGTTTTCATAGAAATCACTTTGGTTGTTGCTGCAAACAAAGTTGTTTTTTTGGTTCGAAGCTTGCACCAAATTCCAGGTTGGATATTCTGTACTTCTAATGTTTCTGTTTTTCTTGGTTTTTACCGTTTGACTGTCGATTTCTCGTCATCAGACTTGGTAAACCGAGATAATTAATCATTAGGTATGTTCTTATTCTTGTAGTTTGTGCAATACAAACTTTTTAAATTTTTATCTCATCTTTTCTTTGCTTAGTAATGAGGACTGCAACCGTATCCGGCCAATTTATTCATGTTTAGATGATTTGATGGCATATCGGGTACAGGTGCCATGCTCCCATTATCAGCTGACAAGAAAAGGGTTTTTGTTTAAACTGGGTTTTTGTTTATTTTGCTGGTTAAATTCTGTTGCGTTTTTTCATCCGCACAGATCAACTGGCAAACAAATAAAAACTTGGTTAGTTACTTTTTTGGAAAAATAAAAAATCCCATTAACCATTTTAATATCTTTTAATAAAGTAAAACATTTTTTAATTTTACGGTTTATTAGTATTCAATAAAAGACGTCATAAACTTAAAATTCCTTGTTTTCCTCACTTTATTTCGTTAGAAGTTCTAATTCTTGATGAAAAATTCTTTTATTTTTGGCAATTTCGATGCTTGTGGTGTTTTCCACACGGCCCGAGTGCTATAAAACAGTCTCAAAATCAAAAAGTTACATTAAAGACAAATTTTTCCGGTCTGAAAATGATTTGCGATGTATTTCATTTCGTTTACGACCGTAAAAACATCAATCGTGACTTTCTGCAGTGATTTGTTTATTTGCAGGCGATTTAATGCGTTTGATGGGTGTCCAAGTGCATTGTAGGCCAGCAAAACAATTCATATTGCGAAGTTTACTGTTAATTTAACACTTTATTAAAATGATCACTATTTTTGCGGCGAAATTTTTTCAAATCTCTGCAAAAACATGTCCATTCATCTTTGAGTGTCTCATTCTCTTGTTTTCAACAGGTATTCACAATTTTCGTGTCTTTTTATTTGCTACAAAACACAAAAATTCATGTCAAACATGAGATTTAAGTCGAGTTTCAGATTGCCGCCGACAATTTGGCTTCTCTGCACTGCGTGCGCTGTCCGTTTCCTCGCGCATTCTCGATGACGCGATCAAACTACAATTGTTCGGTGTCGGGCCTATTTTATCGTAAAAAACCATGAACTTTTTAATTTCAACCATAATTTATTTAAAACAGTGATTATTTCTTCAAATTTAGGTTTTTATCTACTTGGTTCTCAAAGTTTTATGATCAAAACATTTGGTTTTCGATTTTCCGAGGAATTCAAATAATTTTACAAGGTTTTCCTGGTTTTAAAACCTCAAAAAAAAAGGTTTGATCTCCTCCAATTTCGCCCTAAATTTTCTTTA
The DNA here is from genome assembly GCA_949358305.1 of Strigamia acuminata. Lineage (NCBI taxonomy): Eukaryota > Metazoa > Arthropoda > Chilopoda > Geophilomorpha > Linotaeniidae > Strigamia > Strigamia acuminata. The sequence continues at coordinate 53,334,286 of OX442314.1, forward strand.
TTTTTGGTCAACAAGTCGTTGTTTCGGCAAAAAATTCGTACCAGTGTTTGACCATAGTTCGAGATTCGCCAAACCACTTGTGTGTTTGTTCAGAAAGCTGACAAAATAAGGTTTCGTGGGATTTTTAGAATGTTCCGTGGTGGTTAGCCAAGTCATTCTAATCCCGAAAACAATTTGTTTTTTATCAAATTTCTGCAATTTAGTTGTTTTTCCGGCGATTTCGTAATACGTGGTGCTTGACCACACGGTCAGATGGCCGTATACAAGTCCTGTTAGAAAAAAAAAGGTTAGTTTATTCGAAAATCATTTCCGAAAATTCAATTCTAAGTAAAGTATTTCCTTTTTTTATTGTGAATAAAATAAAAACTTCTTGTATTTTTGAAATAAAGTTCAAACATTTTATTTTCTAGTTTTACAGATCATTAATAAAAAAAAATCTTAAACCTAAAAACGTGTGTTTTTGTTACTTTTATTCAAAAAAATGGTTCTTTTTTGCTTCGAAATATGTTTTTTGGTGGTCAAAATTCGATTTTTCAGTGGTTTTTAACCACACGGTCCGAGCGGCCATTTTAAACAATTTCTCGGTCAAAAAATGTTTCGTAACTCGGTTTTTTGGATATCTAAATGGTCTTGTGGCTTTCGCCACTTCATTTCAATCTAAAAACGGTGTTTTTGATCTTCTTTTCCAGAAAAACGGTCGTCTCTTGCGGTAAATTTGTTTACGAGCGGCGGTGATCCACGCGGTCGAAATTCGGCCGAAACGTTCATTTCTCTCCAAAAGTCAATCTATGGGTTTTTCCATAATTTTGTGGGTAGCAACCACAATATCTATTCTTAATTTCATATTTTCCACGAGAAACGGTCTTCTTCTGCGGCAATTTCTCTTGTACGAGGCGATAAATCTCGTGTTCAAAAAATCTGGCAAAATGTCCGTTTTCCGGTGAAAAAAACATAAAAAATGCTTGTATTACAATTCTCGGGACGATCCGTGGTTTTTAATCACGTTTTCCCTATCAATTACTCGTGTTTTGAGAAAAAATTGATTGTCTTCACGGCGATTCGTTGATTCGCCCCGCAATAAACCAAGCGGTCGAAAATCGGTGAAAACGTCAATTTCCAGTCTAAAACACGTTTAATATTATTAAAACTCTTTATTCGGGAAGGTTTGTGGTGCCTTTTACCACTTTATCCCAACTCAAACTTATTTTTAGGCACGATTGTTGATTTCGCGGCGAATATTTTGGCTGCGCGTGCCGTCAACCACGCGTTCAAAAATTGGCGAAAACCTTCGTTTTTATTTAACAAAAGTGTGTCAAATCGTTTTTATTCGAATTCGGAGTGGTTTGTGATGTTAAATCACATCAATCCCTTCTTTAATCGTGCTTTTCTTATTTTTCCGCATTAAAACGATCGTTTCTTGATTCAAATTTTCGGCCATTTTCGCGGAAAACCACGTGGTCAAAATCTGTCAAGAATTGTCATTTTTGGTACAAAAAGGTTTTTTGAACTCATTTTACCGGTGATTTCATTCGTTTTTTAGTTTTAAACAAGCCGAATCGTCGAAAAAGTGTTTGTTTCCTTCATTTGTCTTGCCGGGAAGTCGATTGTCTCGTATCGGCGGTGCTTTTGCGCGTGTTGCTTGTTACGATCGTGCTGCTTCGCCGAAGCAAAAATCGTCATTGTTCCGGGCAAGAAAATGGATTTTCGTTCAATTTTTCAGGTTTTGGAATGATTTGTGGTGATTCTCCACTCATTGCGAACCAAATTCATCGATTTTACGTTGTTTTTCGCCAAAAAAGGTTGATTTTTGCAGCAAAATTTGGGAAAATTTCGGAAAAAACTCAATTTCTCTGGTAAATATCCTTTGTCGAAAGATTTCTATGATTGTAACAACTTATTTTTAAATAAAAACATGTCGTTTCGTTATAAAACGTTTGGTTTGTGTTCGATTTCTCAAACACTTTGGATTTTTTTGCTTTTTGGTCAAAAATATCCATTTTTTGGTTGAATTTATGTCCTGTAAACACTAAACTTTTCAACTGGGCCATCGTAACTTCCGGGAATAAACATACTTCCCTATTACAAAGCTTAATCTATTTTGAATTTGTGTTTGTCGGTATTTATTCAATTTTCATTTTTTTCGATTTCGTAGTGACTGATCATTACCGGAGACGGGTCATACACTATTTGCTAAGTCCCGTTGCTGTTTTAACAACTCTTCCACAAATTTTTAAAAAAGTCCCTGACCAGGTAGTCCATCTACTCGAATGTTAATTGATTGGAATAATTTGGATAAAACCCAGTTTTCCAGTCAATTTTCGTGTTACGTGCTTGTGCACACGTCGAAATTTTGACAAAAAACTTGTTTTTTATTCCTGTTTGCACAACAAATGGTTTTTTAAAGTTTGTTTTCGTTTCCCAGTCTTCCTTTTGAGAAGATAAAAAACTAGAACAGTTCAAAAATTGAAATACAAAACGTTTTTTCACCTGTTTTTTTGTGTGAATCTTTTGAAATGTTTGCACATCTCTCAGACTCCACCAAGATAAGTGAATATCTTGGTGAGGGGTTTTTTGTTTGGCAATTTACAAAAAGAACGAATGAAGAGTAGAGTTCTCCTGTAAACTGCCTGAGTTCGACACACAACTGGCTGCTAACCAGGCTTGACACTTGGCCAGATAAAGTCAAACAGCAAACGTCGTTACTGCCCGCTCCAGAGCCTCCACTTTTCCTCACCTTAGAAAGTGCCCTGCTGCATGTTTTCACCCGGGATGGAAGGAAAAGAATTCGAAGAAGAGAAAGAATTAAAAGAAAGTTGCCAAGAGAGGTCTTTTTGGAGATGTAGATATTTCTCGGGCAATGCCAATTCCATTCATCTTGGGGACGAGAATCGATGGAAGTTTGAGTAGGCACGTGAAAAATGAAAAGAAATTTGAAAGGTACAGCCATGGATTCACCCAATGTACAATGAGTTAGCCATTCTGTCGACACACGTTTAAATAGTGCGCCTTTGAGCACGTCACCGGCGATTTACCATCTCACCGGCCGCTCTCCTATTCTCCAAACCCCAGTGGTTGTAGTTGCAGATAAAAACCTAATTTAGTTCCTGCAGGCAAGAAAAAATTCACAGTTTTCATCTTTAACATCCACTGGTGCAGGGAAACGAGGGAAAGTCCGCAGTCATTACCTAATCTGTACTCGTGATTGGTGTGCGTACTAGTTTTTACCACGTAAGCCGGCCGATCTGCTTGCACCGAGCTTTTTACATTTGACCTCCGTGGGTGCTTGTCCCCATTTCGTCGATCATCTGTCCACCCAGCCATGCAAACACTAGCGCTTCACCAACACTTTCGGACTGACAAATCGTACGTCCTACGCCCGACCCATGAAAGCGACTAAAAAAAACTAAGTTTTGAATTTGTAAGTGGCTTTTTTAATTACCTGCGCGAACGCATGCTGTTTTGGGGGCCAGGGCAACTGGTTTATAAATCCTGAAGCCCCTTCCTTTGTCAGCAACAACAAACAAAAACAGTCCTTCATATAGGTCCTTTTCACCAAAAAATAGAAATAATAAGGTTGGTAAGCATTCTGGAAATGTTTTCTTAATTAAGTCAACAATCCAGGCAACCTACCCAAAAACGAAATGATACGCAATGATATCGCAACAATGCTCAACTTGAAGTCGTACAGCGGCACTGGGACGCTTGCCTCCAATAACCTCCGGACTTGACATCGCCACAAGCCTCACCCGCACAACAACACCCAGTTAGCACGCGCAAATATCAAGGTTTGGTCAACAGGGTCCGTATATTGGATGGTTATATCAAACTACTGGCCTCAGCAGTCCACAACCAGGTCCAATACTCATATTTCACAACCAGATCTCGGAATTCAAACCAATTTTCAAAAAACAACAAACAAAATTTCCAAAAAAAATTGTTTTGTTGTAAGCAGAAAAAAAAATTATCTATCCCAGGACGGGCCACCAATTGTGAGAGTGGACGGACATTGTTCGGGCACTGGAATGCCTAAACAGCGCCGGACGCTCGACACGTATAGATAGGAGACTACAAGAGGCTGTGTTTGAGGTTTTAGGCCTTTATTCAGTTGTCTAGGGGTCAATATCTTGTGTCTCTCCCATGCTCGTGCTGCATTGCTGCAGCAGACCTGTGACCACACGCGGCACACACGTGGTTAGGGTTAACCTGGTTGTGCGGCGTGGTCATGTCGATGTTCATTCGGCCCATGGTAATCGCTCACGATACTGGGACTGGCGAACCGGCCAAGTCCCTAAGTGACACCATGGTGAACAAGAGTGTGGACCGGTCTGATGTTGGTCAGAGCCGTTCCTGGAGAACTCTGGCCAGAAACAGGATGTTGGGCCTTTTATACCCCACTCTTGCACCATGGGTACGAGAGTACCTCTTCCCATTGGTTGTGGGGTTGGTGACCGGATATGACGTCATCCTGGTCACCATCCCTCAACCGTCAACGCCACCTGGCGGGTGGGGTTGGGCTGGGCCATGTGGGCGTGTTGTAGTGGCCGATAATCGGTCACAGTGTTAATAATTGTCCATGTCTGTATAGTATTATTAATGATAATAATAGTTGTGATAACTACAATTAAATGTACATTAAATTTGAAAACATCATCGCAATGAGTCAGTTTTGATTGACGGCGGAAATAATTAATACGAAAGCGCATCCCTTAAATGCGCCGTCTTTTGCATCTCGTACTTCACACATTTCCCCCACCACGAGCGCCGCGCGCAACTTTTCTCAGCTTTCAGCACGAAACAACGCATTTGCACCACGTTGAAGAACAATTTCCCAACGACATTCGACGCAGCATTATTCACCATCTTCAAACACGTACGAAATCTAAATTTAAAAAAAAAAAAAAAAAATTAAAAAAAGTCCACAATTAAAAAAAAAAAACTTAAACAAAAAAATGTCCTGAATTTAAAATTAAAATCTACTTTTTTCCTTACTCTTTTTTTCCTTACTATTTAAAAAAAACGTTTCAAGGTCAAAAATCCGACGTCACATGCAATCAATCACCTGAGAAAAATCACCTGATTTTAATTCCATCTCATTTACCTTTCGTCGCAGTCGCAATGCGATATCGTGTGCAGCCTGTAGTTGAAAATATTATACTTGGAACTGAACCCTTCGATGGTATGCGAGCAAAAATCGTGTTGTCGACAACACCTGTCCGCAGCAGCGTTAAACCCCAGCTCGTTGTACCTCTCGGTCGTCGCACCGACCCCGCACCAATTCGTTCCCGGATAAATCAAAACGTCTCTCTTATTCTTCTTCGCCTTCCCCAACCTCGCCTTCACCCTCAAATGTCTGACTTTACACTCGTCACGAAGCGTTTTCACGTCGAGCAAACTCTCGTCGTCCACCCGACTGGTCAATCGTATCGTCTGGTTCATCCCACGCTCAAGTTCGAGCGCCGTTCCGTCTTCGACCAGCACGCGCGCCCGACTCACGACCCCGTCGAAACTCGCGATAAATCGCTCGATTTCTTCTTTATCGGCCGAGAATTCGCAGTCCACAATCCTGTCCCGCGAGTCCAGTATGGTTTGTACGAACTGCCGACCGTTGCTCACTTGCCACAGCCGCAACTGGGCCGTCGAGCCGGGTCCGGGAACCGCGGTCTCGAACGCGAACGTTCCGTCCCGAAAAATCCGTTTCTCCACTTCGCCGTCGTCGAGCACGCGTTGCGCCACGAGATTCGGCGGAACCGCGAGCGCACGGACGGCACAAACCCAAAACACGATCAAAGCGACTTGTCTCATGGCACCGAGTGATGGGAAACGCGTGGCGGCGTTTGCTCCAAACGTTTGCTCCAAACGTTTGCTCCAAACGACCAATGAGAAGAACAGCTGCTTCACCACGTCGCACCGCGCCCCCACCCGTCGGCCATCACGTGACGTCTCGCTGAAGTCGCTCGAGACAAAGCCCGAACCTCAAACTCGTTTTGAAAATGACGTGAAAGATTTTTTGACACCGCGGGAAGACAGTTTGAAGCGACTTATCGGGAAGTAATCAACGTTGCGCACCCCGGTCGAATGCCACACAAGAGTTGGGTCGATCACTCCCAATTGGATTCCTGCCTAAGGCAATCAGCGGCTGCGACCATCAATTACAACCCTGTGCAAAGAATAAAGGAGGCAGTCAGCGGGATTACCCATTACTCCTCACCCCGAGTTGCGCGGAGGGCAAAGTAGGGGAGTGGGTGACGGGAACAAGGGATGATTATCGGTGAGCGGTAAAACACAAATTGGGTGGAATTATGGGGGATGAAATGAGGAAAAAATGGATTTTTTTTTTTTATTTTTATTTTAATTTATTTTTTTTGTTTATATTAATTAAGAACAGGAAATCGTCATTTCTTGCATTATTATCTAATTTAGACGGTTTTTTTTTTTTTTCATTTTCTCGCTATTGTTTGGACTTACGTGATGAATAATCGAGACAAAATTTGTAAAAACATAAAAATTGTAATTTTTTCTTGAATAAAAATATTTTGGAATGGAATTTGCAACATATGTTAGACTTTTACGTTTTAAGTTGTAACAAATTATGCATACCCGTGAGAAATTTTGAATTTTAAATGCAAATTTTGAGGAAATTATTTTTTTTCTGTTGTTGGAATAATGTTGATGTTGTAGACATTTGATGGGGAAAGTAAGAGAAATTAATCGCATGAGCAGAGAAACCAATTAAGCTACACGGGAGAAAAAAATGAAGTGGTCACACAGGACAAAAGCACACACGCAGGCAGAGATCGTACATACACGTCGCTTGACATTAAAGTACTTTCTAATGAGTAATGACAACAAGAACCACTTATGTTTCTTTTGAGTGGTCAGACGCTTTTGCTGATATTGGCACAGTGAAAACCCCTTTTTCTGTTTAATCCTTTTGTGTTCGCCGACAATTGCTTTAAATCTCGTCCATGGTTGGCTAAATCCCGTATAAATCCCATATAAATGCCTAATAAATTTTCAAATGCTCTAATAAATCTTTAAATCCCTTAATAAATCTTTAAATCTTCTAATAAATCTTTAAATTGATACCGGTCTCGTCGAATCACGTTTAGATTCGATATATTGACGTATATATTACGTCTACGCAACGGACGTGGTTTCTTTCAATATAAAAACAGACAAGCGCACGAATTCTTATAATCATTCCTCTAATTCTTCATCCGGTGTATCAAGCTTGACAACATGAATAAATACATTACGGAAGTCGTAACGGAACAGCTCGTAAACAACACTGTTCGAGAATTGAAGAATTTCGGCATAAAAGCTCCAAAGATGAAAAAACATCAAAAACATGAAAAACGGCGATTAAACCGGGACGGAAAAGTATTCGGAGTCTCAATCGCGACTCCGCGCCACACAATCATCGACGAAGACAAAGGAATAACAATTCCGTCGTTTTTCGTCGACATCTTGACGAGAATGGAGAAAGAACCCGAAGCGCAGTGTTTGTTTTCGTTCGAAGGCTTCCCCTCGATACAACGTCAAATCAGGAAAATCATCGAAAACCAACTGCTGTTCGACTTGAAACGCGTTTCCGTGTACGATCTCGCCAGTGTCATCAAACAATATCTAAGGGAATTGCCGAAGCCGTTGATACCGAAGAAATTCCACGCTGCGTTGTTGAAAGCGCAGAAATCGGAGAAACGACGCGCCAAGTGCACGTTGTTGTTGTGTCTGCTGTTTCCGCTTGAAAACGTGAATTTTATTCGCTATTTCATGTCGTATTTGAAGCGATTACTGTCGTTTAGCGAGTGGAATTCGCTGGACGTGTACGACTTGGCTTTCTTTTTGACTGCGGATTTGTTTCATTGGGACGAAAGCGATAAAAGCAGCAAAAGGTTTGAAGCTTTTATGGAGATTGTGGTGACATTGATCGCGCACGCAGAAGAGATCGGGGTCGTGTCGTGCGAAGTTGTTGCGGATAGTTCGACATCGAAAACAAGTTGTTTCCGAAAGTTGTTCCGATGCATGAAAAGACGCAAAGTTTTGTCGGAAAGTTATTTGATAGCGGAAACTGTGGACGGAATTGAATGTGGTCAAGACGAATCGAAATTGGCGTCGTCTTGCGTCGAAATGGTGCAGAAATCGGTGGAAATTGAGACACCCGTTAAGTTGGATTTGGAAATTGATACCGGTTTTGTGGGTGCTTGGTTGGATAAGCTTGTGGTTTGGGAAGATCGTTCTAAGGTTACAGTTGAAAAAGTGGAAGATGATGTTGTAGAAATCAAAAAGACTGACGTGTCCGTGTCGAGTAAAAGCGAAGTCACTGTTGTTTGGCGACCAAGTTTGCCGGATGTTTTATCTAACAAATTGGGGAAACATCCGAGTTTGACCAGATTATATCGCGCAGGAATTGTGTCGCAAAATGTTGCTAAGTTTCGTAGGGAATCTCATAATTGCGCGTTTAAACCTAAACACATGCACTGAGATCTTCATCGAGATTGTGTTTTGTTGTGTGTTGAAAACAAATAAAAAATAGCTTAATAATTTCAAATTTTAATTCATTTAATTAACATTGTCAACTAATACATAATAATTGCTAAGTTATATAATCGCTAATGCCGACATTTGGCAACTAGCCCTAAAATAATATGATTACGTGTCCGTGGGTCCTGTGTCCGGGAACGGCTGATCTCCCGCTCGACCGGGGTTATAGATGTCGTCTGCGCAAGCCGGGCTGGCTGTGTCAAGTTAATGCTGAGTTGTCTAAATTGTTAGTGTAAAATGTTGATTAATGCTTCCCGTCGCAATCACACAGTTGCCGTCGTAATTTTAATAATTATTAGTTGACTCGTCATTAATTTTGCTTTCCAAGGTGGGGCTTGTTTTAACCCTCTTCCACTAGTTTTTTGGAACTTGTGGGCCTTCGATTTGTAGGCGCGACTGAAGTCGACTTGAGAATTTGTTGAAAAAATCAGATATAGATTTATTAATATTGGTTTGCATTTCCTCAATTCGTCGTTCAAAAGCCTCCACTGTGACCCAATTTTGATCCGGTTTTTCTTCCTCAAATTTTTGAGGTTCGAACAGCGATCGATTGTGTCGGACGAATTGAAGTATTTGATCAAAGGTGTGACGACCATATAAATTGTGACCAACTAAACGATTAGAACTTTCTTCATTCAGATTGTCGAACAAGGTGTGGGTATTATCTCCAGCGTGCCGACCTTGTGCTTTATTAAATCGCAACAAAAAACCATACAAAGGCTCATCTTTCCGTTGTTTCACGGTTCGCAATTTTCGAGCACGTGTAAGTGACGTGCATATAGTTGACAGCACATTGTTTCAGAAATGGCTGAAACGTTTGTAGTTTGTTAGTCATGGTTTGTATTGTTTGTATGCCAAGTTTTACGATTTGTATTCTGATAGAACTAGAATAAACCATGGTTTTCCAATGTGCTGTCAACTATATGCCTACAGCACACTTTTGCCAATTTGAACTTTTTTCAGCGGATTCTGTTAGTATTCCGTTAGTATTCATTTGTAATGTATAAATTTTCGTTTGTATTGATTTGCAACAAATTCTACGACGTGTGCTGCCAACTTGATGCTGGAATACACGCCCCCAATTTCACTTTTCTTTACAGATTCTGTTAGTACTCAGTTAGTATAGATTTGTAATGTAAAAATTGTCGTTTGTATTGGTCCATGCAAGCCACAAAATTGATTTGACCGCTTTCGGGCACTCAGGGAAAAGTGTGTGCTGCCAACTTGATGCTGGAATACACACATCCAATTTCACTTTTCTTTACAGATTCCGTTAGTACTCAGTTAGTATTGATTTGTAATGTACAAATTGTCGTTTGTATTGGACCGTACAAGCCATAAAATCGATTTGACCGTTTTCTTGCATTGCGGGAAAAACGTGTGCTGCCAACTTGATGCTGGAATACACGTCCCCAATTTCACTTTTCTCTACAGATTCTGCTAGTACTCTGTTAGTATTGATTTGTAATGTACAAATTGTCGTTTGTATTGGACCGTACAAGCCATAAAATCGATTTGACCGTTTTCTTGCATTGCGGGAAAAACGTGTGCTGCCAACTTGATGCTGGAATACACGTCCCCAATTTCACTTTTCTCTACAGATTCTGCTAGTACTCTGTTAGTATTGATTTGTAATGTACAAATTGTCGTTTGTATTGGTCCATGCAAGCCACAAAATCGATTTGACCGTTTTCGGGCACTCAGGGAAAAGTGTGTGCTGCCAACTTGATGCTGGAATACACACATCCAATTTCACTTTTCTTTACAGATTTCGTTAGTACTCAGTTAGTATAGATTTGTAATGTATAAATTGTCGTTTGTATTGGTCTCTGCAAGCCGCAAAATCGATTTGACTGGTTTCGGGCACTTGGGGTAAAGCGTGTGCTGCCAACTTGATGCTGGAATACACACATCCAATTTCACTTTTCTTTACAGATTTCGTTAGTATGTAATGAGCCTAAATTATTATTAAATAAATAATAATAATTCTAGACTTATTGATGCTTAGACAAGACTTATCATAAAAACTACTCTCTAATATAAAACTCACAAAATGGTTTATTCTGACTTAGAATAAGATAAATTACAGTGATGAATAAAGCTTAATGGAAATAAGAAATGAAATAATAGATGAAATGACGAATTAACTTCAAATCGACGTGGAAACGTTATTCTGACGATTCCAACGTTCCGGCGATGATAACGGCTCGTTTCGTCGCGCTTCTACGGCTCTCTTTCGACGCTCGACTCGATTTTCTACTCGGCGTCGCTCCTCGGTGAAACGGACTTGTTCCGTGACTCAACTTCTTGAAATTGTCTGGCACAAATCGACTCCCGTCGATTTGCTTGGTCAGCCGGACTCTTTCCGGTACTTCTTCTACACGTTCTCCGCAACTCCGTCGTCTTGGCGGCGAAACTGCGACTCTTTCGCACAACAATCTCTTCTCAACAATGTCGTTGAGACAAGATGAAATCTCACAATTGTATTCGTACAATTGCAAGAATGGACTCTAGCTGGATCCCTCTCAGCAAGAGTGTGGCTTCCCGTGTCACTAGTTGTGGTGGCACAAGATGAATCTAGCTGGATTCTTCACAGCAAGATTAGGAGTATAAAACTTCACGGAGGTTTTCACAAAATACTGGAGGATTTCTCTGGGTTATTTTGTGTTGTTTCTCTGGCAAAGTTGAATTCATACTGAGGAGTTCTCACTCCTCTCAGGACTCATTTCCTGTTTGGAGGCTTGTGGGCTGGTTACCCTGGCAACCACCCACATTTCCTCCCACTCTACTTAGCTTTCTTGCCTGTAGACAGGAAGCATAAAAAACTCAAACTAAAATATAATAAACTAAAATATAATTTTACAGACTTTTTTCTGTTACTTCCTTAGTGACCACTAGGGTCACTACACCTCCCTCCTTTTTAGGAAGGATCCCCGATTCTTCCTTTACTCCTAGTCTTCGTATTGAGCAGTGGGGTCCAGGACTGGTACCTCACTCTCAGACACCGAAAATCGGGGCATTCCCCGAGTTGGACCCGACGCTGCTCCATTATTGACATGGAGCCAAACTTCAGTAATGTCCGTCGTCGTCGGGAATACTCTCGCATAGTCCATGTCGTACTTCTCCCGTGTGCCCGTTGGTGCCTTACGGACAGCAATCACTCTTCGATGCTGGGTCACCCTTTTTGGTTCCCGGACCGCATTTTCCAGCCATTTGAGAGCGTCATGGCTCAAGGTGTTGCTGTAGATCAACATGGTTCTTGTGGCCTCGGATATTCGCAATTTTGGATAAAGGTAACGAATTTTCCCGAAATCTTGGTTTTTGCTTCTCCTCGCCCCTGGTTTGGGCGTTTTGTCGATGTTGGCCAACCCTCTTCTGGAGACGTCCGATTCCTTGGCCGAGGACTCAATTCCTTCTCGCCTACTTTGATCTATTTCGCTGCCACACGCCTCGGATTCGGAATTTCTTGCCGACCTGTTCATGGCCAATTGGTGGGCCATTGGCGTGTAGGTCGCAGCTGGTTTAGCTCGAGTTGAGTGTACGTTTGACATCCTCATTGGTGTGGTCGCCATCAGAATTGTTGGTACTTCTTCGATCGTGGGCGCAGGTGGTTCCATTGGAGCCCACTCCATTTGTTTCTGCTCCACAAAAGTACGGAACTTCTGTTGAGCCATTACGTTTTGATAATGTTGGACCCATTCAGCCCTCAGTCGCATCGCGCACTGGTCCGGCGTTTCCCCATTTCCCAGGACATCCTTCATTAGTTGTGCTCGTACTGCTGGCGGGTCTCTTAAGATGGAAGTCCAGTTTCCGATCATCTCGTTGGGGATTCCTAACGCGGCCGTCCACAGGAAAGTGGTGGCGATGAATGTCGTCTCGACTGAGGGGAAAACTCCTGGAAACATTACTCTGTAGAATGCGGCGTCTAGCAGTGGTTGGAACTGTCCGAGCCACTCCGTCGTTTGCAGTTCCACTGCTTGCTGCACGAACTCTCTCGCTCTCCTTCTGAGGTCGTTGATCGCTTCGTGAATCTGCGCGTTCTGGTACTCGTCTAAATTTGCCTTCAATAATCCTTGGTGGCAAAGTGGAAATCGCAGAAACATCTCCCAAAGTGGACGATAGTCTTTATCGAACCCCTCCTCTGGCTGCATTGCGGGATTATTCGAGTAAGGTGCCGTGGCCAAATTTGGAACGGGCAACGTGATGTTTACAGCAGGGATTTGCTCCGTGAACGGCAAAGTGTGTGGATTTACCCCTTGCTGTTCTCTTGGTTTAGCCTTTCGTGGGTCCTTCGCCTTTTGCGACTCGTCAACTCGAATCTCCACTTCCGCTTGCGGTCTCTTTACCGTTTCTCGTCTGTCTTCTGTTTGAGGCTTTACGGGTCTTCTTGGATCTCTTCCTCCGCGGATGATTGATGATCTCCCTCGTGGGCGTAATATTCTCGGCTTCGATTTCCTCTCTTTAACCCCTTTCGCCATTTGGGCATGTTTTATCGCCAAAGCTTCATCCAACGTGGGTAGGTCGACGAAACTGTACGTCTCCGGTGGTGATTTCCTCGGAGTCGGTGTTGGAGGCACAGACCGTGGCGTCCACGTAATTGGTGTATGGGTACCAATGACTGGTGATCTTGGTGGAGTCGCTTGAGGCGTCCTTGGCCCTGTCGGACTTTTTTCCGTTTCCTCAAGTTCATAGGTGATCACGGACGTTATCTCCTGCGAAAGCTGCGTCTCTTCTGGTTCCTCTTCAGAAATTTGCATCTTCTCCTGACCTTCCAACGAAATTTCCCGCACCTCGTCTACAAGCACGTATTCATTTTCAGACGCAGAGTAGTATGAATCGCTGCTTTCTTCCACTTGGATTCTCAAAATATCTTCATCGTCCTGTGTCACAGTTCGTTTTGGACGCATTTCGGAGTATCGGTGCGATCGTTTCGCCTCGCTTTTCGCTCCTTGTCGCTTGGTTGACGAATTTCGACTTGAATGTTCTTGCCTTTCCCTCGGACTCAATTCCGGACTTCGACTGTCTCTTCTACGGGAACAGGAAACATATTTTACTTTACGTCGTTCCGACGAGTGACTTTGATGCTCCCTTGTTTCTTGTCGCATTCTTTCGTTTCGTTCAAGGGGTCTTGTTTCCCTACTTCGGTTTCTCGACGTACTTTGCTTCGGCGGAGTTTCTTTCCTCCGTCTGTCGCGTCCTCTGTATCGAAGTGCTCCTCGGGTCCTTGCTTCCCTTCCTCTTCGAGCTAACTCATGTTGTTCAGATCGGAATTCATCATAGTTTCTATCTCTAGAATGGTGACTTCTCGATGACTGATGAGGTTTCGGACTTAATTCCGACTTTTGTTGACTTCTGGACGCTGATCGACTTCTCGGATGGCGTGTGGATGTTGTAGATCTTTCTGACCTCTTTGGCGGAGTCTTCTCTCGCTGCACCGTACTTCGTGGTCGTCTTGACGAATACTCCTCTTTTCGAGTTGTCTGGGGCGGTGTCTTTCTTCGACGCTCTGGACTTGGCTCCTGATCGGCCTGAGATCTTTTATCTCTACGCTCCCTTTCCTCCCTCTCTAGCCGTTGCCTTTTTACGTAATAGAGAGGTCCGAAGTCATCTCGCAACTCTGGTTTCTCCTTTGATACAGGAGTGATGTGGACACCAAGTACCCCTGCCATCGTCAATTGATGCATTTTATATTGAGAGTCCACGTAATAGGGTGGTACAGTTTCCAAATCTGGTTCGTCTAGCAATGCCTGCTCCGCCTGCCATTTCGCCTTCTTCTCCAAATACTCGGCTGCTACATCCGCCATGCCCTCCTGAAGTCGATTCATCACTTGCCGTGCAAATTGAATTCGATTTGTCGCCGGGTCACAATAAATGACATAATCCTCCGCTTCTTCTGGAGTCATCGGAAAATCCTCGCCTATCAATTCGTTCCAAATTGGTCCATGTGTGTCCGTTAATATTGAAATTAATTTTAACATTTCATGGAAACACGTTTTGAAACCTTTGAACAGTCTTTTCAGGGTTCCCCAGCGTCGTTGCATGGCTAATGAGATGAATTGTCTGACGTTGGCTGGTTTGTAGCCTCTCTGCTCGAATATTCTTTTCAACTTTCGATGGATTCTTCCCCGATAGAAGGTTCGTGGGACTCTCGCGTTTTTGGGTAATGCGTCCCATGATTCCATCGCTTTTCTTGTCTATAAATTAAATTTTCATTAATTTTTTATCTTTTTACGAAATTATTCTCAATTGTGTGTGTCATTTTCTTAATTTTTCGTTTCATAAAATTCTCGCCAGATGGCGTTCTTTCGTATATCGCGACGTATTTTCATGTCGCTTTTCTCAAGTTTTTGCCAGTATTTACTAATTTTGTCACATAAAACTAATTATTTCTGATAGTTTTAACTTAGTTTTAGCCTTCTTAGCGATATTCCATGCTTATCTCGATCTTTTATCGGTTTTGTGATCGCGTCTCCGTATTTACGACTTATTTTGTTTCGTCTCTTACGATCATCGATAAATTTTTACTTTTATGACACGCACAATTGATGAATAATGATAACTATTATTTTGGATCTCTTATCCTTAGTTTTTTCGACTTAATTCGATTTTTTACTACCTCTTCGTGTACCGGTTTCTTCGGTTTTGGCGGCGGACGAAAATCTTGATTCATCGTGGTGTTGATGATTGCTCCGTCCGGACTTCCTCGTAATTCCTTGTTGTTCGATCGTTTGATGCTTAGTTTAAATCACTCCAACGTTTTTGTTATTGTTTTGACGAATGTCTCCACACATGTGATTTTTACTTCACGTTGAATCGACATGCGGTTCGTTCAACCAATCACGATCGAGCTGCGACGTCGTCCACTTCCGGACTCCCGAGTGACGTCGCTACCTTCTATTTTTAGAGGTAGTCTGGAGGTTTAATCCTCCCTCTGTCTCGAAGTGGATATTTCTTCAAGACAGCTTTCTTTTTAATTGTCTTGGGTTGATTTTCGCGCAGATCTTTATATCTTTGTTTTGTTTTCACTTTTTTCACCACTTCTCCCCCCTTTTTAGGAAACGACGCAACTTGTTCGTCTGTTTCCACAACTAAATTTTTTGGAAAAAGTGGCACATCAACTTGTGATTTCTGTTGCAAAGTTGCGCTCAATTCTTCATTAATATCTTCACTTTGTTTGACTTGCTGCTCGCTTGGAATTGCAAAATCTATTTCCTCATTATTTTCCGTGTTTGATGAACTTGGCGTTGTTTGTAATTCCTGTTGTTCTTGCGAAATTTGCGAATCTTGCAAATTTTGTGTTTGATCCAAAATTTGTGATTCTTCCGAATTTCCTTGATTTTGCGAATCGTCTAAATTTTGCATTTGACGCAAAGTTTGAGATTCTATTGAATTACTGCCTTGAATTTGTTCATTCTGCACGTTCTGCGAACTCTCTATATTTGCAATTTCTTGCATTTCGGATGGTGATGGCTCGTCGAACAAAGTGTTAATAATTTTTCCTTCCGGGTTACTTTGTGTTTGGCCTTTTTCCCAAATTTCTTGATTAAATTCCGGGAAAAACGGCGTTAACTCGGACATGTGAATGGAACGCAAGATCTTATTATCTTTAAGTCGTCTTAATTTGACAGCTCCGCCCTGGTGAACTTTAATAATAACATATGGTCCACTTCTCTTGTCGGATAATTTCGCAGAAATTCCCTGTGACGCTTTTGACAAAGTGTGATCTTCTTTCCATACAAGGTCATTTGTTCGAAAATCTTGGAATTTCCCATCTAATTTATGGTTGTCCACACGCTCACGAAGGTCCATGATGTGTGCCATCATATGATGGTACGTGTCGCGAATGACCTTCTCTAATCGTTGGATGTAAATGTGTGGCTTATTTGGGTCAATTTTCAAAATTCCATCCAAAATTCGAGGATCCCACGGTATCCTAAATTCTCTGCAACAATTCAAATATGCCGGCGAGTAATCACGGCCTGTTGTTGCTGTTGTGCGTATACTAAACGCTATCTCTCTTAGATATTCGTCCCAGCGCTTGTGGATCGATGTGTAGATTGACAAAATATATTTTAAATCTCTGTTGGTCCTTTCCACGGTGTTGGCTTGGGGATGATATGGTGATGTAAATCGCGGCACGATTTTGAACTTTTTACAAAATTCATGATAAAGTCGTGCTTTAAATTGCGGTCCGTTATCCGATATGATTCGGAGCGGAAATCCCCAGCCCATGCATGTGTCATATAAACAGTCTGCTATATCTTGTGCCACCGGGTCTGCCAGCGGATAAAGTTCTGGCCAGCGAGTGGCTATATCCAGAATCACCAAAATATAGTTATTTCCTGTTTCCGTTCTAGTTAACGGTCCTACTAAATCGATACTCAAACATTCAAATGGCGCATACGGGCCAATTTGAGCTGGTTCTACTCGTGTCCTTGTTCTGGGTTTACACGCTTGGCAGCGAGAACAATGTTTAATAAATCGAGCTGTATCTCGTTTCATCCCCTCCCACGTATACACTTGTCGCATTCGATAAAGTGTCCGTGCTATTCCACAGTGGCTCGCCAAAGGATGTCCGTGCATTTGCCACAGAACTCTAAATCTCAATGATCTCGGCACTACAATTTTAAGTGCTCTCGAATCCTCTGCCAAATCATCCGACATTGTTGGGTGATATTTGAGTAAAAGGTTTTCTTCTACAAGGTGTTTTGTTGCTAAAATCCGATATTTTTTTCTATGCAACGGAGTTTTCACGTATGTGGGAAATTGCTCAGTTTCAAGATAATGTCGCATGGCCTGACAGTGGCGGTCTTTGATCTGGTGATCAACGAGCTCTTCTCGTGTCGGCGGTGTGCAGTTTGCCTGTTCCGTCACTTTTGCAATAAATGCCGTGACCATCTCGTTTTCAGAAGTTGGCATGTACTGCCATTCTTTCTTTTCTTTTGGACTCTGTTCCAACTCTTCACTTGATGCGCTATACATCTGACACCAATACGATGCGACTTCTTCGTCTTCAGCCAATGGTCGTGGTAATTGGTTCCAATTTCCTACCACCCATTTGCGTGGCTCAGTTGGACAATATCGCAGATCGCCGTCAGCTTCTCCTGTGTCCTCCGCGTCGCAAATTATCTGAATTGGCGCCCTGGACAATGCGTCTGCCAAAGTGTTGGTTGTCCCTTTCAAATACTGAATTTGGAAATTGTAAGACATTAATTCCATCTGCCAACGGGCAAGACGGCCTGCTGGCTCTTCCAGTCTCATCAACCATTTCAGGGCCTCATGGTCAGTTTGTACGACAAAGCTCGTAAATTCGAGGTACGGCCTAAATTTTCGCAGTGCCCATATGACAGCTAAACACTCGAGGTCGGTGGCGCCGTAATTGAGTTCTGCTTGCTGCAGACATCGGCTGACATAGACGCATGGGGATTCTATCATCTGGCCGTCAATTTCCTTCATTTGCATTAAAGCAGCGCCTAAACCCTTTTTGCTTGCATCTGTTCTTACAATGAAAGGTTGATCTAAATTTGGCAGGTGCATTGTCTTTGCATCAGTTAATAACTTTTTTATTTCATCAAATGCAACTTGGTGCTCATTTTCCCATAGGAACTCTATTCCTTTCTTCAACAGTGGGCGTAGTGGTGCCGCTACAGTTGCCAAATCTTTTAAAAGACGGTGGAAAAAGTTGACCATTCCAAGGAATCTCTGGAGCTCAGTCAAATTCTTTGGCGCTGGAAATTCCGAGATTGCCGCTACTTTCGCGGGGTCTACACTTAATCCATTAATTCCTAATTTATATCCTAGGAATTTGAGTTCCTTCCTACAGAATTTGGACTTAGTCGGATTCACATGTAATCCGGCTTGCTGTAGTTTTCCCAATACTGAGTCCAAGTGCTTCATATGTTCAGCATATGTCTTTGATACGATCACTATATCGTCCAAGTAGGCCCAAGCATATTTCCTGAATGCTTCGCCTAATACCTTTTCAATCAATCGTTGAAATGTTGTTGGCGCGTTGACCAGCCCGAAGGGCATGACATTGAACATTAAACGACCCATGGGGCTCCAGAAAGCCGTTTTTGGGCGGTCTTCCGGTCTCAGGTCTATTTGCCAATATCCCTTCGTTAAGTCGATGGTCGACACCCACTGGAATTCTCCTAATTCTCTTAAGATTTCCGTAATGGTCGGCATCTGTGGCGGGTCATAAAGGGTATGTTCGTTCAGCGCTCTGTAATCGATACAGAGGCGTGGCTCCGAACCTGGTCTCATTACCAGTACGATTCGCGTTGCGTAATCCCCTTCAGCTTCTGATACATAGCCTTTGTCGATCATCTCCTGGCAGAGGGTCCTTAAAATTTCGCGCTTCTGCGGGTTCCAAGATTTAAATGGAACTCGGATCGGTTTATCCGTGTCTAAGTTTATCGTATGTTGGAGCACGTGTGTTTTTCCAGGATTCTTGCTGAGTATCTTTTCATATTTCCTCAGCACATGCTCCAATTGTACTGCCTCAGTTAATTGCAGTTTTGCCTCTTCGATCATGTCATGGACTCCATTTCCAACCTTCAACCTCGCCTCGAATGCACAAAAGCTACTTTCTTTTCTAAATGTTTTCAATGACGATTCGGGCTCTTCTTTCTTTTGCTCATATTTATCAAGAAGATACTGCGGTATGTAAGGTTGTGGTACATCTATTGTCGTGATGAAATTCCATTTACCGTTGAGTGGATTCGGCTGTATTTTCATCCTCTTCATTGCGTCATTGCCGATTAACATGAACTTCATGTCGTGAGGCAACACTAAGAAATACTGCTGCATCATACCATGAGTCCATCTAATCATCATCCTAATTGTTCCCATAGGTTGGACTTGTTTATCCGCTGTATTTACAGTCATGTTGGCTTTGAGAGGCCAAACTTGTTTTTCCAACCCCATCGCTTGAATCAGTGGCCAAGAAATACAACTGCGGTTGGCGCCGGAATCCAACATCGCGGCGATCGAACCTTGTTCTGTCTTGATGTCAATCGTCGTCATCCCTTCTAAAACATCTTCTTCGGGGAGTAGAATGTTAAAGACTCTAATTCTTGGTCCTTCTGGCTCCAAAGTTGTTAATTCCTTTAGGAGTGGGTCCCAATCCACTGGTTCAACTGACGTATCGGTCATCCAAGCCGCTATAGATGGAGTTTCTTCATAGGTCTTTTTTACCTTCGTCCAAAAAATAGTCGCCTCATTTTCTTGTATCAATTTTACATCTTTTAATGCTTCGGTCACTTTGACTGTGAAATACGATTTGTCAAATTCATTTGATCGATAAGCTTCTTGTATTACAGGTGGGCAGTCTTTTATTTCTAGAGGTGGGAATCTCATTCCGACGAGTTGTCCACACTCCATGTCACAGATCATTTCACCTCTTTTTGGCATTGTGCCGATTGCTTCTGGTGGCGTGAGTATTATAGGAATAGTTGTATTTTTCAGTGGTCCATTATCGCCTAAACTGTCCGATTTTGATGAACACCCGGCTATTTCCGGTTTTGTTGAATACCCGGCTACTTCCGGTTTTGGTTCCGATGTTGCTTTTGGGGCTGGAAATTTCAATCCCACAACTTCGCCATCTTCGTAATCAACAACTATTGTTCCTCTTCCACCTTCCAACGTTCCAATTACTTTTCGTGGTTTTTCAGTCAACTCCGATTGCAAATATTCTCCGGTTTTACTGTCCTTGATGAATCGTGATCCAGAAGGCGCTTCCACCGTAGGTTGAGTCTTCTGGATATTTTCAATCGAATTTTCTTGTTCCACAGCTGTTTTTAATATTAAGGAAGTCTCTATTACTTTTCCATCTATTGGTAGTGTTTCTATCAATTTTTCCGAGTTCTCTAGCACTTTTACAGATAGGGCTGTTGTTGGTTGGGCATTTTGCAGTTTTTCCGAATTTTTGGTCAGCGCGAGCTCTACTGCTTTTCCTGAGCCCGCGCGTTCAAGTTTTTTGTAAGGTTGTCTGATAAAGAATTAATGAGATGTTCCATTTCTTCTTTAGACAACATTCTCTTTGGTTGTTGACATTGCCGTACCCAGTGTCCAACTTGGCCACAATTATGACACGGTGCATTTTCCGGTGTCAATTTTGCTTGACTGGTCTTATTACCATCTGTTGCGCCGCCTGGCGTAGAAGTCTGTCCCTTATTTTCACCTAATTGTGGAGTTTGTACTTCTATTTTTGAGTTGAAGTCGACAGAATACGGTTTGGTTGGAAAGGATGAATTTCCTTGTGTCTGTGGTTGCACAACCATTTGATGTGGCAACCTTGTTTGCATTTGCGGTTTGTATTTTGTTATCGCTGGATTGTTCCGTGTAAACAATACGCTTGCCGCGTCCATCAAAGTATTTAATTCATTTTCCGAGTAGTCTGTCAACATTATTTGTGTATCACCGACTGATTCGGTTACTTCGGACGGGTCTTGTACCCATTTGACCGTTGGTCGCGTTGGTACTCGTGGTTGAGGATAAGGCGATGGTCCACTTTCTTGTTTTTTGGTGGGCCCTTCCTCCCGAGATACTAAAAATTGCGAGCGTGGACGCATCATTTTTGCACCGGATCTCGTATAGTCTGAGTGGTGTCGCTGCAAGTCATCCCGTGCTCTTTGCTCTTCCAGCGGGAGGTCTGATGCATATCTGTCATCAATATACATTTGATTGTTCCTTATAAACTCTTGTAATTTTTCGAAAGAGCTGGCCATTGGTGCATCCACCATTCGTAATACCTTCTCGGAAAAAGGTGTCAGACCATTTCTGAATTTTCTATCTTCGTCGAAATCGCTGATGTGGTACGGGAGCTGAGCAATTAGATCTTCTGTTCGTCTTAAGTAAGACCGAATGTCTTCGCCCAACATTTGTTTGTGGTTGTCCCAATACTTTATCATCATTGCATTGGACTCCCCGTATTCTTTCATAAATGCTTTTACAAATTCATTCCAGTGCGTGAATTTATTTTTTCGGAACCAATTCGTTGCTCCTCCAACCAACATTTTTGGTATCAACTTATGTAAAGCCACATCCGGGTCCATTTCGTGACTTGTCACCACATGCATTACTTCATCTAAAAACTGGGTTCCGATTTGCCATCCTCCATCAAACATGTCCGGATTAATGCGGTCCCACTTGATTTGGTGAGGTGAGCTGTAGTAATGTGTCCAATTATCAGTACAATATTTTAGAATAATCTTTCTTAAAACTTCCTCCATTTCCTGAGACTTTGAAGGAATTTGTGACAATTTTGAGTCAATCTGTCTCGCGATGATTTCTTCTAATTCTCTGGAACTAGTTGGTAATGCATTTAGTGGGGGCGGATCTCTATTATCCGAACGGGATTTCCCTCTATCCCATCTCTCGCCTCGTGGCCTTGAGTAGTTAGGCTCTTCACGATGAAATTGCTCAGAATGTGAGTATTTCCTTTCATACTCGTGTTGTGATGGTGGTGGACTAGAACGTGACCTTCGTTGGTCTCGGTATGAGTCGTCTCGTCGCCTATTGGAATCTTCACGTCGCCTGTGTGAATCATCACGTTGCTCATGTGAATCTCTATTCGTATAGGATTCGTACCAATAGGAGCCCCTATTTTGTTGTGAATCCTGTTGGCGACCATGTTGTGGATTTGGGCTTTCTCTTGATATCGACTCATTTCGATTATACCAGCTTTGTCCTACTGGACCATAATCACCTTGTCTACGAGTCTCGTCTCTGAAGCGGGCGTCACTTTGCTGGCGCGGTTCGTCTTGATAACACGATATATTTCGCATGTCTGTGTCATTATGCGCTCGTGTTTCATTTGCAAATCGTACTTCACTGCGCGGACGGGCTTCTTGACGGTAATACGACTCATTTCGTAGATTTGTGTTTTCTGGTTGTTGGACATTGTAACTGGATCGAGTCTCACTCAACTGTTGAGTGCTTCTATTGTAATTTTCGCCTGAATGTTGCGAATATTTTCCTTGTAGATAGTCGTCATAGTTTCTTATTTTCGTATAACTGGCTTGTCCAGTTGCTTCATCTTGCCCGGTTGCAGCATCTTGACTACTGCTTTTATCTTGCTCCGGAACTTCTTGATCATGTTGGAATTTTTGTTTTTCACTTTCGCGACTCAATTCGCGTTGACTATCTACTTGTTGTTTTTTCTGTGTTTCCCGCAATCTTCGTCGATCCTCTCGTTCGTTGGCTTCGGCTAACTGTTCAACCGCTTCCATGAATGTGTATGACCTTCGATAGGCGGGGTTCTCGTCATCTCGAGCGTCTTCAAGGTATTCTCCCAAGGCTTTGCCTCCACACGCGCCTTTTGTTGCAGGGTTACTGACTTTTTCAGTTTCCATTGGAGTTTGGCGATCTCTGCCATCAGAATCCATTTTTCTGCGTGCTGTCTGCCACTTTTGAAATTCATCCGGATCCACTCCTGTTACTGCACCTTGTTTTTTAATTGGTCCAGCAGGTTGGTCTGTTGCACGCTGACGATTTCTCTGTGCAATCATGTCCAGCACGTCTGGATTTTTTGCTGGTGAAACTGATGCTCTTTTAGCATCTCTTCTTTCATCCATATCACCTCTCCTTTTTAAAGGATTTGCGGACGAGCCTGGTGATAAATTGACCACTTCCGGCTGGTGTGGTGGAATGTTCGTTGGTCTGGCGTACTGGCATTGTGCAAGATATTTGAGCTCCTCATTTTCTTGGCGGACTCTTTCCGCTGCTTCTTGCGCTTCAAGAGCGTTCTGTCGAAGGTAGTGGATCTCCTTGCTTTCTGCTGTTTCCGCTGCCTGTTGTGCTGCAATTAATGCTAAACGTTCCGCTTCCACGCGGACTCTTTCCGCTGCAATCCTCTGTCTTTCGGCTTGCATAGCTGTTCGATCAGCCGCTATTTCCGCTAGACGTTTCTCCTGCAAGTCTCGATACTCGTTCGCCAAACGTATTTTTTCCTGTTCGATACGTTGATTTTCGGCACGTATCGCATCTCGATTTGCCAATTCCTGCGCTTTACGTCTATCACGTAATTCTTGACGTTCCGTTGCTAGGCGGATTCTCTCAGTTTCCATTCTGTCTTTTTCAGCTTGAATTTCTCTGTCCGACTGGTCCTTTTTGGCACGAATTTCGTCTTCCGTCGCCTGTTTGGCCAATTCTGCCTCGTACTTCGCTTGGCGCGCTTGGCGTTCTTCCATTTTTAGACGTCTCACCATCTCGTACTCTTCCTGATGGAAATCTTGTAGCTGTCGGGTGCTGTCTTTCATCGCCTTTGTGATGTTTGCAACGTCTTCATCGGAAAGTGTAACGCCTTCTGCGTACTGACGCTGTCGCTCTGCCAATCGATCTGCATTTTCTTGCATTAGGTCGGCGATACGTTGGCGCACTCGTGACAATTTGTGTCGGGTCGGGGAATTTTCGCCCGAAGTTTCCGCGTCGTCTCGCGCTCTTTGCTTGGCCGCGGTGTGATAATGTTTTATCAACTTCCCTCGTTTGTGAGCGACGGCGATCACTTGCTCCAACGACATTGTTGTGTTTATTAAAGACGGACAACGATGTGTATAGTACGCGTGTCGTTTATTCAATGCCGGCAAGGTCGTCCTGACGTAATCAGGTACATGTGACCTTGCCGGATAACTGTCGCCACCTAGCGACCACCACACCTCCCTCTCCCCAAAGGGGTAATACATAAAGGCAAAGAGCCCACTCAATACAACTCAAATTCGACAGCATAATTAAAACTCCAATAAACACTAAATGAGAACAACATAAAAATGATTCAATAATCTCGACACACACACGCCATCACTGGCCCATTGTCTCTATCAGTCTTTGAGTCTTTTTGATGACCCGCCCATATCTCGTAGTAACCACTGGATTAGTCGGTCCCGGTTGTCCGCCATCTCCTTCCTTCCCCGTCCTCTCGACAACTGTGGTCGTCTCTGATCCTACCGTCCTCGGCTCTACGTCCCCCTGGTCGCCGATCTCCTCACTCTGGGTCGGCTGTGGTGGCTCCACCATCCTCGGGACCAAATGGCTCGAATTTCTGCGCACCGTGCCACGCGGCGTCTCCACGAGGTACGACCTCGGAGTTCCCGCGGGCCCCATAATCTCGCCAGACACTTTACTGTTGGTAATCCATACTTCCTCTCCCTCCTTCAAATCACGACGCTGGGTCGCGCGATGTCGTCTGTCATAGTCGGCGCTCCGCCGCTCCTTCTCCGCCTCGTCGCGCCTCCTAAATTCGCGGTGGTCCGGCACCTTTGGCTGCAACCTTGCTGGCAAAATCGGGAGACCTGTCCTCAACCGTCTCGACATTAACAGCTGCGCCGGGCTAAACCCCGTCGGTCCCGGAGTGTTGCGATAACACAAAAGCGCCCTATGTACGTTATCATTCTTTTCGAGCATCTTTTTTACCGTCGCCACAAAGCGTTCCGCTTCTCCATTGCTTTGATGGTAATGTGGGCTACTCGTAATGACCCGGAAATCGTTCTCGCTGGCATACTTCGCAAACTCTATCGACATAAATTGTGTGCCCGAATCACTCACGATCTCCTCCGGAAAACCGTGCCTCGCAAAAACCGACTCCATGCGGTCAATTACCGCCGCTGACGTAATTCGCTCCAGTCGCTCCACCTCCACGAACCTCGAGTAGTAGTCCACCATCAACAGGTAATTCGCGTTTCGCCAAAAAAAAATATCGGTGCCGACCTTCTGCCACGGTCGCAGCGGCGTCTCGGTCGCCAACATCGGCTCCCGAGGCGGGATCTGATGCCGCTGACAAACCCGGCACTCGCCCACGACCTGAACCAACTGTTGACCAAGTCCCGGCCACCACACCGACTGTCTCGCGCGCGCCCTGCACCGGCCTATTCCTTGGTGGCCCTCGTGAATTTTTGCCACAATCTCAGCTCTCAATCCCCTGGGAATAAAGATTCTCTCGTTCTTCAAAATCAAGCCTTTACCGATCGTCAAATTCCCCTGATCACGCCAAAAAACACTCATTGACGTCGGGAGCCTCCGCTTATCTGGCCACCCTTCCCGTATGTACTTCATCAAGAGTCGGCTCTCCTCGTCCTCTTCCACAGCCTTCCGAATCTGTTCCAATCTAGCACTCGACGCCGGGAGTCCCGCCACCACCACCTCGACCTGAGCCTCGGCAGCCCGAACCAACTCTCCCATCCCCGTCGGCTTCCCCACCGGTGCCCGTGACAACGTATCGGCAATGATCAACTGTCGCCCCGGAACGTGCGATATTGTAAAACGGAACCACATGAGCCGCATCCTAAACCGCTGAATCCTAACGGGCATCGCGTCCAAACTCTTGTTGCCCAGTAGTGGCACCAATGGCTTATGGTCCGTATGGACGTGAAAATCCCGTCCCGTGAGATATTTCGCGAACTTCTCGCACGCCCATGTCACGGCAAGCGCCTCTTTCTCAATCTGGGCATACCGCTGTTCAGTCTCTGTCATCATCGACGACGCATACGCAATTGGACGCAAATTCCCTCCTTCCGTCCGCTGCAAGAGCACCGCCCCCAAGCCGAACGAAGACGCGTCCGCCGACACAATAACCTCGGCTCCCAAATCGTAGTGAGCCAACTCTACGTCCCTCGACAATGCCTCTTTGATAACCCTGAATGCCTCCTCTTGTGGCTGGCCCCAACACCACAGGAACTTTTTCTCGTCCTTCAACAATTCCGAGATCGGTCGTATCTTTTCCGACAAATGAGGTACGAACTTCCCCAAATGATTAACTAGGCCCATTAGCCGACGCACCCCCGATACTGACTCTGGCGGCCCCATACCGACAATCGCCGCCACCTTCTCCGGATCCGGCCGCACGCCATGCTCGCCAATATACACACCCAAAAATCTAATACTGGCTCTACAAAACTCACACTTGTCCCTGTTTAACCGAACGCCCGCTTCCCTCAGTCTCCGCAACACCACCGAAAGTCGTGCGTCGTGTTCCTGTCGCGTGCGCCCATGTACCAAGATGTCATCTATTTGGCACTCACATCCCTCGCACCCTTCCAAAATTAAATTCATGCGCTGTTGAAAATATTCGGGCGCCGACGTTATTCCGAACGGCAATCTATTAAAACAAAACCTCCCGAACGGCGTTATGAATGTTGTCAACAGTCGGCTCCTCTCCGACAGCGCCACCTGCCAAAACCCGTGAAATGCGTCGAGCTTTGTGAAATACTTTGACCCCGCAATCGACGCCAACGTAGTATCGACGTCGGGCATTACGGTTCTCGGCCTCCGCACGCCACGATTCAGCGGAATCAAATCCACGCAGATCCGAATGCCTCGCTCTCCCTTCTCGTCGGGCTTTCCCTTCTCGGCCGTAACCATACCCGCGCACCACTCCGTTGGGCCGTCCACTCGACTAATTACGCCCTGCTCCAGCATTGAATCTAGTTGTTTTTTCACCCGCGGCAACAGCGGAATCGGGACCCGCCTCGGCACTGAAATAGAAAATGGTCTTGTATTCGGTTCCAACTCAATGTCATATTCGCCCTGCATAAGTCCGATGCCCTCAAACATCTCAGGATAATCGACCAAATACCGGCGGTCCTCCTCCGTCACCTCCGACATACTTCCGATAAATTTCACCAAACCCAGTCGCACACTCGCATCTCGGCTCAACAGCGGCTCACTCAATCCGTCCACCACATACGTCCACTCGCACACCGCCATCTTCTCGTAGTGGATCTTGGCCAAGAACATGCCCACCACCGTCAATCGGCTCGACCCCGCGTGAAATAGTCCCTGGTCCGGCGGTTCCAGCAGCTTTGGTCGCCACTCGCTTGACGAAGGGATTGCCGTAACGTCCGCTCCCGTATCCACCTTAAAACGAACAAGTTCTTTTTTCAATACGCAGACTCACCCTCCACGGCGGCGAACGCGCCGCCCGTCCCGCCGTCACTCGTCCCAAAAACAGATCATCCGCGTGCGACTCCTCCATCGCCCGAACCTCGTGCGCCTTTGTACTCCTACACGTCCGTGCATAATGTCCTTTCATGTCGCACTTCCGGCATTTGGCATCACGCGCCGGGCACTCACCTCGATCGTGCCTTGGAAATCCACAGTTGCGACAGCCAGGCCCCGATGCACGGCCGCCTGGACTCGACTTACCCGAACCCAACTGACCGCTCCATCGACCACTCTGCGCACCCCGCTCACCCTGCTCGCGACGATTTGATTTCACCTCTTCCACGGCTACGACGCTCGGCTCACCCGCACGAATAAAACTCTGCTGGCTCTTCACCACCTCCTTCATTCGTGCTTTCTCCACCGCCGTCTCTAATGTCAAGGCACTATCCAACTGCAGAGCCTCGGACACTTTTGCATCGAGAATCCCCACCACAAACCGATCCCGCACCAATTCGTCCTTCAAAGTTTTGTAATCACACGTCTCGATCAGCGCGTGCAGCGCCGTGAGGAACGAGTCCACCGTCTCGCCCGGCTCCTGTTTCCTCCTGTGGAATTTAGCCCGCTCGAAAATCACATTGCGCTTACCGACAAAATAATCGTCGAACACCTTCTTCACGAGCGCATAGTCCTTCCTTTCCTTCGTTTTCAATGTCGCCGCCGCCAAAATGTCTTCCGCCTCGTCGCCGAGGCAGTAAATCAACGTCGTCACCTGCTTCGACTCCACCTGCTCCTCCAGGCCGGACGACTCACGGTACCTCTCAAATCGCCGTATCCACCTTGGCCAACTCTCGGCGCATTTGAAGTCGAATGGCGCCGGCGGAATAAATTGAAAAGCGGCCGCCATCTTGGCCGTCTCGCCCGCCACTTTCACTGTTCAAAACCTCACCAAACTCGTCCTCGCGTATCGCCACCACGGAATCACCTCTCTCGCCACGCAAATCCACCACCAACCACTTCTGACACCATGTTGTGTTTATTAAAGACGGACAACGATGTGTATAGTACGCGTGTCGTTTATTCAATGCCGGCAAGGTCGTCCTGACGTAATCAGGTACATGTGACCTTGCCGGATAACTGTCGCCACCTAGCGACCACCACAGACATATTCGTCAAATCAATTTTACTGCTTGGAGTTGACGGCACGCTGGGTGGAGTTTTGTCGACTGGTGAGTTAACACAGGGCTCTTCTCTTCGAGTTTCCTGCGACGTTTCCAACCAAAAATCTTGACTGGTCAGTCGGCGCTGCTCGGGGTCTTGGTCCGATTCTCTCTCCGGACTGGATGATGAATCGAAATACGGCTCCGCTGCTCCGCCGGTCGCTCCTCCAGCCGTACCGCCTCTAGTGCGGAGTCCTCGTCTCGTTCCTCTCCCTCTCCTCGAATCTTGTGGCAAAGACATTATTTGTTACACAGAATAGAGAAGAAAGAAACAGAAAAACTTTCTAACACAAATTTTTAAAAGACAAAATGGTGGTCCCTCAACTGAAGATAGTTGTTAAGGTTCAAATTATTTAACGGGCCCCCAGGTGTAATGAGCCCAAATTATTATTAAATAAATAATAATAATTCTAGACTTATTGATGCTTAGACAAGACTTATCATAAAAACTACTCTCTAATATAAAACTCACAAAATGGTTTATTCTGACTTAGAATAAGATAAATTACAGTGATGAATAAAGCTTAATGGAAATAAGAAATGAAATAATAGATGAAATGACGAATTAACTTCAAATCGACGTGGAAACGTTATTCTGACGATTCCAACGTTCCGGCGATGATAACGGCTCGTTTCGTCGCGCTTCTACGGCTCTCTTTCGACGCTCGACTCGATTTTCTACTCGGCGTCGCTCCTCGGTGAAACGGACTTGTTCCGTGACTCAACTTCTTGAAATTGTCTGGCACAAATCGACTCCCGTCGATTTGCTTGGTCAGCCGGACTCTTTCCGATACTTCTTCTACACGTTCTCCGCAACTCCGTCGTCTTGGCGGCGAAACTGCGACTCTTTCGCACAACAATCTCTTCTCAACAATGTCGTTGAGACAAGATGAAATCTCACAATTGTATTCGTACAATTGCAAGAATGGACTCTAGCTGGATCCCTCTCAGCAAGAGTGTGGCTTCCCGTGTCACTAGTTGTGGTGGCACAAGATGAATCTAGCTGGATTCTTCACAGCAAGATTAGGAGTATAAAACTTCACGGAGGTTTTCACAAAATACTGGAGGATTTCTCTGGGTTATTTTGTGTTGTTTCTCTGGCAAAGTTGAATTCATACTGAGGAGTTCTCACTCCTCTCAGGACTCATTTCCTGTTTGGAGGCTTGTGGGCTGGTTACCCTGGCAACCACCCACATTTCCTCCCACTCTACTTAGCTTTCTTGCCTGTAGACAGGAAGCATAA
Organism: Strigamia acuminata; assembly: GCA_949358305.1. Lineage (NCBI taxonomy): Eukaryota > Metazoa > Arthropoda > Chilopoda > Geophilomorpha > Linotaeniidae > Strigamia > Strigamia acuminata. The sequence continues at coordinate 53,364,169 of OX442314.1, forward strand.
AAAACTCAAACTAAAATATAATAAACTAAAATATAATTTTACAGACTTTTTTCTGTTACTTCCTTAGTGACCACTAGGGTCACTACAAGTACTCAGTTAGTATAGATTTGTAATGTATAAATTGTCGTTTGTATTGGTCTCTGCAAGCCGCAAAATCGATTTGACTGGTTTCGGGCACTTGGGGTAAAGCGTGTGCTGCCAACTTGATGCTGGAATACACACATCCAATTTCACTTTTCTTTACAGATTCCTTTAGTATTTAGTTAGTATTGATTTGTAATGTACAAATTGTCGTTTGTATTGGTCTCTGCAAGCCGCAAAATCGATTTGACCAGTTTCGGGCACTTGGGGTAAAGCGTGTGCTGCCAACTTGATGCTGGAATACACACATCCAATTTCACTTTTCTTTACAGATTCCTTTAGTATTTAGTTAGTATTGATTTGTAATGTACAAATTGTCGTTTGTATTGGTCTACACAGGCCGCAAAATCGATTTGACCGTTTTCGGGCAAATGAGTCAAACCAATTTTTTTTTTTTTTTGGATTTGACCCTGGGTGTTTGGTCGAACACAAACACAACAGTCAAATTGAAAATAAATAAACAGTTCTAGATGTGCTGCTTGTTTATTTTTTACTGAGACTACGTTGAAAAAGCCGGAGAAATCGTCGATGAGCGAGAAAGGTGGTGAGAAGAACAAGACGAAGTCGGCAACGAAAGTGGACAACGGACTGATGCCGGAACTGCAAGCTCTAGACGATTTGGAACACATGTCGGTCGTTGCAGCAGATCATCTCCGAGAAGTAAATTCTGCGGAAAAAGCAGTGCAGATTGCCGAAAGGTGTGATGAAGGGATTTCCATCAAAGAAAGTGGTTAAACATCGACGATCTGTGCGAATTCCTACACTAGTATGACTAAAATGACTAAAATGCCCGAATGTTAATTTTATTTCCGATGCAGTAAAATATTATGGAAATTCCCGTTAATTAAAAGTTTATTAACAATTCTTTAATGTTTTATATGCGTGTATGTCTTTTTCTTCAAATTCATCAGGAATCTAAAATTGTAGGCATGGTAATGGTGGTTAAATTAAAGTTAAATTTAGTTATTTATGTTTATTTTGTTTTTTTAGGTCCCGATTGTAGACATCGGCCGCCCGAGCTGCAGGAACAGCAACGTGCAAAACAACTCGAAGCCAAGCAAAATTACAAAGCTCAGTTATCGGTGTTTCAGGAACAGCATCAATTTTTTTTTTTACCAATCGGTTGTATTGAAACTACACAATGTTACCTATCAGATTATTAAAAAATTAGAAATAAAAAGAATTTTTTTTATTGAAGTTACTTATTTATTTTAACAGAAATTACACCAAAATCTCCAACATAAACCATTCGCCCGCCGAGTTTTAAGTGTGTTTAAGTGGTGGTTAAAATAAAGTTAAATATAGTTATTTATGTTTAATTTGTGTTTTTAGGTCCCAATTGTAGACATCAGGGATTCAAAAAGTCACCCTGTTTATCGTATTCGTAATATCTATTAACTAGTCGAAATGTTTGACGTGTTGTTCGTACAACAAACTAGAGAAAAAGCAAGTGCTTTAACTTGGTAAATATATTATACTTTCAAGTGTAAAACGATGATGGTCTGGATTTTAAGTGTGTACTGTTCGAATGAATTTGGAAATTGTGCATGTGAACGATGAATTTCGAATGAATTCTAATTTTGCGATATTTTATGTGAAAATAAGTTTCAACAGAAATTTATGTTGTGTTTAATTTTATTTTATTTCGTATAGGTCAAAGAATTGATTATTTTGAGTAAAATAAATTTTACCTCGTGGTTAGGCTTAAACTCCCACCACGAGAGTTTGAAAATTCTTGTCCGGACTGGTCGCTGTTTCGCCCGCCCATGTAACGTCATTTGGCCGTCGACAATGCGATGAAACACATGGTTAGGTTTAACACGAAAAGTTCGATGTTTTCTCGAAGGAAATTCAAATATGAATTCCAATGTTCATCGGTTATTTTAACGAAGATAACCACTTTATAATTATGTTTGAGATTTCAAATAAAGAATATTTTCAGATTTAAGGCCTAATTTTATTTAAATAAATAAAACGAAGGAAAAGTTGCTTTTTGTGGAATAAAAGATATTTTATTTCGATAAATTGTTTTTCATACCTGATTTAAATTTTAATTTGCAAATGTATTGATCCTTTTTGGTTTTAAATCTTTAACACCCAATTCCTTGAACGGAATACTGTTTGAATTTAGCGAAGATTTTTTGCTGCTACGATTGCCTAGCAACGGTGTTCTACAGGAAAGCTGCCAGAATCTAACGATCAACGTGCTTTTTTTATAGATTGTTGCTAAACAATTTAAATTGTATAATAACAATTACGAAGCACGCTGAATCGTTGGATTCTTGGCGGAGTCCCAATTGTAGACATCGGCCGCCCGAGCTGCGGGAAGAGCAACGTGCAAAACAACTCGAAGCCAAGCAAAATTACCGAGCTCAGTTATCGGCAGGAAAGCCAATCGTTTCCCCGACGTGATATTAGCATGGATACGAGTTATATGACAATTATATGAAAATTGATGAAAAATAAAGTATAAATGTTTACATAGAGTATTTTAATTTTAAATTTATACAGTTGTGCAAAAATAATAATGAAAATTTATATTTGGCGTCGATCAAAGTGTTAAAGCAAGTCGTCGTACAAAATTGAGTGGTGCTTCCAATGCGATCAGCATCGGTTGTTCAAAAAATATTTCCCGCCAAGTCAGGCACAGTTGGCGAACGTCGCTCTCGTGCAATGGAATCAATCCGCCTTTGTGACATGTTAACTCGGCCAAGCACAGTTCACATCATCGCGGCAAACTTGAGACTTATCGATCTGTTTCAATTTCAAAATAGCCGTTCTCCAATGCATAACTGACGCCGGAACAGCCGGTAGGAACTATTTGAAATTGTTTCATGTTTTATTATTTATTACGAAATTACAAAATCACATACATTAAAACATACGGAACAAGTTTTGTATTGGGAGAAATAGTTTTGACTTTGTTTTGTAAATCGTCATAAACCTCCCAAAACTCATTGTTCCTTCTGCACACAGCTACAAAATGTCCCACACACCCACCTATTAATGGAGCAATAAATTGAATTACTCCAGTAAGTACGTAGTTATGAGCCTCAAAAGTAAGTATTGTAGGAATATTTCCCAGAACAAGTTCTGGAATATTAAATTTTACTTCTTTTGAGCTCTCAAAAAGCTCTATGTATAATGCTGGAGCATTTAATTTATCCACAGAGATGTGGTTTTGTAGTTCGTCCAGTTTCTGCAGACAAATATTAACACTTATTAAACACTGTTTAAAAATATCTTGCATTAAAAACGAAATTGTGCAATTGCAGTCGATCGAATGTAGATTTCCCTCTAACAAATTCAAACTGAAATGTTCAGACAATAATTGAGCTCGACATATTCTACGGGGGTTCAGAAGTGGCAGGAATTTTTGGGTCAAGGGTCGCCTGCTAACCTTGATGGACCTTTAACTAACTTCCCTGCAAAAGACCTTGCGCTCGAATCGCTGATCATCAAAACTGCCAATTTCCTAGCCTTCCGCTTCCAAGAGGGGAAGTCCCACTCCACCATCACCGGGAATCTGGCAGCAATAGTCGCAGCAGGTTGCATTCCCACGGAAGTGCGCTACGACTACCGCATTGTCAAAATTCTTAAAGGAATCTTCAACACTAAGCCAAATTTGCCCCGATACGTCGCTACTTGGGACGTGGGACTGGCTTTAAATTATTTGCGACAACAATGGCCTCATGACACCCTGGACTGGCGTCCACTACAAGAAAAATTGCTAATCCTTTTGGCTCTTACAACTGCGGCAAGGGTGAGCTCCCTCCAGAGCTTATCACTCTCCGACCTTTCGGTGACATCAGACGCCGCCATTTTTCGGCCATTAACCCTGCACAAACACACTCGGGTGGGCACGCACACCAATTTCAGAATCGCGCCCTTCCCGCAAGACAGATCTGTCTGCCCCTTTACGGCGCTCTCGAGCTTCCTGAAGAAAACAATAAACATTCGAAAAGGAACACACCTTTTCCTAACCCAGACTCCGCCCCACTCGGCTCCGTCAAAGGACACCATCCGCAGATGGATTAAATCCTTCTTAAAAAAGATTGGAGTAGACGAAGCAGTTTTCGGGGCCCATTCTACTCGCGCGGCAGCAACCAGCGCAGCCGCTAATCGTGTACCAGTACAACAAATACTGGAAGTGGCGGGTTGGACATCGGAGAAAACTTTTGCCAAGTTTTATAACAAACCTATTATTGACCCCAACGCGTTCCAAACCGCAGTGTTACTGCCTCACGCAAATGCTAATGCAAAATAAAAAAGAAAAGGAAATAAAAAATAAAAAGAAATCGATTAGAAATTGAATAAATTGAATTATCACCTTTTATACTTGCCAATTTTACTCATTTCTACCTAAAATGGGGCTCTAAAGTCTCCTGGGATTCCGGAGATTACTGAGAATGAATGTAATCTCGGCGGAATGAAGCGAGCGGAGCGAGCGAATGAACGCCGAGCGTCGTTCATTCGATGTAATCGAGGAATAACAGGACCCTCCAACACCTCCCTTTCACTAGCATACTCTATTAATCCTCACACATGGATCTTAAATACATATATCTTATCTTACCTTAAAGTTCCTCCCGAGTTGGGAAACGACAACTCCTAATCTTCAATTGTTTTTTCCTTGAGTTTTTTCCTACCCATTTTAGGCTTACTCTAAAGACTGACGTGACCCGGATGGTAGCGCCATCTTAATTTAAAATTTATACAGTTGTGCAAAAATAATAATGAAAATTTATATTTGGCGTCGATCAAAGTGTTACAGCAAGTCGTCGTACTTTCCGTGAATGTCACCGACAAAATTGAGCGGCGCTTCCAATGCGACCAGCATCGGTTGTTCTAAAAATATTTCCCGCGAAGTCAGGCACAATTGGCGAACATCGCTTTCGTGCAATGGAATCAATCCACGTTAAGATCACTTTTGCCGACAACCGCTCTTTGTGACATGTTAACTCGGCCAAGCACAGTTCATATCACAGCTGGCGAAACGTTTGTTCGTAACACTTGTCGCGGCAAACTTGAGACTTGTCGATCTGTTCCAATATCAAAAGAGCCGCTCTCCAATGCACAACTAATGCCGGAACAGCCGGAACTGGCGGAACGGCAAACACAGCGCCGAGTCGGATTCATGCTTGTCTACGTGGGGCCGCGATGCTCGCCAAAGTGAGCGGCCAAATCACTGGTGAGGCCTAGATTCTTAGTCGAATCGATGAGGCGACGTGCATGTTCTTAGCGAGCGGCCAAATCACTGGTGAGGCCTAGATCCTTAGTCGAATCGATGAGGCGACGAGCATGTTCTTCGGAAATTTAAATACTTCAATCAAAATACATTTTCGTTTATGGACTACTAAGTCAATTTAATCGAAATTAACGGCACATTTATTCGAAAAATGATAGATTATGTCGTTATTAATGAATTATTCGATTTTAATTGATATTATAATTAGCGATTTCACCGTGTCGCCATCTATCGGCAGAATAATAAGCTCCAAAACTATAACTCGAAATTCAAATTTAGTAAACTTTAATTCTCTACAAACATCCATAAAACAACGAAAAGAAATATTCTGCACAATTTAAACTTAAACTTAAATGTGTGTATCGCTCTTGCAGAAATTAACGATGCCAAATCATTTTTTTTGTGTGTGTTTCTTTCGATTAGATGGGATTAACAGCGGGTTTAATATTGTTTTATTAAAAATTACATGAAATTTGATGTAAATAAACACTTTATTGTAATAGTATTGCCAGAAAAAAGAATAACAATAATAATAATCGGCGCTATTTTACGAATTTCCGAAGAACATGCACGTCGCCTCATCGATTCGACTAAGGATCTAGGCCTCACCAGTGATTTGGCCGCTCGCTACGGGCGAGCATCGCGGCCCCACGTAGACAAGCGTGAATCCGACTCGGCGTGCAATTCGCTGCGTTGTCTTTGCCGTTCGGCGACAAGTGCTACGAACAAACGTTTCGCTGGCCAAGTTAACATGTCACAAAGAGCGGTTGTGGGCAAAAATACCGATTTTTTTTCAAAATTAATTATTAAAACATTAAAATCGAACCAAAACCGTAAACGAAAACTAATTGTTTGATTTGTGATTTCGTGTCCTTCCATGCAGTTGGACGACGCGAGCATCTGCGGCGGGCCGTTGCTCGGCGTCTCCAGTGATCACCGGTCATCGGCGATCGTCGAACATCGCACGCGATCTCATGGTGAACGTGCGTTTGACGAGTTTTTAAATGTGTAGTCGGATAAACGTGTTTTATACATTTTTGTATAGAAATAAATGACTATCAATGATTATTATTGAACGATAAACATTAAAAATAAATTCTTTGGTTCTACTGATGAAAATATACAAATAAAAGCCGATAAGTCGACACGATTGCACATATAAATTGAGATGGATGACACGTACAAAAGCCAGCAACAATTTGCTTCCTCGCGACAATTGTATAAATATACAAAATGAATTCCGAAAGAAATCAGGTGGTCGTGTAAAGCGAAAAATGCATCCAAAACGTTTAAAAAACGACGAGGTAGAAGCGATTGTCGCCATCATTTCGTCTTCTCGCTCGAGACAGCTCAGATCGACCGACACATGTTCCAAATAGTCCACGGCTTGCAGTTTGTCGTGATTCGACTTTGTGGTTAAAGATAATAAATAATACACTCGGGAATACAATATACTTCAATATACTTGGTAAAATTGAGTAAATGGAAAACCAACTCCGCGATGTTGTATTGCCGCGTACTGGTATCAGTCGATGAAATTCAATTGAGCCCATGTTATCAAAATAATTGTATCGTCTCCAACATCAAACAGCAGCATAGCAGTCGTGCGAGAAATACGAATCTTAAAAATTTTGACATTGTTGCGTCGTACTTTTTCGAAGCGATTGAGCGTGGTATTCTCATTTCACCGTCGGTTCACCGTCGGCCGCTTACGGCGCATCTCGTGCGGCAGGGCGAACATGATATCCCGCGACAGTCGACGGTTTGTGAATGTAATTATAACACATAACTCTCCGACTCACTTGTCAGCCATGCATGCCGACCCAGCCGGACCTTCTGCGGCATTGATCCCGAACCACCGTCGAATCCGGACATCGTGTTTTTTTACGTAAATTTTTTTAGATTCGACGGTGGTTGAGGAATCGATGCCGTAGAAGGTGCAGTCGGGACGGCATGGCTGAGTTTATCCAACAATCCAACACCATTTTTTTATTTTTATTTTTTTTTTATTTTTTTTTTTTATTTTTGGATTTGACTGTTGTGTTTGGGTTCGACCAATCACTGACAGTCAAATTCAAAAAAAAAAAAAGTTTGGTTCGACTCACTTGCCAACCATGCCGACCCAAACGCACCTTTTACGGCATCGATCGCCAACCATCGTCGAATCCAGACACCATGTTTTTTTACGTATAATTTTTTGGATTCGACGGTGGTTGAGTGATCGATGCCGTAGAAGATGCAGTTCAGCCGGCATGGCTGAATTTATCCACAACCATTTTTGTAATTTATTTATTCATTTTATTCTGTTGGCTTTGACCGTGGGTGTTTGGCCGAACCACTGTCGAATCCGCATTCGACCAAACACTGTGCTTTTTTTTGCGTTTTGTCTTTGGATTCGACGGTTACGTGAGGATTTGTGCGGATTTTATCAGTCATTGGTTGTACGAAGCAAAGCCTAATGTCATGTATTTAAATGTAGTGCATGAAGTTACCATAGTGTTAATTCTACGAAATGGTTGGCTGGCGTCATGGAAAACACTTAAAACTCGGCGGGCGAATGATTTATGCCGGAGATTTTTGTGTAATTTCTATTAAAATAAATAAGTAACTTGAATTAAAAAAATTCTTTTTATTTCTAATTTTTTAATAATCTTATAGGTAACATTGTGTAGTTTCAATACAACCGATTGGTAAAAAAAAATAAAAAATTGATGCTGTTCCTGAAACACCGATAACTGAGCTTGGTAATTTTGCTTGGCTTTGAGTTGTTTTGCATGTTGCTGTTCCTGCAGCTCGGGAGGCTAATGTATACAATTGGGACCTAAAAAAACGAAATAAACATAAATAACTATATTTAACTTTAATTTGTCGCGCTCAACTCTAACCGTCGCTAACTCGTGGGTTGATTACTTAATTCGACTAACTCACTACCGCTTTGCTCAAGCGGTTTACCCAAAGAAATGATTACACAGATATAAAAGGTAAAATATAATATAGATTTATTCTGCGGGGCAATATACAGATATATCTTATATATATATATATAAAGGGTAAGTAAAAGGTAAATCGGAATGGGTGATGGGAAATGGAAAGGCAAAGGTAAGATGAAAGCTGGCTGGAATCGGCGAGGTCGTCTGTTGTCTTGTGCGTGTCCAAGATGGCGTCCTCGTTGTGGCAACGTGATGTCGTCTGGGGCCGGCGTGGCAATATGGCGTCCTCGGCTCGTCTCTGGCTGGTCCTTCGGGCTCACGCTGGTCGGGCGCGAGTGAATGCTTAGTTAAAAGACTTACTTCGGGCTGTTGTCTAGGTTTTTGTGTGGTGTCCGGCGATCACACAGCGGCGGACTCTTCTGGTTCCCGGCGGTCACACAGCGGCGGGAACGCTCGTCGTGGTTTTACTGCAGTTTAGGCTTGTGCGACCGTTTGTCTGCACAACTCGCTAAACTGGAGTGGTTTTTACTATTTCTAGCTGGTGTGCTAAAATAGTGTGGTAATCTTATCTCGCAGGTTACTCTGCGGAGTTTGACACTGACCAAACGTACTCACGGTAAATTGTCCTTTGTCCTCGGTCAATCCCAGTATTTTTACTTGGGCCTGATCTTGTAGGACGACGGATTTTACGTGTGTTTCTCGTTTGATGGTTGTGTTGGTTCTGCCCGCTCAGTGCAAGGCACATTCCTTTGCACAAAGCGGGGTCGACAGGTGACCGGAATCACCCAATGGTGGGGTGGACGAGCCATCCCCACTCCCTCAGGGCAGACGCCTGTCCATTGACTAGATGTCAATGCACTGAGGGAAGGGAGACGCGCTTGCGGCTCCCCTTACACCCGAAACGAGGTCACGAGAGAAACTCTTCGTTGACCCCGGTCCAGTCGGGTCACAACACTTCCCCCTCCGAGCTCAGACCGTGGGGCTGAGCGATCACTTCTTTCCTGGGGGACCCGACACTGAGTCCGTCACCTGGGCGTAACTCACTCCAGGGACAGGCGGTTGAGTGCCGGGTGGCGCGGGTAGATCGCCTACTAACGCCGAGGACCGATCTCGGGGGTCCTCATGCTCCGTAATGAAGCATAATGCATGGCCGTCAACTGGCTCATGCGGGGCACGCGTCCTCTCGTGTAACCAAACGCTCGGGATGTAGGCGGAGAAGCCGGTGTTCGTATGCCGGATGGCATTGGCTTCCGCTGGCGTCACTGGCACACGGTGGGCTCTCAGCAACCTCTGGTGGAAGATGAGGTCTCTAGTCTTCCGGATCTGGTTGTGAAGCCAGATGAAGACTGATTTGCCTTTGTCCCGCTGCGCGAGGATAAACCTCCTGGTCGCCGTCGTCATCGAGAGATGGGGAAACTCTTCGATGATTCGCCCGTAATAGTCTGGCGGAGGCGGTGCCGGCTTCGGCTTCTGGGTGGCCGCGGGAATAGCGGCTTGCGTCGTTGTCGCCGCTCGGGCCGGTGAGGTCCCGGGCGGTGTCGGCTTCGTTTGCTCGACGGACCTGACGGGTGGCGTTCGGCACAGCAAGCGCCTTGGTTTACCCGCCACTTCGAACAGGGCGGGTCCTTGCGGGGATATCTCCGCAGGCATCGGTGGCGGAATCGGAACTCCGCTCGTCGGCGAGATCACCATTTCTACATCCTCTGCCGATTCTTCCGTCTGGATGGTCAAGGCGCGCAGTTGTTGGGTAGGCGCCGCTGTCCAGGTGGCGGAGGTATAACGAAACGCCGTGCTTCGCAACTTGTACCCCTCAAATTCGGGGTTTACCACATCCCTGGTTAGCTCGTACCGAGTCAACACAGGGTCGGGCAGAATGGAGCTCCACTCTGCGAGGAGTGCACGGGGAACCTGTACACCCTCTCTGTCCACGACAGACCATGCGGCCATCGCCTGACGCCCTTCTCCGAAGAGTGCTGGGGTTAGCAGCTGCATCATGACCTTGGTCAATGATAGCTGTAGGCTGCGACGATTCACTGGATTCGATCGCTCCGAATCCGCAGTGAAGGCACACGAGAGCTTACTCATCATCGCCGTTGCCCATTCGATGAAATATCGCTGGGCCTGATCCACACCTCGCAAGGCGGGCGCGGAGACTCTTGGGTCTTCCATCACGAAGCGAAACGCTGAGAGCTCGGAGATAGTCGGATTGGCGGCTTCTCTCGCGAGTCGCGCTTCTTCGTCTCGCCTCTCGAAAAACAGGGCCGAGGAACCGGATCGGGGTTGGCTCGGCCTGTAAATGCCGGTCAAATTGGCTCGACATTCCTGCGCAATGCTCTGTCCAACGGGGGGAGGGACTGAGCGGTCGGTGGGTAAATCCGGCGGATCGCTCGAATTCAACAACGACGGCGGCGGCAGGTTCGGAGGCGGCTGCGTCTTGGTCGGCAGCGTCGGCGTCGGCAGCGGTGGTGTTGGCTGCGTCGGCGGTGGTGGCGTCTCCGTCGTCTGCACTCCAGTCATTGCGACTTGGAGCGCCGGGAGATGTTGTCCGGAGCCTGAAGGCTGCACGATGGCGGTTGGCATGCCATCGGGTCGTGGTCGCGAATTAATGTAGTCTGCGAGCCACCTTGCCACCTCGTGTGGGGTCACCTTCCCGTCGGTGACAACACCCATCTTCCTGGCGTGTTTCATCGCGGGATCGAAACGTGTCAGTTTCGTCCGCTTCATCTGAGTCAGAATCTCGCGAAGGTCCCGCGTATCTGCCGCTGGGACGCTTCGCTCACCTGACTGGCTACCACTTCGTCGACCCGCTCTCTTGGAGGCGTAGGCGGGTTCGGGGATGGGACGGCCCCGAGCTTCGCACCTCGCGAAGTATCGCTCTTTGCGATCTTTTTTCCGCTGCTCGCGATGAGTCAGCGGACGTCTAGAAGTGCTGGGACGAGAGACTCGCTCTTCGTCACCAGACATCCAAACCTCCTTGCACTCCTTACCGTCTTTAATCTGACGGTTTATGAAAATTCGCGGTCGGGAATACTGCGAAGGGTCACGCACCGTACTAGTGGATGGCCCAGCTTCGTTGCCTTCAGTCGTGTTTTGAGCGACACGCTGCTTCTTGGTTGTCGCTGGGGAACGCGACTGGCTGTCCCCGGCGCCTTTGGAGCGCTTGCGCTTCCGCGGGTAGCTGCTCTTGGGCCCCAAAATCCCCAGGTGGTGGAGCTGCCACATCTCGGCTTGGGACGTCAAAATTCCCATCCGAGGTCTCCACTGGGGCGTACTCTCTCCCAATCGCAGCCTCTCAAACCACAGATGAATATCATCCGCGGTCATCCCCTCGTTTTGGAGGATGCGCTCGGCCACTGCCGTAGCGGTATCCACCAGCTGTTGTCTATAATGCTGGTAGATGGCCTCACGGGCCTCTTCTGTCTCGGCTGCTCGCCACGCATGCAGCACGTGTTCCTCCGCCGGGTTGCCAGTGTACTGACTTGACAATCCGGGGTGGAAAATCGGCGATTTCGGGTCATCGTCACGAGCTAACTCTGTGGCGATGCCTTCGCGCATTCCCTCCGGGAACGTATCCAGGAGCGTGCAGTCTCGTACCCAACGTCGGGCGATGCATCGGGAATGTAGTATTCGCAGGCGCCAAGGGTCGGCGTCTTCGCCGAAACATCGTCGGTAAAAATCGGGCAGCGCGCCTCGAAATATCCCGCCACGAGTGATGCAAGCGGGGTCTAATGGTCCCCATGTTTTACGTAGTGCCATCTGGAAGGATGGAGAAATAAACAATTAATAAAAAGTTAATATTTAAATACGTAGATAAATGGTTGGTTTCGAGGGACGTTGCCAGTACGTGCAGCCGTCCGTCGAGACCGATTCCTGTCTATCGGTGCAAACGTAGGACGAATTGTCCCTCGTCGGATAGAAAAAGAGAAGTCATCACGTGAAAAATCTGTCTCATGTCCAAAACGCACAGCGAGACGGAATCGAGCCTTTAATCTGGATTCTTATCATCAGATTTTACTTCAAATTAATTCTAACATTAATTAGAACATTACTAATAATTAAATTAATAATTATCAGTCATTCGTAAAAAGAATTCGTCGGGTGTAAATTATTACTAAAATCGCACAATAAATGTGCTTGTCGAAATGTTATTAAATAAATAAACCTAATAAAGAATTATTCCGAAGTCGGACTTTGTCTAATTTTTAAAAAAGTTAAAGTCAAATTAAATTTATCCAACACACCGAAAAATTCATCGTACGAATGTTAAGTTGCATCAATTTGATGCGTCAAATTACTTGTGGAGAAAAAATATTCTTTTACAGAATATTCTCCCCTTGTCATAAAATTATCTATGGCTCGAGCCCATTGTCTCGCTCGTGACTCAAGTCATGAGGAATTTTCGAGACGCGAGGCGACGTGAAGTCTGCGCTCGCACCTCGAAAACAAATTAACAAGGAAAAAAAAATACGATCGTGTGAGCGATCGCGGTTAATAATTAATTATACGCTATTTCGAGTGCAAAGCACTCATGTCAGGTATTAGTCAACAAAATTTCTTCTTCAGCAGCACGGAACTAGTTCTCATGTGCCGATGCCGACTTCTACCTGATCGGGCTGGACTTGGTTTACATCGCGGTCCCAGTTTTCCTCGTCCTCGTGCTCGATGGCCAGCACGTCGTTCTCTTCCTCGTCCATGGCGAGGAGCGCGCACAAAAATCTCAATCACGATTTAAAAAGGATGATAAAACTATCTCAAAAACTCGGTGAAAAACTCGGTAAAACGTTAAAAACGAGGATCACGCACGAATGCAGCGATCAGCTGTGAAAAGCGGAAGTCTGTGTGAACACGAGGTAATCGCGATGGATTCTGGGTAATATACTCCAGAACCCGGGTGTTTGAGACTAGTGCGCACCTACCCGTGCGCATGTTACGCTACGGGTCTCCTTTGTTCTCACTCCCGTGCGCGATTGCTGCTACGGGGTCTTTTGCACGCGGTATCCGACCCGTGCCGATAATTTTGCTACGGGTCCCGCGTTTCCACGCCATCTCGTGACGCGAATTCGACCGATATCCGCTTTGTTGGACTTAGCGAAATTTTCTGCGACGTGATGGCTTGCACTATCGGTCGATTACATTTATTTTTAGTGCCGCCATCGACTCGTAATTTATTTTACTTCTTTCCTACGACCTTTCCGCCTTTTATGAACGGATTATCTCTTTTTGGTCGCAGGTTACGGATCGAGGCAGGTACGATATTTTTTGTTGTTTTTTGTGTCTGTACCTCCTCATTATTGTTTTCTTTTTTATCCGTGTTTTTTGTGTTTGTTTCAGGAGTTTCTCCTGTTTCCCCCCCGACCAAAATTGGATCCGGAACGGATTCAACTATCTCGTTTACCGGAGGTGAAGGGGCGTCGAAATACTCCTCGTTGTCACTTGGCGGTGCTTTTTCCAACTCGCCAGCGAACATATCGACGATTTGGCCGTCAGTTTTAGACTTGACTTGGCCTTTGGCCCACATTTCTTGCGGGAATTCCGGAATGTACGGAGTTAACTCTCGTACCTGGATCGACTTTTGCTCGGTGTTGTCCTCGAGCTTGCGTAATTTATACGCGTTACCGCCATGCTTGCCGATGATTACATACGGTCCATCTCTCTTGTCGGCCAAGCTGGCGGTGATCCCTCTCGCTGCATTTGAGAGGGTGTGTGTATCTTTCCACACCAAATCATTGATCTCGAAATTCACGAATTTTCCACCGCTTTTATCTTGTAAAATGCGGTCGCGCATGTTAAAAATGTGCGCCATCATATGCTTGTATGTGTTTGAAATTGTTTGCTCCAATTTATACACATACTCATGTGGTTTCTCTGGGTCCACCACATTTACCGACTCTGCCACTCGTGGGTCCCAAGGCACTCGTAGCTCTCGGGCGAAGTTGAGGTAGGCCGGAGAAAAATCTCTCGTCCTCGAGACTGTTGTTCGTATGCTGAACGCGATCTCCCTCAAGTATTCATCCCACCTATTGTGGATGTCAGTGAATATGCTTAGTGCATATTTAATGTCCCTGTTGAGTCGCTCAACGGGATTTGTTCTGGGATTGTAGGTCGAAGTATGTGACGCCACAATCCCGAATTTCTCACAAAACTTACCCCAAATTTTCGAGATAAATTGGGGTCCGTTATCGGATATTATTTTACGTGGAAATCCGTAACGTAACGCCACGTCGTAGATACATTCAACGATTTTCTCTGCTGAAGGTCTAGCGACGGCGTACAACTCGGGCCAACGAGTTGCCACGTCCATTATAACGATAATGTACGCATTTTTATTTCCCGTAACGGGTTTTGGGCCCATCACATCGACACTTAAACAATCAAAAGGCGCGTAAGGCCCTAAGAAAATAGTTTCGAATGGTGATTTACTCCTCGGCTTGCACGCTTGACATCGCTGACATTGGTGGACAAAAAGAGCAATATCTTTTTTCATCCCTGTCCAGTGAAAAAGCTGTGTAGCACGATAGAGTGTTCTGCTTACTCCCGCATGGCTCGCAAGCGGGTGCCCGTGTAACAACCACAGCACGCGACCGATTAAGGAAGCAGGTATTACTACCTTTACTGCGGTGTCCGATTCACTCAAGTCATCTTGGTGATTTGGGTGATGTTTCACTAAAAGGCCGTCATCCAATAGGTAATCTATGGATTCGTGTGCATAACGACGCTTCTGCCTTCTGGTTAGATTGGGCGGATATTTTCCTGTCAGTACGAATCTAGCTCTGTCCTGACATTTCTTGTCTAATTTTTGTTGCACAATTATTTCCTCCCTTGTCGGGGGACTGCTTTGCATCTGCTCGCCGACATGAGCGTGGAAGGCGCTTAGAAGCGGGTCATTTATTCTCCGCTCTAGCTTAAATTCCTTCCTTGCATTTGGGTAATTGTCAGCAGCTGGTTGGTATAACCGCGTCCAAAATCCACAGAATTTTACATCTGCCGGAGACGCGGTGGGAATTTCATTCATCTTCCTTAAATCCCAACGGTGACAACTCGTAGGGCAATAAATGATGCGGGAGTCATCCTCGCCATCATCGTCAGCGTCGATTGGATCTGACACTGGTGCCCGTGACAGAGCGTCAGCCACGACGTTATATTTGCCGGGCTTGTATTGAATGGTCAAGTCGCATGCCATCAGTTCTAACTGCCATCTGGCTAGTCGACCGGCTGGCTCTTTTAATTTCATCAGCCATTGTAACGCTTGATGATCTGTGTGGACCACAAATTTGGTATATTCGAGATAATCTCTGAATTTCCTTATGGCCCACACAACGGCCAAACACTCCAACTCGGTGGCATTGTAATTCTTTTCAGCGCCTTGGAGTTTGCGACTTATAAACATGCACGGCAGGTCTTGTTCGACTCCGTCGCGCACGTGTGTTTGGAGCAACGCCGCTCCTAACCCAACTCTGCTGGCGTCCGTGTGTAATATGAACGGCCGGTTTAAGTCGGGTAGAGGCATTACGCCGACTTCCGTCAGCATCCTCTTTATTGCATTAAATGCGATGTTGCACTCATTTGACCATACAAATTCGTTTTCATTCTTCAGGAGGTCGGTAACTGGGGCTGCCACTTCAGCTAGACCCGGTAGCAACCTGCCGAAGAAGTTTATCATTCCCATAAACCGTTGGACACCTTTAACGTCCTCGGGTGGTGGGAAACGATTAATCGCATCGATTTTTTCGGGGCCAATAGCTAAACCATTGACTCCAATGCGATAACCCAGGAAGGCAAGCTCCTTTCGACAGAACTTGCTCTTGCCCGGATGCACGTGTAACCCAGCTTTTGCCAGCCGGGTGAGCACTTGGTCGATGTGCTCAATGTGCTCTTCGAATGTTTTAGAGGCAATAACTATGTCATCTAGGTATGCCCATACAAACTGATGCAGGATATCACCCAATACGCTTTCGATTAGCCTCTGAAAGGTACTGGGAGCATTCACTAAACCAAATGGCATGACGTTGAACATCAACCGTCCAATTGGCGAGTAAAATGCTGTTTTTATCTTATCCTCTGGCCTCATCTCAACTTGCCAGTACCCCTTCGACAGATCCATCGTCGTAACCCAAGAAAAGGGGCTAAGCTCTCTCAAAATGGATTCGATAGACGGCATCTGTATGGGATCTATCTCTGTCACCGCGTTTAATGGGCGGTAATCAATGCATAGGCGTGGGTCCGAGCCCGGGCGCATCACGAGCACAACTCGCGTCGCGTATTCTCCCTGGGCCTCGGAGACAATGCCACTGTCTAGCATTTCTTGGCACATTTTTTGCACTATTTCACGTTTTTGCGGGTTCATTCCCTTATACGCAACTCGTATAGGTTTATTATCCGTCAATTTAATTTCGTGAATAGCCCTATTCGTTCGGCCCGGTTTTTTCGACAGGATCCCCTCATATTTAAGTAGGACCCTTCGTAGGGCTGCCGCTTCGTTTAATTCTAAAGCGGCGTCGGCGACAAGTGTTTCCACTACATTGTCCCGTTGCAATTCTGTTACGAATGCTTTAAAATCGTAGTCTTGAACGAATTTCTTTAGGCCTTTCTCCCACTGTGTCTTGTCGGCCGCTTCTTTTACAAGAGCTGGTGGCACGACAATTGCGGGTCTTTCCTTATCATTTCTGATATAATTCCAAGATTTCGTTATTGGATTTGGTTGTATTTCCATTGACGCCATGAGGTCTAAGCCCAACAGAAAAATTCTGTCGCATGTGGGCAGGACCAGGAAAGGGTGCTGTTCTACCCCTCCGAGCCACTCCATGGTCAATAATATAACTCCTTTTGGACGCGCCATTCCGTTGGCGGTTTTTAGACGTATATTTTTATTAACGCCTTTTATCTTATCGGTGAGACCCAATGATGCTACTATGTCTTCGGAAACGAACGAGCGATCTGCTCCCGAGTCTAGTAGTCCCATAATTTTTTCACGTTCTATTGTCATGGGCAACATGCATAGGCGGTTGGTGTATTCGACCGCCACGTTGCACATGAAAACACGAAATTCTTCTGTGTCTTCGACTACTTGAGGTAATTCTTCAAGCAGTAGGTTCGGTTCTTCCGCCTCAGCCTCAGCGTTTGCGGTAATTACCTGCAAAGCGTTGTTGGCCCTGTCTTGAATTTGGGCGTTAGCTATGTCACTACCCATTTCTTTGACTGGTGGCGGCTTATCGAACCCTTTGTTAAACCCCTTCTTCTTCATGAATGGCGCAGACGGTCGAGAAGTTATTTCTTCGCCGCCTGCGCTGACTCGTTTTTTGACTCGTTTTTTGCCATGGCGAGTTTAATCTCTGCCATCTGCTTCATTATTGCGTCAAATTTAGCGTCTTCTTTCGCTGTTCTTGGGCACTCATTGGAATAGTGACCCGGTTGGTTACACTTGAAACAACGAATATTTGATTTGTCTCTTGGGGCTTCAGTCGATTTTTTCTTTTCAGGGTCTGCTTTCGACGGTGGCGTGTAATTTTTTCGAAAATACTTCGGAATTCGGCCGGCATTTGGTTTTAACCTGGCGCGAAATTCTTCTACCGCTCTATCTCGATGGATGAGATGTACTAGCGGTCCTTCCTCATCGCAACCCGTTGATAAGGTATCGCGATAGCTTCGTATTTCTTCGTCCGTCGAATAATCGTCTTTTTCTTCTTTTTTGTCTGATTTTCCGGCATCTTGTCCGGCTTCCTCCCCCTCCTTGACCTCCTCCAGTGTCGCTTGCATGGCTGACGCTGTCGGTGCCTTTTTAGGGGCGGCCAAAGGGTTGGAAGGCAGCGTGGATGTCAGTTTATTTTTTATTTGTAAACCAACGCTAGCTTCTGCCAGCTCCATTATACCGCTAAGATATTCAGTAGGGCGCATAATTTTATCTGTCGCCCCATATCTTTCCGCACTCAACTTGAGACGTTTAGCGGTTGCTGCTTTCTCCGCTTCTGGTAAAGCGGAATAATATCTTTTCTCGATATCTATCGTGTTCTCGAACAGGAAGGCGCTCATCTCCTCGTAGCTGCCTCCTGTCGGTGCCCTTTCTTCAAGTAGCACCCGTTGCGAGTACTCCGACAAACCGCCGAGAAAGAAAAGGTTGAATCCCGTGGCATGAAATTCCATCGGGGCCTTTTCGAACAACAATCTGGCGCGAATGTCGTAATCCATTATGGTTTCACCAGGCATCTGGCGAAGACCTCGCATCTTTCGGCTCACCTCTTCGGGTGTCTCGCCGTAGCGCAGGTCGAATCTCATTAAAAAGTCGTCCCAATTGACGCCTTTCAATCCTTGGTACCACTCACGTGCCGAGCCTGTCATTAGCTCGACAATACCGTGGGTGAGCATGTCTCCTACGGTGGCTTTGGTGGCAGTCTTAATTCGAATTACTTCGTCAAGGAAGCGATCTCCCGCTTTCCATGACCCGTCGAAACGGTTCTGAATATAAAATTGCCACCTAATATTCCCGGTAACACTCATGGTGTCACGTCGGGAGACAGCGTATTTTTTCTTTACGCGGTCACCAGTGCTACGATTACGATCGTTTCGTTTGCTCAGATCAATTCCCTCGGCTTTTAACGAGCCGAGTAGGGCTCTTCCAAGCTCTCCCATCGTATACTGCCGACCCGTCGAATCGGTAAACGCGCTTTGTCGGGGAAGGTCCTGAAACTCCTCCCGTCGGTGGTCGCTATTTTCCGATCGACGTCGTTTCTCTCTATCGCGCGGAGAGTTGGATCTCTTCCGGCGATTACTTGATTTTTCCTTTCGTCTGTCGTCGTTGGATGAGGGGTCGGAGCTGGGGTCGGGAGACGGTGAGCGGCGTGGCGGGTTGCGCCGTGAAGAGTTTGACTCTTTCCGGCCCCTACGACGGTCGTCACGTTCCCTTTCTCTGCGTTCATCGCGTTCTCTTTCCCTTCGTCTTTCTCCGGAACCTCTCTCCGAATCGTGATGACTGGGTGCATTTGACTCCAGTCCATCTGACGACGAATCACTATTTCCGTAGTGAAAATATTTCGGTCTTTCATCGCGTTTGCCTTCTTCTCGCGAAGAGGTGCGATCATGCGATTGTCTCCTTGACGACTCGTCGTCTTTAAGGATGGGCACTGGTTGTTGCCACTCAGTCCCTTGTGGATTATCATGCTGTTGGCTTGTGAGAGCTTGCTCTTCATTTCGCCTAGCATTATTAGCGTTGATTAATCGCGTTATCGCATTATTTGTGGCTGAATCGAGAGCTTGCATGCGGGGCCGAGTTTGTTGTTCTCTGGCCGACGCATCTCTCTTGCGCGGAGTAGCTGGTGTTGCTCTCTCCGGCTGGGGTTTGGGTTTGGCCTTCGGCGTGCGCTTTGGGTCTCCCTCTAGGCTCTCGTCGGACAGCTCGGATGAACTGACCTCTGGTTTGCGGACGGATTTCGGGTCATCTCGTCGCAATCTGGCCATAAATGCTCGCTCTGCTTCTTGTTGCGAGTGGAAAGCATATCGATGTGCTCTCAGGGCTCGGTCAACTATTTCTACCTCCTCGGGAGTAGTCGGATTGGGCTGGGTTCTGCCGTACTCGAGAGCTTGCGCTTCTCTTTCCGCCAGCTTCCTCCGTCTCTCGCGAATGGCTTGACGAGCCTCGTTCTCTGCATCCGCTTCAAATTGAGCGGAATCAACCAATTGTTGAGCGTGTGCACCTTCAACAATGGTGATTTGTGGGGATACACTGTGCGCTTTTAAAGCTGCACGTACGATCTGCAACGTTTCGTACACGGTAATTTTCCCCGTCGGAAGGGTGTATCTCACTCCTTCCGCCTGTGCCAATTGCATCGCATCAATCAAGGTGCCCGAGACGCTGTAAGGCTGGCTCGAAACACGCTTGACAGAGGATGAGTTGGACTTGTGTCCTTCGGACCTGACCGAAGCTGGGCGGCTTTGCGTAATTGGCGTGTTTAGTGCCGAATTAGCGGTCGTATTTGAGGCCGTCTTTTGTATCGGAGACGCTGCTTTCGGACTGCCCACCTCGGTGTCGTGCGTTAGACGAGGCGATTGGTTACGGGATAAAACCTCGTTTCCGCTCGTCTCGCCGTCACGGTTAGAACGCGGCAGTTTGGAGTGAGATTGCTCTTCACCCCGCTCTGTCTCGTCCAATCGCTGCCTCGTCTCGGTGCGAGACGGGTGCGATGCCTCGGATGCGCTTCTACGATCGGGTTTAGGCTTACGCCGTTTTTGCCTCGCTTCGTGCGCTGAGGCTTTGGGTAAGGGACCTCCAGATCGCAAGTGATAGTCGGCGCCTTTACGACTGCCGGCTCTCTTGTTTGCGTCGGAGTCGGAATCTGTTACTCGGGTATTATCTGCCATTTCTTGCTTTGGGTATGATGTAATCACAGGTTAGAATCAGTTATTCGACTTGATCCCGGACAGGCCCCCACGTGTCGCGCTCAACTCTAACCGTCGCTAACTCGTGGGTTGATTACTTAATTCGACTAACTCACTACCGCTTTGCTCAAGCGGTTTACCCAAAGAAATGATTACACAGATATAAAAGGTAAAATATAATATAGATTTATTCTGCGGGGCAATATACAGATATATCTTATATATATATATATAAAGGGTAAGTAAAAGGTAAATCGGAATGGGTGATGGGAAATGGAAAGGCAAAGGTAAGATGAAAGCTGGCTGGAATCGGCGAGGTCGTCTGTTGTCTTGTGCGTGTCCAAGATGGCGTCCTCGTTGTGGCAACGTGATGTCGTCTGGGGCCGGCGTGGCAATATGGCGTCCTCGGCTCGTCTCTGGCTGGTCCTTCGGGCTCACGCTGGTCGGGCGCGAGTGAATGCTTAGTTAAAAGACTTACTTCGGGCTGTTGTCTAGGTTTTTGTGTGGTGTCCGGCGATCACACAGCGGCGGACTCTTCTGGTTCCCGGCGGTCACACAGCGGCGGGAACGCTCGTCGTGGTTTTACTGCAGTTTAGGCTTGTGCGACCGTTTGTCTGCACAACTCGCTAAACTGGAGTGGTTTTTACTATTTCTAGCTGGTGTGCTAAAATAGTGTGGTAATCTTATCTCGCAGGTTACTCTGCGGAGTTTGACACTGACCAAACGTACTCACGGTAAATTGTCCTTTGTCCTCGGTCAATCCCAGTATTTTTACTTGGGCCTGATCTTGTAGGACGACGGATTTTACGTGTGTTTCTCGTTTGATGGTTGTGTTGGTTCTGCCCGCTCAGTGCAAGGCACATTCCTTTGCACAAAGCGGGGTCGACAGGTGACCGGAATCACCCAATGGTGGGGTGGACGAGCCATCCCCACTCCCTCAGGGCAGACGCCTGTCCATTGACTAGATGTCAATGCACTGAGGGAAGGGAGACGCGCTTGCGGCTCCCCTTACACCCGAAACGAGGTCACGAGAGAAACTCTTCGTTGACCCCGGTCCAGTCGGGTCACAACAAATTTAACCACCATTACCATGCCTACAATTTTAGATTCCCGACCAATTGGAAGAAAAGGACATTCCGTATTACGACACGCATCTAAAACATTAAAGAATTGTTAATAAACTTTTAATTAACGGGAATTTCCATAATATTTTACTGCATCGGAAATAAAATTAACATTCGGGCATTTTAGTCATGTCATACTCGTGTAGGGATTCGCACAGATCGTCGCTGTTTAACCACTTTCTTCGATGGAAATCCCTTCATCACACCTTTTGGCCATCTGCACTGCTTTTTGCGCAGAATTTACTTCTCGAAGATGATCTGCTACAACGACTGACATGTGTTCCAAATCGTCCAGAGCTTGTAGTTCCGGCATCAGTCCGTTGTCCACTTTTGTTGCCGACTTCGTCTTGTTCTTCTGACCACATTTCTCGCTCATCGACGATTTCTCCGGCTTCTTCAACGCGCGTAGTCTCGGTAAAAAATAAACACGCAGCACATCTAGAACTGTTTATTTTTTTTCAATTTGACTGTTGTGTTTGGGTTCGACCAAACACCCAGGGTCAAATCCAAAAAAAAAAAAAATTGGTTCGACTCACTTGCCAGCCATGCTGACACAAACGCACCTTTTACGGCATCGATCGCCAACCATCGTCGAATCCAAACACTTTTTTTTTTACGTATAATTTTTTGGATTCGACGGTGGGTGAGGGATCGATGCCGTAGAAGGTGCAGTTGAGCCGGCATGGCTGAATTTATCCAACACCGTTTTTTTATTTATTTTTCTTATTTTATTCTTTTGGATTTAACCGTGGGTGTTTGGCCGATCGTCGCCATCATTTCGTCTTCTCGCTCGAGACAGCTCGGATCGAGCGCCACATGTTCCAAATAATCCACGGCTTGCAGTGCCGGCATGTCCGTTTTCCAACTGAAAAAAGAAGCTTACAACACAAAAAAAAACAAAAAAATTAATACAAACAACAACCCACTTCGTGCGATCTGAACTTCGAATCGTCCAACTTATTTCAGCGCATACTTCAAGTCTTCGTAACGCAGTAATTCGATGCTAAGTCCGCCATTACAATTCATAAATTAATAATAATAATCAACATTACCGTGTATTACTTCTTTGTTATTTCAATAACAATACTATTGTAAGTTGCCAAGGAAATTCCTTGGCAACCTCTTTCTATTGTTCGATCACATTAAATCAATTTGTACATTACAAATCAATACAAACAAAGTACTAACAGAATCTGTAGAGAAAAGTGAAATTGGGTGTGTGTATTCCAGCATCAAGTTGGCAGCACACATTTTTCCCGGAGTGCCCGAAACCGGTCAAATCGATTTTATGGCTTGTAGAGACCAATACGAACGACAATTTATAGATTACAAATCAATACTAACAGAGTACTAACAGAATCTGTAAAGAAAAGTCAAATTGGGTGTGTGTATTCCAGCATCAAGTTGGCAGCACACATTTTTCCCGGAGTGCCCGAAACCGGTCAAATCGATTTTATGGCTTGTAGAGACCAATACGAACGACAATTTATAGATTACAAATCAATACTAACAGAGTACTAACAGAATCTGTAAAGAAAAGTGAAATTGGGTGTGTGTATTCCAGCATCAAGTTGGCAGCACAGGCTTGTCCCCGAGTGCCCGAAAGCGGTCAAATCGATTTTGTGGCTTGTACGGTCCAATACAAACGACAATTTGTACATTACAAATCAATACTAACAGAGTACTAACAGAATCTGTAAAGAAAAGTCAAATTGGGTGTGTGTATTCCAGCATCAAGTTGGCAGCACACATTTTTCCCGGAGTGCCCGAAACCGGTCAAATCGATTTTATGGCTTGTAGAGACCAATACGAACGACAATTTATAGATTACAAATCAATACTAACAGAGTACTAACAGAATCTGTAAAGAAAAGTCAAATTGGGTGTGTGTATTCCAGCATCAAGTTGGCAGCACACATTTTTCCCGGAGTGCCCGAAACCGGTCAAATCGATTTTGTGGCTTGCACGGACCAATACAAACGACAATTTATACATTACAAATCTATACTAACTGAGTACTAACAGAATCTGTAAAGAAAAGTGAAATTGGGTGTGTGTATTCCAGCATCAAGTTGGCAGCACAGGCTTGTCCCCGAGTGCCCGAAAGCGGTCAAATCGATTTTGTGGCTTGTACGGTCCAATACAAACGACAATTTGTACATTACAAATCAATACTAACAGAGTACTAACAGAATCTGTAAAGAAAAGTCAAATTGGGTGTGTGTATTCCAGCATCAAGTTGGCAGCACACATTTTTCCCGGAGTGCCCGAAACCGGTCAAATCGATTTTATGGCTTGTAGAGACCAATACGAACGACAATTTATAGATTACAAATCAATACTAACAGAGTACTAACAGAATCTGTAAAGAAAAGTCAAATTGGGTGTGTGTATTCCAGCATCAAGTTGGCAGCACACATTTTTCCCGGAGTGCCCGAAACCGGTCAAATCGATTTTGTGGCTTGCACGGACCAATACAAACGACAATTTATACATTACAAATCTATACTAACTGAGTACTAACAGAATCTGTAAAGAAAAGTGAAATTGGGTGTGTGTATTCCAGCATCAAGTTGGCAGCACAGGCTTGTCCCCGAGTGCCCGAAAGCGGTCAAATCGATTTTGTGGCTTGTACAGACCAATACAAATGACAATTTATACATTACAAATCAATACTAACAGAGTGCTAACAGAATCTGTAAAGAAAAGTCAAATTGGGTGTGTGTATTCCAGCATCAAGTTGGCAGCACACGCTTGTCCCCGAGTGCCTGAAAGCGGTCAAATCGATTTTGTGGCTTGTACAGACCAATACAAATGACAATTTATACATTACAAATCAATACTAACAGAGTGCTAACAGAATCTGTAAAGAAAAGTCAAATTGGGTGTGTGTATTCCAGCATCAAGTTGGCAGCACACGCTTTACCCCAAGTGCCCGAAACCGGTCAAATCGATTTTACGGCTTGCAGAGACCAATACAAACAACAATTTGTACATTACAAATCAATACTAACAGAGTGCTAACAGAATCTGTAAAGAAAAGTCAAATTGGGTGTGTGTATTCCAGCATCAAGTTGGCAGCACACGCTTTACCCCAAGTGCCCGAAACCGGTCAAATCGATTTTACGGCTTGCAGAGACCAATACAAACAACAATTTGTACATTACAAATCAATACTAACAGAGTGCTAACAGAATCTGTAAAGAAAAGTCAAATTGGGTGTGTGTATTCCAGCATCAAGTTGGCAGCACACGCTTTACCCCAAGTGCCCGAAATCGGTCAAATCGATTTTGCGGCTTGCAGAGACCAATACAAACGACAATTTATACATTACAAATCAATACTAACTAAATACTAAAAGAATCTGTAAAGAAAAGTGAAATTGGGTGTGTGTATTCTAGCATCAAGTTGACAGCACACGCTTTTCTCTGAGTGCCCGAAAGCGGTCAAATCGATTTTGTGGCTTGCACGGACCAATACAAACGACAATTTGTAGATTACAAATCTATACTAACTGAGTACTAACAGAATCTGTAAAGAAAAGTGAAATTGGGTGTGTGTATTCCAGCATCAAGTTGGCAGCACACTCTGTAGAATTTTTTGCAAAGCAATACAAACGAAAATTTATACATTACAAATGAATACTAACGGAATACTAACAGAATCTGCAGAAAAAAGTTCAAATTTGGAAAAGTGTGCTGTAGGCGTATAGTTGACAGCACATTGGAAAACCATTGTTTATTCTAGTTCTATCAGAATACAAATTGCCAAACTTGGCATACAAACAATACAAACCATGACTAACAAACTACAAACGTTTCAGCCAATTCTGAAACAATGTGCTGTCAACTATATGCACGTGTGTAAGTGGTATCATGTCAAATTCCTTCAAGAATAATTTCTCGAAGGTGTCCCAATCGATGAATCGGGTGACGTTGGCTAAGTACCAATCTCGGGCGAAACCAGATAAATACAAAGGTACGCCCTTTTTAACCATTTCGTCAAAAGTTATGCCTTTGGAGATGGCTACTGTCTTGGCCGTTGCTAAGAATTCATCAACATCTTCCTGTTTTCCCTCGAAAACAGGAATTTTGTGCATAAAGTGATTATTTTGTTGTTGTTGCTGCATCATTTGCGTATAATTTTGCATTTGCAAATTTATTTGCATTTGATTATCTTCTAAATTCCTACGAGGAGATTTAGATCGGGCACGTTTCGCTGGTCTTGTGCAAATCAAATGGCTTTGATTTGAATCCAGAGGAGAATCAACATTATCTAGGTTTATTCTCTGATTACGTCGTTGGATAGTTCGTACGTGTGTTACTGCTTCGGTTGTAGGTTTGTACTGGCTTCGATCCATACCGTACGATTGACAGTAAAGGGTTAGATCGCCGGGAATTAATTCCGTTGGATCATTTAATGGCCGATAATTTGATTTGTCCGAATCAAACATTGGAAAGTTTCGTTGAGCCATAATTATTTCTACGAAATAGAGATTTAAATGCTTTATTACTAAAGAACGAATAAATATAGACTTAAAAAAACACTTACTTGTTAGCTTTGCTGGTTTTCAAGGTGCGAAATTCAAACTGGGTTGGGAGACGGGACGGCGTGGTCAAGATGGCACTGAGTCGCGCCACCTGTTAAACTTCTGTGTTCACAGTAAAATAGTTGATCATAATCCCGTTAATCTGTATGGCTCGAATTGGTGGACTTATAATTCCACCAATAAGCAATGTCAACATGGCACCTAAATTTGGAGTTCTCTTCTAAGTCCGTCCTGGGCAGATTTAGACTTGTCTACCAAATTGAATAATTTAAATACCCTTTCTACGACAATTTTTTTTTTTTATTTTTGTAAAGTGACTACAGACAAGGTTTCAATAAAGAAATGTTTTATAAATATTTTTGCGTTTTTATCTAAATAAACATTCACTTTAATCCAAATTAACTTCTACGATGTATGTATATTTTTAAAGTGCGTTTTTTATAATATACATAGAATATAAACGAGATATATTAATTTTTAAATGTTTATCGTACTTCATAATTCATAATATTTCATACTTCAAATCCAAGATTGATTCTATCATTAAGCCATGTCCGTGTTTTATAATCGCCGTGATGGCACTTGCAGTGGCACGTTGGAGGCGTACAGATAAGTTGTATTTGGATTTGGTCGTATTCTCGATGGATTTGAATATGATCAGAAAGTCTGAAATGAATTTTTATTTTAGTTTTAGCACCAACATTGATAATAATATCGGTCGAAAATCAAAAAGACTAAATCAAAACTAGTAATTCGATTGAAGATTGCTTCTATGGTATAACATAATATCCGTGTTTTACCGAATTTAAACCCCGTATGGTTATACGGGGTTCACAACTGTCACGACAGCATTCGCAGGTTAGAAGCACGCCGGCATGTTGGATTTCGTTGCATTCCCAATCGATTTGTCCTCATGAAATTGCATTAATTTGTTTCACTTCTCTTCAATTTCAGTTCGAGTATTTGTCTTATTGATGCTTTTGTTTCCGCAGAGTTGTGTGTTGGGTTAAAAACGAGAGGAATTTTCAAATTCTGGTAAATTATGTTCCAACTCTTAATTTGTTTTATTACAAGTATTCAATGAAACAATTTTGTAGTCCATTATTTAAATAGTAATTAGAAATATTTTCGGAATTGTTTTCATTTTTTTTAAAATTTGTTTATTTTAAATTGTTCTAGTTGATGTCGCCCATATTGATTTTCCGATCTGGCTGAAATTCGATACAAATTCTCCCGTAAGTGATTCGCGTTTGTTTTCTTTGGGGGTGTAAAATCCAACTCTCTACCTCCGCGTGGTCACCCCTGGATGAACTGATGACTTGACACGTCTCAGTGGAACCAGAAGAGAGCTCTGGTCAAATGCAGCTGCATGCAATTTGTTGGGATGTCCTATGATGTCATTATTAATAAGCGCCACCTAGCGCCTTGTGTATAAATACGTAATAAACTTTAAGGGAACCACTTCCTGTTTAACCACGTTAACGTTAACACCTTGTCCGTTATTCTCAACACACTCAATCACCTTACATCCAACAGGTTATGGGCCTAGGAACGCTGTAACTGCACAGGAAAGTAGCTGCAACATTGTATTTGGCATTAATCGTGCCAGAATCTAACTTTTTTGGAAAAATTGTGTTTTTGAGATACTTTTCGTGCGACCACGTTGTAAGGAACTTTTAGGGCCGGAAACTGATCAATATGGCTGAACAAGCACCAGTAGCAACGGGAAGTGGCCACACAACTCATCATTTGCACCATTTGAAGAAGTTAGAGGGAATTTCCAACTTTAACAATTGGAAATTCGCCATGGAAATGCAGCTTGTACGTGAAGGTTTGTGGGATTATGTTGGTGGAAAGAAAGTCGACGCCACAAAGAGTCGCCTCGCACTGGCTACAATTGCACTTGGAGTCCAGGAACATATATATCAAGAAGTGCGTGGTTTTGACACTGCAAAAGAGGCGTGGGATAATTTGACAAAACTTTACCAGAGTAAAAGTTTGGGAAGCCAAGTTTCTCTTTTAACAGACTTAATCAACATAAAATACACCGAATGCAAGGATATGGCCGAATATATTGGTCGGAAAGTGACTGGAGTGTCCTACTCCATAGGTCAATCTTGACCAATCATAATGTTTCGGCGCTTTTAAGAGCAGCGCCACCTATCTGTTAAAATTTGAATAAACACTCTGTTAACTTTACTATGGCCGACATGTCGTACTTCTTGACCACCAACATTATCTACAACCATCAAGCATAAATACACAACAATTGGCGACGAGGATGGGATTGATTCCTTGTCCGAAATCAGTGTTACTTTTTTGTTCCGTTGTATCGCTGACTTTGATCAAATTTCGACTTTTTTTCTTCACTGTTGGTGTTTTCTTCTTCACCCTTTGCATAGTGGGTGGTAATAGTGGTAGTGTTTTTAAGTCTTCTAACATTTTCTCGGCGGCTCGTTTTTTGGAAATTTTTTTCCCATTTCCTTCGCCTTCAGTTACCATTTCTCCAACAATACATTTCGTAATGAACGTTCGCATATGTGGCGGACCACTTTCCCGCACCACCTCAAATCCCACAGAAAAATTCCGCTTAAGAGCAATTTCGTGAACTAAACTGATAGGAGACTTTAATTCGGCATTCGGATCGACATTTTCATCTTTTCCATTAATCGCAATCTCTTCTTCCACTACCTGTGGAACGGCGCTCTCGGGTAACGGCAACTCACGCAGCATCTTCAACGCTTTTGCCGCAGCGTTATGCCTCGCTGCTTGCGCCGTCCGTCCTTCACCCACAAATTCGCGATTCCCGACCGTCAGAGAGATAAAAAACATTTGGGGAGTTCTGTGATAATGATATCTTTGATGGTACATCCCACGAAAATTAAAATTTGGCGCCATATAAGGCGGACGGTAAGGTTCTAAAAATTTATAAATTGCTGGTTCGCCACGTTTCATTGCCAACGCGTTAAGTTCAACTGTGGGTGTGATATTTCCGTTGTAATACGGCCCTTCCATTAGATGGTAATTGAATATTCCTGGACCCATTCGTAACTGCTGCCCCTGGGCTTTAGGGGGCGGGTGTTTGAAATTAGTCTTTTCAAGCGCAAGAGCAGCAGTAGCATGTTGTGCTTTTTTAATCGAAGGTCCAGCTGCGGTGTATTCTTCTTCGCCTAATCGCAATGCAACAGAAAACGTCTTTTTATGGGCAGGACCACTTTCATCCGTTAACCGGTATTGGTGCTGAATCTTGAGATGCGGACGCGCTTACATTTATTGAATCCACGACTTCTGCCAGATGTCGACCAAATTGACATTCCGCGCCGTTTTGAAGTTGGGGACCTCGTGTTTGCGCGGGATTATCGGGGTACTCCCAAGTGGATACCTGGTATTGTTAAAAAGAAAACTTCCTCATCTACTTACGATGTTGAAGTCGCTCTCGATGTCACATGGAATCGGCACATCGACCAGTTGCGACGCCGCGCAGATCCGAGTTTGTTGCCACAAAATGGGGGGACAGATTGTACAAGTTCCCTTCTCCCTTTTTCGCTCACTTCTCAACCGACTGCACCGCCTGTGCCCGTGCCTGATCCGCCACGCACCATCGCCACCTGCAATTGCTGGCTCGAGTGCCCCAGTTCCTCCAGCGCTTAGCCCTCGACCAGTCCGAAACAGGAAACAAACGGACTTTTATGGCTTCCCACCGAATTGATGTTTGTGTTTGTGTTTTGAAATAATTAACTTCATTTTGTATTTGTTTAAATTTCAATCATGTTTTTTATTAACCTTTATATACATGTGTTTAATGTAATTGTTTAAATCTTTCTTTGATTTGATTTGTGTAATTGGTGTTTCTCCCAATTTAAGGGGATGTTGGAGTGTCCTACTCCATAGGTCAATCTTGACCAATCATAATGTTTCGGCGCTTTTAAGAGCAGCGCCACCTATCTGTTAAAATTTGAATAAACACTCTGTTAACTTTACTATGGCCGACATGTCGTACTTCTTGACCACCAACATTATCTACAACCATCAAGCATAAATACACAACAGTGACCATTGGCCAGCAGTTGACGGACATCAACTACAAGGTAGACGACAAGATGATGGCGGCGATGCTACTCGCAACGTTACCGGAGGAATTCAAGCCGATGATTATGGCGCTGGAGAACTGTGGGACTGACATCACGGCGGAATATGTCAAGGTGAGCCTTCTGCGGGAAGCGCAACGCCGAGAGAAGGAAGTCAGCAGCGCCGCATTCAGCTCGAGCACGGGAAATTCAGGACGGTTTCAACGGAATGAGGGTAACGATATATCGCGAATAAAATGCCATAGGTGCCACAAATTTGGCCACAAACGAGTGGATTGTCGGGTGAAAATGCCCAAAAACTCGAAAAAGGAAGAAGACAAGAATAATTCGACGAACAAGACGTACGTTGCCACGGTCTCGGTTGCAGCGCTGATGTCGAAGTCTTCAGATACGGATTGGATTGTGGATTCCGGGGCATCGCGACATATGTCCCCGCAACGCGGACAATTTGGTAATTTAGTAAATGCATCGAAAATAGTGGTGAACACTGCAAACGGTGGTGTGCTTCACGCAGAGCATACTGGAACTGTAGAACTGGTTGTGCGGGTTAATGGAAAGCCTGAAAAGGTGGCATTTCCGGATGTTTATTTTGTACCAGGTCTAGATGCGAATTTGTTGTCTGTGCGGCAAATGGAAAAGAATGGAGCGGAAATACGATTTCGGGACGGAAAATGCGAGATACGCAAGTATGGTGTTACAATAATAGGCTGGCCGAGTCGCCATGATGAACTGTATCGTTTGGATGTTGTGACTACTGAAAAGGGCGGACGAGCTCTGAAATGTGCAACTTCTGCAAGTGGCGTAAGCAACAAAATATGGCACAAACGACTTGGACATTTGAGTGACAGCGGAATGAAAATTCTGCGGGGTATGGTAAACGGTTTGGACATTTCTGGCAAGAAAGAGGACTCAATTAAAGTGTGTGACCCATGTTTGAAAGGGAAACAACACCGTATGCCCTTTCCTAGTAGTAAAACACCACGTTCGGACGAAAAACTTGAACTTGTGCACACTGACGTGTGTGGTGCGATGGCGGAAGCAACAATGGGCGGAGCTAGATATTTTTTAACGTTCATTGACGACCATTCGAGGAAAACTTTTGTGTATTTGTTAAAACATAAAAATGAAGTATTTCACAGATTCAAGGAATTCAAGGCGCTCGTTGAAAAGCAGACAGGACAAACGATAAAACGACTTCGATCGGATAATGGCACAGAATACGTCGCGACGGAATTTAAGGACTACATGAAACAACATGGAATTGTCCACGAGCTGACGGTGCCATATACGCCTCAACAAAACTCGGTGGCGGAAAGGACGAACAGAACTCTGGTGGAAAAGGCGAGATCGATGTTGCAGGGCGCGTCGCTTGGCAACCAGTATTGGGGAGAAGCCATCATTACTGCAACATATTTGAAGAATCGTTCGCCAACAGCAGCAGTTCCAGATAAAACTCCCGAGGAGGCATGGAGTGGTGTGATACTGGACATTAGTAAACTACGGACTTTTGGGTGCATTGCACATGCTCACATACCAAAGGAGAAACGCCGGAAATGGAGCGCTAAAAGTGAAAAATTGACTTTTTTGGGGTATTGTGAAGCGACGAAAGGTTACCGGCTGATTAACACCACATCCAGAAAGATAACAATATCACGTGACGTTGTGTTTGACGAAAGCACAAGCGAAAAATCTGATGTTATTCCTGACCAATTTACTAATCCTTTCTTTACTTTTGTAGAAACGATTCGGAGCGATGGCGATATTTTGACGCCAACAAACGCTGGTGCGGTTGATGTTACAAGTGCTGAGAACATTGTTGATGCTGCGAATGCTGAGAACATTGCTGATGCTACAAATGCTGAGAACATTGGTGAAAACATTGCTGAGGACATTGTTGAAATTATTGTTCCAGATGAATCGATTGTGGACGCAGATGCCATTGACATTATCACCGACTCTGAGGACGAGGACGACGGCGCAGTGGCAGACGAGCATGCACCGCAGCAGTTACGACGCAACCCACCACGCAACTGCGGAGCTCCGAAGCGTTGGGCGGATCACTACGCTCTTTACACGGCAATGGAACAGTGTGGGGACGATCCCAACTCGTACAGTGAGGCCATGCAACGCCCTGATGCAGACGAATGGAAACAGGTTGTTTTGCAGGAACTGGACGCACTTGACAAGTGTAAAACTTGGGAACTCGCTGATTTGCCGCCTGGGCGCAAGCCCAGTACTTGTCGCTGGGTTTTCTGCATTAAACGAACAGCAGATGGGAACCTTGAGCGATACAAAGCGCGTTTGGTAGCGCGTGGATGCTCACAAGTGGGCGGAATTGACTACGACGAGACGTTTTCGCCGGTGGCCAAGTACACGACTTTACGGCTCCTTTTGGCGATGGCTGCTGCTAATGGATGGGAAATCGACCAGATGGACGCTGTTACTGCCTTTTTGCACGGTGAATTGAAGGAGGAAATTTATATGACGCTGCCTGAAGGACTTGAAAAATTACTTGGCAAGGCGAAATATTGTCGATTAAAAAAGGCGTTGTATGGACTTAAACAGGCCGGGCGGGCATGGTATGAGCTCCTTGACAAGGGCTTGATTGAAATTGGCTTGACACGCTCGGATTTTGACAATTGTGTTTATTTTTTACAAGATAAATGTGGAATTATAATTGTTGCTGTTTATGTCGATGACTTGCTTATTTTCTCTAGCAGTTCGGAATTGAAGCGCAGGACAAAAGGACAACTTTCATCAAAGTTTGAGATGAAGGATTTTGGCGAAGCTCATTACTGTCTTGGCATAAGATTCACCAGAGACCGGAAGCTTGGGACAATCAGTTTGGACCAGTCGGAATACATCAAGCGGGTGCTGAAACGTTTTGATATGCCAGATTGCAAGCCGACCCCAACACCGACGGATCCAAGTTTGAAGCTCACCAACTTAATGGCGCCGAAGACTGCTACAGAAAGGGCGAAGATGAGCAAGATACCTTATCAAGAGGCAGTCGGAAGTCTACTTTATGCAGCACAGGCAACAAGACCAGATATCGCGCAAGCTGTGGGAGTGGTCAGTAAATTCAATTCTAATTTTGGACCTCTCCATTGGATTGCAGTGAAGCGGATCATGCGATACCTGCAAGGAACAATTAACACGAAACTGGTTTACGGAACTTCGAAAAGTTCAACGGTTGTTGGTTATGCAGACGCCGATCACACTGGATGTCTTGATACGAGGAGGTCGACAACGGGA
Organism: Strigamia acuminata; assembly: GCA_949358305.1. Classification (NCBI taxonomy): domain Eukaryota; kingdom Metazoa; phylum Arthropoda; class Chilopoda; order Geophilomorpha; family Linotaeniidae; genus Strigamia; species Strigamia acuminata. The sequence goes on from OX442314.1 coordinate 53,397,870, forward strand.
TACCTTTTCATGGCAGCTGGTGGGTTAATCAGCTGGTCCAGTAAGAAACAACCAACTGTTGCTGAGTCAACTACAGAAGCGGAATACATGTCTGTATCGATGGCGTCTAAAGAAGCTATTTGGTTGCAACGAGCCATTCAAGAATTGAAACCCAACGAATGCAAAGTGCCAATTGTTGTTCATTCGGATAACCAGAGTGCACTCAGATTGTCAAAGAATGCTGTGTACCACTCCAGGACCAAGCATATTGACATTAAGCATCATTTCATCCGGGAAGTCATAAAAAATGGACATATTATCGTCAAGTTTATTGGGACTGAGGAGATGATCGCTGATATTCTAACCAAGGGACTAACAAAAGGAAAACATCAATGGTGTACAAGGAAAATGGGATTGTTAAATTAATTTTGTTTTTGTATACCATATTTGAAACTGTTTGTTGTTGTATTTTGCATTATGTCATCAAAGTGTGGGAGTGTTGGGATGTCCTATGATGTCATTATTAATAAGCGCCACCTAGCGCCTTATGTATAAATACGTAATAAACTTTAAGGGAACCACTTCCTGTTTAACCACGTTAACGTTAACACCTTGTCCGTTATTCTCAACACACTCAATCACCTTACATCCAACACAATTTGTCCTGCTTTCAATTTAAAAAAAATATATATTTCTTGTATTGCAAGCCCACACCCTACATGATTGTGGCATTTACATTTATTTGTATTGTAAGCCTGCAATTTTAAATGATTGTGGCATTTACATTTATTTGTATTGTAAGCCTGCAATTTTAAATGATTGTGGCATTTACATTTATTTGTATTGTAAGCCTGCAATTTTAAATGATTGTGGCATTTACATTTATTTGTATTGTAAGCCTGCAATTTTAAATGATTGTGGCATTTACATTTATTTGTATTGTAAGCCTGCAATTTTAAATGATTGTGGCATTTACATTTATTTGTATTGTAAGCCTGCACTCCTACATGTGGCATTTACATGATTTTCTACCGCATTTTTACATGAATGTGGCTTCTACTTTATCCAATATTTTCTTCAGAAGATTCCTGAAATATTTGTGCAGGTGCTGTTGTTGTTGTTGGTTCTTGATTCCATTTTTGAGATTGATCATTCTTAGACCTTGTTTTGTATCCATTACAACTGTTTTTTCTCGACATTTGTTAGTTATTTGGTCATTTGTGTGAAATGATAATTTTTATTTTTTACTATCTTGGCATACTGATTTTGATTTGGTTTTCTACCCACGTTATCATTGGAACTCTTAATAGTTTCTCCTCCATTTCCCATTTTTGTTTTTTCCCAATGTTTATTTGGCGCAAATTGGGCAAAACTAACCACGCAGCATTTTTAGACCTGAATCACCTTTCAAAACGAACATGGTTTTATCACACACTGCTTAATGGCCATTGGTTCCTGGTTCAGACTTTGATATAACGATCTTGTCTATTTAAAAACGAAGCAAAAACCTCGTACAAAACCCTACACCCCTGGTACATGAGTGCCACTGCTATTTCTTTTTTTCCACCTAGTGTAATTACTTCTGAGTAAAGTGAATTTCAAACATGCCATTGACAACTTTTGTGTTTCCAATGGAATCTTCATGTATCTTGACCGTATTTGGTAAAAATTGTGTTCAAACACATTGATTGGACTCATTGGAATGTTGGAGCGTGGGACTAGTGCATACTCGTGCACTGGAATTCATCCAATGTAATAATCAATTTTGTCCACGACCAACCATTCTTCAATTTTGGTTCACGGTTTGACTTTTATCTTAAGTCTAGTCTAGTCTAGAAAATACAAATTTGGTAGAAGAGAAAATGTGCCAAAATGTCACTCGAACTCACTCTAATCCTAAAAACTAAAAACTAAAAATTACACGCGCACACACGCACATCAGTCAGGAAATATGTAGTCATTCAAGGCAAACCTGCGGGAGGTGACATTCTAAACCAGAGGGGCGTGGGTGTGAGAAACAAGAGTAGGCCTATTCGCAATGCCTAAAGCATCTGTATTACAAAATAAATAAATAGATAAATAAATACACAAATAAAAAAGTAAATAATTCAAAATTTAGACTAACAGCCAGCGCCAAAACCGGTAATAAAAAGCTTGAGAACCATGACTGTCCAAAATGCTTTTTCAAAAATGATGGTGACTTTGCAGATCTAAAAAGCTGTAAATTTCGTATCGAATTTAAAAAAATAAAAAGCATTTCGATACAAAATACCTCCTCAATTTGAGGATAACGTTGTTGGATGGTGTTAACGCCTGGGTCACGTAGCAAATCGGTCAGCCCTTCTGAAACCGTGCTGCCCACATTGCGTGCGAACTGGCATCCACTGACAGGACCACATCCTTATTCAGATCACAATATGCGAGCACCAGCGACATATTCAGTGCAGCTTTAATTTGCATCACTACAGCTTCCTGTGACTGCGACCACTCCCATGCTACGTCCTTTGGCAACAATTTCCGAATTGGCTCAGTCATCGCCGAATTCTGCAGCAAAAATTCTGCCAAATAAACCGTCATTCCCAGGAAGCAGCGTAGTTCCTCTTTATTAGTGGGAGACTTAATCCTGTCTTTCGCTTCCACCTTGTCTGGGTTCGCTTTAACACCTTCCTGGGTTAAAACATGCCTCAAAAACTTGATATCCGTTGCCTCGAAAATGCACTTTTCCTTGTTTAAACGGAATCCCATCACATTGTCGTAACCTTGGTTCCGGTAATAAATTTATACACAATATCTTACTAATAAAACCCTTTATTTAACAATACAATACAAATTATACTTAATGGTCTCGGATCCTTGTTGGTCGGATACGATTGTTGCTGCACGGCAGTCTTACACGTGGCTTCTGTTGTCTAGGGTAATGGCGTTTGGCGAAACACGTGTTCGCAAACGCTTCGCTTCGGTAGATATTACTATCGTAGTATTGCTACGATAAATATCTGTGACTTTGATTTATAGATGAATTTGGCAACGGGCATCGATCCTCTATCAATCCGGTAAAACGGCCTGACGGTGAGGTGGTGATGCTAATGTTGCTCTGGTATCTATAAACTGGGGTTTCCGGTCAAGACACGGGTTTAAATACCTGTTGGACCGGAAATGACGTATTCGCATAAATTCGGGGAATTATGCAAATTCATGACGTCGTTACATCAATCCCGCAGAAACGGTAAAACTAGTATAGCTAGTTTTCCCGTAATAATCTGATTACTAATAATTCAAACATTAAAACACTTTTTATTATGATATAAAATTATTAAAACACTTTTGTGACCTCGTGGTCACCACAACATATAAACGATGTATATTCAGAACTCTTGGCTAATCTCATACTCTGGCGAGTTAAGGGCGGTAACATAAGTATCGACCGGGTTTACTTGGCAATAACCAACATTTGCCGTCAAATCTAAAGGATCCTTGTCAACTTCAAGAAGTGTAGGGGAGAGGCTGAAAGGATAACTGCATCCGTTTGTTCGCATAAATTTGTCAAAGATGAAGAGAAATCTTCCATTTGGAACATATTAACTGGTCGCTTCTGTGAACTTTCAACAAAAATAGGCAAACCTCTTTTGCTTCTTGAAACAAATTGTAAGACTCGATAAAATGTTTTGGATCTAACGCAAATGCGCTTGGCACGTATTGCATCCAAATTCTGGTCATGGTACGGTGCATGACGAAGACTCTTTACCACGCTGCATCCCAGAGGTCACAGCGTATGTGGTATGCGGTTTGGCATCCGCGGTGGCTGCATCTGTAACCTCTGCACTTCCGCATCTGTGGCATCTGCGACGTCATCCGTGGCATCTGTGGCACCATCTGCAGTGTCGGCATCTGTGGTACCGTCTGTGGCGTCGGCGCCACCGGTGTCACTTCCCGACCCGGTAATTCCTCAAACACCTCCACAACCTCATCCCCCTCCTCCTCCTCCATGGGGATCTCACATGACTCCACCTCAACCACTTCCCGACCTCCCGTCGCACCCACTATCTCCTCGCTCCGCAAAGATTCACGCCCTATCCACTTAAAATGGGATGCGTTTCGCACAATAATCTGTGCACCTCGACTCGCTGTAATTCGGGTCCCCTCCACCTTAACCACAATCCAAGGGCGGGGGTCAAACGGTGTTGTGAACTTATTCACTTTCGCCTGGCACACTAAAACTTTATCCCCCACACATAAGGTATGTGTCACTACCCGTCGCTGCACATCCGCATATCTCTTCATTTTATCATTCTGCCACACATCCCGCTCTCTCAACTGCTAGTCCTCGGCGTCCCTCCACACAACAGGCAGGCGCGTCTGGATATCCCTCCCGCACAATAACTCCACAGGCGTACGGCCCGTTGTTGAATGCGGCGTAGCATGGTAGTTTAACAAAAATTTCCCCATCTCCTTCCTGCACTCTTTACTCTCCAACACAGCCGCTCGAATCGTTTTATTTAACGTGCGCATGAAGCGCTCTGCCTCTCCATTGGCCTTCGGCCACAGCGGTGTCACCTTGTGATGTCGCACTCCAAATTCCATCATAAATTCTTCGAACTCTCATGATGTAAACGGGGGCCCGTTATCCGACTTCACGGATTCAGGCAACCCCAGTTCGGTGAAACGCTTCTCCAATATCGGACACACCACCCTCCCGGCCGTCGACGAAATCACATCAAGAAAAGGGAAACTGGAGTATTCATCAATTAACACCATCAACAACTTACCGCCGGGAAACGGGCCAAGAAAATCCATGGCTAGATACTGCCACGGACGAGCAGGCAACCGGAAGAAATAAATGAACAGTAAATTTGACATTTTTACTTTATATTTACGCCAGTTTTTACTACAACATAACAATAAATCAATGATGTAACAACGCATTCCTCATTTCCTGGAAATATTCCTCAGCTCCAGGATTCAGTTGCGCGTGCCGATAATTTCTTTGCCATGCTCTCTGATATTGTTTTCTGAGGGTTCTTACCCGTCTGACTCTGGGAAACTAAAGTTTGTTTATTTTGATTATAAAAAAATTTGTTTGTTTAATGTTTAACTTGCCGACTGAGCTCTTAGCTGTTCCCACTGCTCATAGGTAATGACATTATCACGTTCGTGTCTGAAATTCAAAATTATGGCAATTTCTATTTCCGAATAAATGTGATAGTCTCCGCTGCAAAATAATAAAAATGTCTAAATTTAAATATTTAATTTATAATAAATAAATAAATAATATTTATTTGTTTTATTTGACTTACTATTTCACAAGGAGATGAATTGCAATAGCTATCAATAAGCATTTCAGGCATTTAATGATCATGTCTGCATACATGTGGGCATAAATTCTAATACAGCTTTCAGTCCATGTGAAGAAGAAAAGCATTTCTCTGCATGCAAGGAAGTAAGAAAAAAATATAAATGAATGTACTCTTGTAGTTTTGCTGAAAGTGAATGGCAAATCTAACCTAACCTAATACCTTGTTCGCACCAGAATGTTTGGGCTAGCCCAAAGTTTAAATCTAGTTCTTTTTCTTGGTGCGAACGCATCTGGCCCAAAATTATCTAGTTTAAAAATGTTTAAACTAGATAATTCTAATCCAGTTGTGTGAACTAGATAATTGTCAAAGAACTAGATAACTGTCAAGGTCACTTCCCACAATTCCATGCGTAACCTGGTCAGTTGATTGTCTATTGGCTGCATGCTAGCCTAGATATGTGGCTTTTTGCTTTTTGGTGCGAACGCTCTAGCCTGAACTTTTTAAGCCAACATCAGGCCAGAACTAGATTTAAACTTTGGGCTAGCCCAAACTTTCTGGTGCGAACATGGTATGACCTAATCTAACCTGTAGCTAAAACACTTTGTCGCTAAAAAGTACCACACTTAAGCGCTGCACAAAAGTATGCATCGCTAAAGTGTCGGTCGCTAAAGTAAACGATTTTTTTGATAATTTGCTAAACCTTGCGCCGCTAAAGTAAGTTTTTCCCATTTGGCTTCACTTGTTTAGTGTTCATGACTATCTGTTTATTCTAATAAGCTTATCCGCCCAGGAAGGCTAAGTGAAGTATTTATTCGGCGTGGTTACCCAAGCAATCACGATAACAATTAGTAAGCAATCTATTACAATCAAAATATACGCAAGGCTAAATACACCAAAACACAACAACTTGGAACACTGAGGTATTTATTTATAATTGCAATACCCACGATGGGTTTGCAGGTGTATGCTTTAATAAAGATTGGGCAAGAACAAGTCCCCTCATCCCACTTCCGGTTGCAAAACTCAATATACACTTTGTCCATTCTTGACTTGGCGTTGTTGTGGTTCTCTTTGCTAATAATATTGTTACATTATAGGTACAGAAGCAGATTGCAGCAATAATTCTGAAATCGTAATATTGAATACATTTAGTCTTCCTAAGAATTCCAAAACAGATGATGTCAGAAGACAATGTGCAAGATTTTGTAAAATTGAACGCCCAAAGTGCCACTGAATATTCCAGAACAGGTGCTGCCGTAGATTGCTGCAATAATTCTGAAAATGTAATCGGTTCAGAGTCATCTGCAGGCGATAAGGAAAATTTAGAAAGATTGAATGCTTGTAGTGTTGCTGAGGATTCTAGATCAGATGGTGTCCTTTCAAAAGAGATTGTTACGGACACTTCAGACAGTCTGAGGATCAAATTAGTTTTGCCGAGGAGAGTGGAGAATGATTTATGGGCCGTAACGCATGATCACTTATACGGCATATTACGGAATGGGATAAATGACGAATTTAACAGAACAGAAGCAATAACGAATGCAATAAGAGTTGGTCAGCGCCTTCTTGATCTTATCAAACGCGAGTCGTCTTGACCAATTCCACGTTGTATCCGCACACAGGAGTTCATACAAAGGGGCTGCATGTTTGGCCAAATTCCTAACGAAAGCCAAATAAAATGCTCTTAGTACAGCAAGAGCGTGGACTTTCGTTGCTATGGGTTCCATTTCTTTTCTCACAGAAAATCCCAAAAATTCAACCCCTACTTGCAGAAAACAAATTTTTCCCTTGCTAACTGCAAATCCTTTTTTTAGGAGTTGAGCAAAAATGGCCTCCAAGACATCCAGGCGTTCCTCGAAAGTCCAAGTCGCCACGAGGATGTTGTCGAGGTAAATGAATATTTTCAGGATCTCTTCCAACACAAGCTCAATTATCGGTTGGAAAATGCCGGCCGATGCATCGTGCCAAACGGCAGCCGGGTCATTGCCATCAGTCCGTTCAGTGTGTTGTTCGCGGCGAGATACGTCAAAATTTTCTCTTGTACAGCCCTGTATTGCTTGAGGTTGGTCCACTGCTCGTAATATGGTGTCCAAACCAAACAACTGGACCATATCCCGTCCCAGCATACCGGGGCCCGGTCGATTCACAATGATAAAATCCACCAATTCATCGCAAATGAATGACAACACTTACATTCAACGTCCGATGGCATTAAAGCACAACAACCACATTGGCATCTTGATTTACATTGAGTGAAAAAAATTAGAATTATTAATATTATATCAAACGTGTTTACAAATTATATTTCAAACCATTCATCAAGATCCACAAAATTAACTAAAGATTCACAACATGAAGATTCAGAACATGATAGATAAACACTACCTGTGGGATTTTTTAGTGGTTCAAACATATATGGAACCACAGATGTAGTTGATACACACAAATCATCATCTCCTTCGTCTCTGTCAGTAGAAAACATGCTGAAATCGTTTTAAAATCGCGAATTGGTGCTGGATTTCCCGTGTTTGTTTGACGTCGATGACGTAAAAATAATGTCACCTAGTGGTGATATCTATAAAGTTTGGAAAATCGTAATGACGGAACAATTACTTCTCGGTTAGAATTTAAACAGTGGTTTTTAACAATATCACTTAAGTTTGTGAGTGGCGGTCGGTCGCCTCATGGCCAGGGGAGGACCATGGGGCATTTGGACACCATTCACGATTAAATACAACACAGAGAACACACAGTTTGGATTGAATATCTTTATTGTGGTTGTCTAGGGGTTGTGCGTTCACCGTGTTATCGCCTAAGTCGCTGGGTTGCCTTGCAGCAACCCAGCCCAGTCCAACCGCTGACCACATGGTCGAGGACCACATGGGCAGCGTGGTCGGATTGCATTTGCCTTGCCGTGCCTCGCAGCACGGCCAACGAGTCGCCTCAAGTCATGTCGGATTTGAGAGCGATCACGCCTCGTGTTGCGACGGCAGTCGCCATTGTCTCCTTCATCGTAGAGCTCTTACAACCAGTCAGCATGGGACTGGAGAGCAAACTGTCTCCAAGATGGCGGTCAAGCCACGAAGAAACCTTGTGTAATCCTCTGTCCTGATTGGCTGCAATCAGGACGCAGCTCCGACGATAAGTCGTAGGAGCTGCTGAGGATCTTCTTGTTGATGTTGCCAGTGCCGACTGGCGGCGGTGGCGGCCAGTTGGTCACAAGTTAGTCAACTAAAATGGGTACATATAGCTCTGTTTTAGGTTATTTCAAACACTTTTTTTATTTTTTATTTCTCTTCCTATGACCTTTAAGCTGGAACACCTAAAGTCAACCGCTTTCATCCAATTCAGGAGTTTTTGGCATTTGAACTTAAATTTTTAAATTGTTTGATGCGCCTTCCTCTTAAAATCCAGAACTTTTCTCGCAGTTGGTACAAAGTTTCACTTAGATATCCATGAAGTAGATCGAGATGAGTTTGTCGAATCAATAGTCTCGTAATCCAGCTGTCGAAGTGTAGTAATATCGGATATGTCTCGTCAAATGTCAATAAAGAACTCTTACGTCTGCTTCTTAGTCTTAACAAACCCTTCTCATCCATAAAAATCTCAAAATTTCTTAATGTGGAGTGCTTGCTGATTTCTTGATTGTCTCTAATCGCATCAATCTCATCCGAAAAGTACATTTTTTGAGAAAGTCGCAAGATTTTTACTCTATTCGTTTCCAACTCGAGTGAGGAGAGGTCCTCGCCGCACATAGGTTGGCTTCTCCAACGCACAATGTACGAAAAAACTCGTAAAAGTCTATTGAATTTGCTAAATCGTTTGAAAAATTAGCACAAAAGGTTTTCTCGAATTTGTACACTTAACACAACGATTTTTCTTTCTTCATCGGGTAAATTCGCTAGTAAAATGTCAGTTTTTGGCAGTTTGGACACATCGACGCCGTCCCACCAAAGTCTATTTGTCAATAAAGTTTTTGAGTTGTGTGGGCGCGTTAACAGGTCAGCAGGGTTGAATTCAGTGGGCACATGAGACCATTGGTTGGGTCTCGACGAGGAAAGGATTTCCTGAACTCGATTTGATACGTAGGGTTTCCACACATTCTTGTCTGAATTTATCCAAGCCAATGTTATCATGGAGTCTGAAGAATAATTCACTTGTTTTACCTTCCTTTCAGATTCGAGATGTTTTTCGTCCCAATTCTTGGTTCTTGTCCAAATGGTCTTGGATCAATAGCTTCATTTGTAATATTACTGGAGCAAGACGTCCCATCGGGTCGAAAATTGACGCGACAAAAGAAACAACTTCACGTTTTGTTGTTGGAATTTTTTCAAGTTTTGGAATTTTGAACATAATCATGTCTTCAGCTGTGTCCCACAAAATTCCAAGCATCTTTATGATTTTGAGATCAGAAAATTCTTTCCCACGCATGTGAAATCCTCTTGTTTTCAAATTTGCAAAAACTTCTTTGCTCGAAGTTGCCCATTTGACAAGTGGCAATTTTCCATCATCCAAAATCATCTTTAATTCTTCAGTGTTTTGTCATGTCCGCTGTGTAGTCACCGCCGGACGTGAGATCGTCCATGAATACACTATACCAGCGTCCAGTGCGTCAACTTCTTTTGGATGTGTTTCCTTGTACTGGTCTGCTTGCTTACGAATTGTTGCGCACAGGAGAAATGGAGATGATATCACACCAAAAGGCACGACAATCATGCGTAGAATCATGATGTGGTTGCACAAGTTTTTCCAAGAGTAGGGTTGCTTGAAGTAATCTCGCGCGACCCACAAAAAACGCAAAAAGTTTCTCTGTAGAAAGGCCTGTTTGGTGTCTGCATCTGCAATTATGGGAATGCAATAAATTCTGAATCGCACCATAACTAGGATCAAATCGGGGTTGAGAGAAGGTCCAGGAAACAAACAGTCGTTCAGAGATTTTCTTCCTTTGCGTGCATAAGATGCGTTGAAAACTACTCTGAATTTTGTTGTGTCCCTGTCTTCTTTAATTACTGGATGGTGGGGTATGTTGTAAATCCCCTTCTTTAGGAATCGTTCTTCACGCGGAACCGTTGCGTGGTTGCAGAAACACTGCCGCACTTCTTTAATTTGATCCGATTCACAAGCTCAGTCGTGATAAAAGACCTGTGGCTTCCAGGGTCGATCATTCCTCGGATGTGGTGTGAACCTCCAGATTTAGTTTTGAGGTCAGCGGTAAAAATTGTGAGCTGCAAAGTCGTCGAAATTGCGCACGAGACGTGAGTGGTCACTTGCGGCTCCTTCGGCTTCTCTGCGGAACTGTGAGAATTCTTCGCTTCTGACTTCTTACAAATTGTTGAGTGGTGTCTTCCGCCACAGTGCTTGCACGAAAACTTCACCTTGCATTCACCAACACGATGACCAGTTCGAAAACAATTAAAACAGAGTCTGTTCTTTTTTACAAGTTCAATTTTCGTATTCACTTCAAATTCCTTCTTACACGACCCATTTAGATGATCTTTCTGGCAAAAAATACATTTCAAAGTATTTGCATTCGCAGGCTTGCCATCTGGTTTAGATTCAGTCTTCACTTTGGCACTTGTAGACGGTTTAGACTCCTGAGTCGTGGAACAAGTCGTCATGGAACCTTTAGCTTTGACTTTCTCTGTCTCAGATTTGTCACTTTTTTCTTTTTTAGTCTTACGAAATTGATTTAAAGTTAAATCCACTGCTCATTAGCTGAATATTAACTTTCTTAATGGATTTATTTACTATTTTTTGCAATTTTTGTCATTAAATCTACCAATTTTAAAAGGGCAACTTAAATTTGACCAAGTAGAAATGGGCCAGTTGTGATACTGGGCGCGACATAGCCAGGAGTGGACTCAATTATAAAAAATATTCATAACTTTTAATTGCAACGTGCTGTAAATTGCAGATTTAAATTTTTTAAAAGCACTAATGTTGCACCGTTTGCTGACTTTTTACTTCCCATGTTAGCACTTGATGCAAATTGTCGGTCTTCAGCAAAAGCATCCCTCAAACATTAATGACTTCGGTAAACTGGTGGACGGGAAACGAGAAACTTAATTTATAATTTGTAACGGTGTATTGGCTTTTATTGTATCGTTGTCTAGGGGAAAGTTCCCAGAAGTTTCCAAAAAATAAGTTGTCACACAAACATATTCAAATTAAATAAAGGATGTTAAAAAATCTAAAAAGTATAAAGTTACCCGATGATTTTTAAAATTAATATTTTTAATTTAAACCTAAACCATTCAAAGGCCAGTTTTATGTCTAGAAAATTATCTCTCTCTTAGATAGATGCATTCCTTTGCTCCGCACTCGCATGCGATGAACTTACTAAATTTTCGTACATACAGTACTGTATATTGGATAAGCCATAAATAACATCATTTATTTGCTATACAATTTGTAGGAGGTTGATCATCAAAAAATTTATGTTTGATTGAATTGATGATGGTTATTGCAAAATTTACAAGTTTTTATTTTATTTTATTTTCTTCAAAAATTATTTTTTACACGCGGTTGATAGTCGGGGATTTTCGTGATTACCGTACATTTATTTCAAGGACTTGAAAGTGTCACCAGGTGGCTTAATTCAAAATATTATTTAGTTGGAAGATTGATTCTATCATTACGCATGTTCGTGTTTGACGGATTTAAAACCCCGTATAATATAACTGCCGTGATGGCACTTGTACGAGCACGATGGAGGCATACTGGTAAGTGGATTTGTTCATCTAGGAAGTCTGAAATGGATTATTCTTTTAGTTTTAGCACCACCAGTGACAATACTATCGATCGAAAATCAAAACTACTAAATCAAAACTATTAATTCGATTGAAGTTTGCTTCTTTGATTACACAATATCCCTGTTTTACCGAAATTAAACCCAGTATTGTTCTACGGGGTTCACAACTGTCACGACAGCACTCGCAGGTTCGAAGTACGCCGGCATGTTGGATTCCGTTGTATTTCCCATCGATTTTCTCTCATGAAATTGCATTAATTTGTTTCACTTATCTTCAATTTCAGCTCGAGTATTTGTCTTAACGATGCTCTTGTTTTCGCGGAGTTGTGTGTTGAGTTGAGTTGTGTGTTGAGTTAAAAACGAGAGGAATTTTCAAATTCTGGTAATTATGTTCCAACTCTAAATTTGTTATATTTGTTTTATTACAAGTATTCAATGAAACAATTTTGTAGTCCATTATTTAAATCGTAATTAGAAATATTTTCGGAATTGTTTTCATTTTTTTTAAAAATTTGTTTATTTTAAATTATTCTAGTTGATTTCGCCCATTTTTATTTTCCGATCTGACTTTTGTTGGCAGAAATTCGATACAAATTCTCCTGTAAGTTGTTCGAGTTTGTTTTCTTTGGGGGTGTAAAATCCAACTCTCTACCTCCTCGTGGTCACCCCTGGATGAACTGATGACTTGAAACGTCTCGGCGGAACCAGAAGAGAGCTCTGGTCATTTTCAAATTTCTTTACTTGATTTTATTGTTATTTTTAACCTTTATTGTGTTAAAGTTGCTGTGCATTGTATTGTAAGGGGCGGGGACCAAATGGGCGCGTCCTAATTACGCGCGCAAGTTAAATACGCGCATCAAATACGCGCGTCTTGAATGCGCGCTCTCAAATGCGCGCAATTCAAATGCGCGTATTAAATGTATTATTTATAAGAATTAAATAAAAAATAATAAATATAATGAATTAATGTAAATGAATTTTTTAAAATACCAGTCTCAAATTCGCGCATATACTTAACTTTTGTTGTAACAATAGTAAAAAGACCGCTTTCTTTTTCACTTTTGAACTTGTTGCTTTGTGACGGTTACACTGTCATACACTTTGCTATTTTTGGACGTTTATTTTATCCATAGATGGCGCTAGTACGATTTAGCGGTAATTTCGAATTTCGATTATTTTTGAAGGAATAAAATATAAATTATTATTTATATTTTATTCTCCCTCAAGTTTAAACAATTATTAAACATTTTTAGATGTGTTAATATTAGCTGATTTGTTTGTCACATAATTCTATTGAATTATGTGCAAATTTCACACCTGGTGAAGTCACCATTCACCACCCACTGTGAGTTGGACTCCTTTCGGATTATAGTCAAAGGGACTTAATCCAAAGTGTGTCCTGCGTATCCAGTTCCTGTAGTGGACCTAGTAGAAGACTATGTCCTGGGTATCCACTTCCTATAGTCTAGGATTGGATGGATTTAGGTGACCAGTGATCCCATTGGATCACTGGGCAGCCCATTCTTCACACCGAGCATATATTCCCTTGCAAAACGGATTTGGCTCGGCTCTCTTGTTGGTGGTCTGTTCCTGACACCACTTGAACCGGGTTTGGTGGACTTAGGGCCACTTGGGTGAATTTAGTTCATCTTGTTGCACTTAGGGGCAATGAATAGCTGTAGCTATGGAAAAGTAACATTTATCTAGTTCTTGTTCATTCGTTCTTTCAAAAAATCCTTGTTATCTTTTGAAAAATGTCTGAGTTTGAATTTTGTTGATTATTTTATGTAACTATTATAATTGGAAAATCTCGAATTCTCTACGAAAAATCTACTTCTGTTTTGATTAGATTTTTTCAAGATATTTTATTATATTTTGGAAATTTCGAAATTATGAATTTTTTTAATCAAGAAATTTGACTTATGAAATTCTTGTTGTATTTTGAAATTGTCTGAGACCAAATCCTCTGATTATTTTGCTAATTCATTCTAATCAAGAAAGTTACCAATTTAATTGTTTTCTAAAAATCTACTGTGGATTCTATTAAGTTTTTCAAAATATATATTTCTGTTATATTTTGAGAAATCTCGAAACTACGAATTTCGACGCTAAAATGGATCAAAAATTTGGAAATAAAAACAATAAAATTTTATTTTCAAGTTGGGTAAAACTTGACTAGTTTTGTTCTATTGTTCTGTTCAATGTTAGGAATTATGATTTTTAATCCCTGACAAAGTAAAGAATGTAACAAAAGGAGCCACTCACGATGCAGCTCGGAGTAGGTCATCCAGATGTGGGATTGTTGAAAATTTCGGATTAAAATCGTCAGAAATTTCTTCAATACTGCCAATCACAGCAGACCTTCTAAACAATAGAAAATACCGGAAACTAGCGTGACAAAGAAATCTTTTGCAACACTTGTTTTCCATCAGCGTGACCGTTCAGTTATACCTTGTGATCAGTGCCTGTCCTGGACCATTCTTGACCGAAGACAAGACAGTTTGACCGTAGCCACTTCAGTTTTGCAGTCAAGGTAGTATTTTTCCACTTTATTTTTAGTCTAAAGTTAAGCGTGTTTTATTTAAACGCTAGTTTTCATAAATTTTATTTTATTTTTACCTTTGTGTGTATCTCGTCGAGTATTATGGCCCGTAGACCTGTAAGAGCGCGTGGAGCACATGGAGGTCGTGGAGCGCGAAGACGTGGAAATATGCGTGAACCACCAAGGGAAATTGTGGAGCTGGATTCCGAAAGCCAGGGGGATGAAAATGTTCTTGGAGACGTTTCTAACCCAAGCAGTTCCCGGACTGACCTATTACCCATTCCGCATGATTTAGAGATTTATTGCCGCCATTTCCAGTTGGAAGTGACGCAATTCTCAACTCTGTATGAGGCCCAACAATACACGGCGAATAATTGTCACGAAAGAATTTGTGCGATATCTCCCGATGTAGTTGTGGCTAACAAGCAAAGTATTTCGAAAGATTTGACCGGTGCTCGTTCGCCAGCAACATATCGCTACCAGAAACTACCTGGATGGCGTATGAACACTGCACTCGAGGATAATGAGCAGCCAAATTCATCAATGTCTGCTCAAACTTCGATCACGTTACCTGCTACTTCTTGGAGAGCAAATTTGACAGACAGAGTGGGAAATTTTGGACAAAGAGATTCTTCTGTTCCAATTTTCCATAATTTACCAAGTGCGACGGTCGTAAATAATAATTTACCCGCTCACACTGGAAATTTGAATGAGTTATTTCAAGTTCCACAGCCTCTCCCACGAAGGGAAAATCTGACTAATGTTCCAATCCAGCCAAGGGGGAGAAATGAATTTTCACAAAATTTTCAATCTCGCTCCCAATCCGATGGAGACTTTAGAAATTCTAGAAATTCCTATCAGGCTCCAACAGGACATGCTCTGCCGGGAAACCGACAATTTCCCCGAGCACCTGGTGATCCCCGAGATTCCGACCCGAATTCGAGCAGTGACGACTCTCAAGCTGGTGGAGGGGGAAATTATAATAATAATAATTTCCGTCAAAGAAACAATTCTCGTTCTCCTCCGCCAAATAGACGACTGAATTTTAATAGACCAAATTCTTCATCTAGGGCCCAAGGAGATCGCTCCACGCCAAATTCTAATTTGACAATTGATTTGTCAAATGAAGATTTACGACAAATAGTTCAAGGCTTAGCTAGCCAAAGTCGAAACTCTAACCCGAGTCATAATTTCGGAAAAGGAATAGAGATTCCTATTTTTGATGGGAACCAGGCAGAAGTTGCACGATTTCTTGAAATCGTCAAAGCTGTCGCACTCGGAAAAAGCATCCCTTTGGACGACATGGTACACACTGCTGTACCTGGACGACTATTAGGTCATGCCCAACGTTGGTTCTATAAGCAACGTCATACTTTTAATAGTTGGCGAACTTTTGAAGCTGCTTTTCTCGATCGTTTCGATCTTGTCCCACTTACAAGAGAAAGGCGATTACTTAATGTAAAGCAACGAGCCGACGAGTCGCTTTATTCCTTTCTTTTGCGTTTTACGCAAGAACAAGGTGAATTGCCACCAGGTGATAAAGCTGGACGTGCACAGTTATTTGACAATCTAACTCAAGAAAGTTTCTCATCATTATGTGCACAAGGAATGTATGGTGACTACACAGTAGACGACATTCTACAATATGTAGGGATGAATCGCTGTAAGTTCGAAAGTTCCGCTCAGCTTACAGCAAAATTGGAATACGACAATACAAGCGATAATCCTGCTCCAAAACCCAACGAAAAATCGAAGTTGTTTCCACCTAAAACTTCACTTCACTTTATCCGAACTGAAGATGAATTTAAGGGGAAAAATGACTCAAGGAGCGACAAATCAACAAATAAAAATGATATTGTCAATAGATTATGTGCTGCACAACTCGAAAGCACGACGGGCAAGTGTTTTTATTGCCACAAGCCAGGACATTTCAAAAAAGAATGCCCAGCTCTCGCTAAGAAACATGGGGGAAAACCAGACTCGAATAAAAGACTTAATCAGTCAGGCCCCAATCCCGATTTCATCAAAAGACCTAAACAAAATTAGGTTAGATGGATTTATGTAAGATATATACAAAAATTTAAATATGTATTAATTCTTTTGAATTTTCTGTGTGTGAGTTGTTCCTTATTTTGGAATTTATATATTCTTAATTATGTGACCTTTTAACTCGTATTAGGTTTATTTGCGTGAATTACATTTCAAGTAGAAATTGTCATTTCATAGTTAAAATAATTTGTCAAATTTTATTAATCATTTTAATACAAATTTTTGATATTAATTTTGAGTTTTTCGTTCAGCTTTACTACCGGTGTAACTCCTTCTGTAAGAAAAGATTAAGATCAGTGTTTGTTTTAGTGAAATTATTTTCTACTAAACATTTGAAACATTTGGATTAAAGCTGAGATTTATTTTAATATAAATAAGTTTTACTTACCAAAGATTGAAGCTCTTATGTTCCTGATGACAGTGTGGTCTTGATCCTCAAGATATATTGTTAAATAGTATGATAATATAAAGTATTCTCATATATTTAAAGGGGGACTTGTGACGGTTACACTGTCATACACTTTGCTATTTTTGGACGTTTATTTTATCCATAGATGGCGCTAGTACGATTTAGCGGTAATTTCGAATTTCGATTATTTTTGAAGGAATAAAATATAAATTATTATTTATATTTTATTCTCCCTCAAGTTTAAACAATTATTAAACATTTTTAGATGTGTTAATATTAGCTGATTTGTTTGTCACATAATTCTATTGAATTATGTGCAAATTTCACACCTGGTGAAGTCACCATTCACCACCCACTGTGAGTTGGACTCCTTTCGGATTATAGTCAAAGGGACTTAATCCAAAGTGTGTCCTGCGTATCCAGTTCCTGTAGTGGACCTAGTAGAAGACTATGTCCTGGGTATCCACTTCCTATAGTCTAGGATTGGATGGATTTAGGTGACCAGTGATCCCATTGGATCACTGGGCAGCCCATTCTTCACACCGAGCATATATTCCCTTGCAAAACGGATTTGGCTCGGCTCTCTTGTTGGTGGTCTGTTCCTGACACCACTTGAACCGGGTTTGGTGGACTTAGGGCCACTTGGGTGAATTTAGTTCATCTTGTTGCACTTAGGGGCAATGAATAGCTGTAGCTATGGAAAAGTAACATTTATCTATTTTAATATTCATTCTCAGAATTCCATTACAGGCCGGGTACAAAATACTTGATATTTAGTGTAAGAATCTAGAGTGAGTAGAAGACTCACAGACACACTGCCCGCCTCTTCATACCAACATTCCGTTGAAGAATTAAATGTAGAATCTAGAGTGAAGCGATTAACAGACGCATTATTGGGGTAACCGATGTGGAGTAATTTCCCGGTTACTCTCCCGCCAGCCAGAACTGACGTGGAGTAATTTCCCGGTAATGGATAACCTTTCCTGTGAGAAACTTCTGATTCAATTCGTTGTTGGTTTGATGGAACATTTAAGCTTGACTTAGATGTTGATTGCACTCGGGGCAAAAATAGCTCGGCGCTATTTTAATATATTATTTATTTTCACAGTTTTAGTTAAGTTTGTGACTCTAAAATATCATGATTAATTCCATAGAATTAATATGAATATTTATTCTCACATTGTTACATCTCGTGGTAATTATTGATTACAATAATTATCTGCGATGCGATGTGTGTGACGATACAGAAAAGTCAACCGCACCTCTCGGATATAACCCACCCAGCCTAACCATTTACACGCCTTTTAGAACCAAACCCCGGACCATTTAGAAACCAAAGCCATTCATAGATGACATCTTTTACGTCACAGCAATAAGACCGTTACAAATTCTTATTGCATGACTGAAGCCTTCAAATGATATTATTTCAGGGCTTTTGCCAAATAACTGTATAGTTTAACTTCTCGTCATTTTAGCCACTTGTAGGCATAGTATTTATATAAGGTTCAAACCGGAATAAATGTTATATGTTTTGAGAAAACATCAGGTTTGCATATTTTACATTTTCACACGGATAGTTCACACTTTAGTTTAGCAATTGCTATCTCCAGAAGGTAATCGTCACAGCTTTAGACTTGGGTTTTCCAGTGACTGTATGTCAGTGGGCTTCAAGAAGAGTCTGGTGAGGTAGCTGCGCTTCTTGATCACCATGCGACAGACATGGCATTTCAGAAGCACATCAACCTCAACAGCCCTTTGTACACAGGCAGAGCATGCAGTGTTCCCACACCTGTACACAACATTGCACTTGTGTGCACTGCACAGGAGACAGGTGGAATCTGTTGGATCCAACTGCACCACCAGGTAATTGCGATTTGAATAAACGAACTACCTCGGGGAGTTGGGCAATGGCATGGAGTCGCTGCCGTTCCCTGATGTTGGCCCACTCATCTGGCATCTCCGCCATACTTTTCCTCATCAGTTGCAGCTGTGGGTGGTTGACTACAGGTTCCACAACAACTGCAATGTTACGCCTTGTTCGCCGGCGTTGCGCAGGCGATTCCATAACATCTGCAACCGGACTTGGTGAGCGGCGTCACGTATACATGACGTTACAACGCGTCACGTGTAGATGACGCAATTGCGCGCAATTGACTTGCGCGCATTTGATACGCGCGCATCTGATACGCGCGCATTTAACGCGCGAATTTAACACCGACAATTTGTTTTTATTTATTTATTAATTAACTTCCAACAATCAATTTAATTGTGGGCGCGAACTTAAGACGCATTTGCTACCGTTTTTAATTCTGCGCGCATTTGAAATGCGCGCATCTGGTCCCACCCGTATTGTAAGCCTGCATTTTTAACTTGAATGTGGCATTTACATGTGTTTGTATTGTAAGCCCACATTTATAATGTGGCATTTACAAACGATTTAAATAAATGCAGCTTTAACTTGTCATTTTGTGGTTGTGTGGTCGTATGATCGCGGCTTGTTAAGCGTGATCTCTCCGCATCTCCAATTCCATTAAATGCTGATTCCACCGATCTGCCATCTCTCCATTCACGGGGCTTTTCTCACGAGATTTCCTCTTACTTGTTAGTTGAACGGATTTTCAGTTTTCCAAAAATACTTGGGGAATCCCCATGGGTGTTGTTTATAGAAAACTGGCAGCGATGAAAGCTGATTCGTCAGAAGTAAAAACTGCCTTATAAAATCTATGTTAGGTAATAATGGTTTAACAACATTTTCACCGTTTACAGGTGACAAATCTGAATTGATTGGTGCAGTCGCATCCTGTTGCGCAGGTGATGAGACTGCACTCACACTTAAAGCCTCGATGCGACAATTAAGTTTATACCGATTTCTCGTTCTAGTCGCAATCACAGACGGGCTCCTCAATTTGGTTTTTAAAAATTGACATTTTCCCATCTTTAACAAAAGTTGACAAGCCCAATTATCTATTCGACCAAGGGAAATTAAATTTTTGCGAAAATTTGGGGCGTAAAATACATTACTCAATGTAGTTTTACGAGGTTACCAGATGATTCCGATAGGTTTTTCTGTCAAGTCTATACACAGAAAAGTCTGTGCGCAGACACTTCTGTTAGCAGATGATCTTATGAGTACTAATACGCTTTAGGTTTATACACACACTGTACTGCATATGCAAATAAAGAAATTATTAAAAAGCACTAAAAACCAATAAAAACCTATCACCGATGTTCCGATAATCGATGCTCTAATGAAATTTAATGTGAGAGAATTTCATCAGCACATTTCAAATGTGAAAAAACTCGAAACACTAGATGTCACAACCATCAAAGTTGCAGATAACTAAAAAGCCTGAACCAATTTAATGTCACAAAATAGAACTTTTATAATTCAAAGTGTTCGTTGTGCTGCTAAAAGTCTATTTTGTCACATTTGTGAGCTTCCATGGCTTAGGTTTTGTCACCAAACAACTTTATTGAACACTTAATGGTCATTGTTACAAGTGAGTGACAATAGATTGGTCTCACATAAGTGATAACACTTATTTAAAAAAATATTCAAATCAAAACTAAAGAGTGTAAAATCATTCCTACGTAAAATATCACCCTATTTCAGTAAATAATGTGTGTTGGTCAGTCCAACACTTTGAATTAAACAAAACAAAAAAAGATACTAAAATAACATTAGAAAAAATGTGTTGCACACAAAGCTCTAGTGTGAAAAGCGGCTTCATCTCTTATAACGAAGCCAACGGCTGGACTTGGAAGTAGAACACGTTTTGAGTTTGGAATGGGCAAGGGCTGTTGTTTCTTGAGCAGAACTGTTTTTATTAGCAATACCAGCCCTGTGGTTGAGTTCTGACCGCTGATCGTCAATCCGTCCCGACTGAAGACGCATAATCAAACCAAAAAAGTCTTCGTCCGGCATTGTCGGCGCCGACTGCTCCTGCACCGGAAGAGTGCTTCGCTGGTCCTCGATCCTCGTACCCTAGTTTACCAAACCACTTATAATTTTGATAAAAATAAATTATAGAACCGCAATTCTTCGATTCTAAGACGCTATCGATTGTAGAAATGTTGAAACCACATCAACCCAATTTAAACCGCATGCCTGTATAGTTCGAGTTTTACCAGCATGTCGTGAGTACGAATATTTTTCAGTGAGAATTGAACCAAAATTTAGGAAATTGGCCGAAATTTCTATAAATTTATCTAAATTTTAAAAATAACCTATAGAATATCAAGAAAGCATAATTTTTGGCCAAATTTCAATATAATTATTCATCTAGGCTCTTTTATTTAAAAAAAAAACAAAAAAAAAAAACAGCCTTTTCACTTCATACAGGCATGCTGGCAAAAGCTCAGTGTTGTATCTTTTTAAAGTGAACGAAGAATGAGAACTTCGTTCACTTTTAATAGTGAATGTGAACTTTGCAAAAACGTTACTTTTCTTTGGAAAAAGAATAATTTTAAACGTTTTTTTTTATGACGTTTTTGTCATCAAAATATTTATTTTCTAAAAAAAAGTCGTTTTTTCCATCTGCATTGCCCAAAATGGAGCAACAAACGTGTCAATTTTTAAAAAACAATTTGAAAAGTAAACGTGAACTATTGGTTCAAGTTCGTGAACTTGAACTAAGTTCACCTTGAAAAAAATTGCAGTGAACGTGAACTTTAAAGTTGAACGCGTTCACCTTTAAGTGAACGAGATACAACACTGCTAAAGCTTTGTATCTGAAATTTTCAAAAGTTGATAATTCTATGTGGCTTAATACATTACGGGAAATAAGTGCGTCTTAAAATCGAAGAAATAAGAAAGTCCCTTGATTCGCGCTTGATAAATGACTTAAAATCTGTACATGCGCGGATCTGCACTTTTGTGGCCCAGAAGAAAACTCAAATTTTTAAACAATGTAGTTTAAAGTCGCTTCTCAAGCACGCAAATCGAGGGTTTGCCGTATATTTATCGCACTTACTTGACATCGCATGAGCAAGTCGAAGAATCCTTCATCAGGCAAAGAATTGGGCTTAGTAGACGCAAAGCTGAATGATTTTGGAGGTGGAATGGAATTGATTCCCGAAATACACGGCAAGCTCGCTCTTTGTTCGTCTAATCTCTTGCTTTGAAAGCCGGCGATCATGTCGAAAAAATCATCGTTCGAACTCGATCTGCATTCATCTGTAAACCGTAAAGCTCCAAATAAATAATAAGCATTATTTAATTTCTGTTTAGACCCAACTCTCGGCACTTAATTGGACCCGGCGTTTATTTTTCGTTGCTTACAATTGGCATTTGCATTCCGGATCAAACTGTTGCCGGAATTTTCATTCTCCTTATTCTCCATGGTGGCGAGCGAACATCTCTGATCATCCATTCGCTTGCTTTGGAAGTGACTGATTAGCTCGAAAAACGTTTCTTTGTCGGTGATATCGTAAACCCCCTAACAAATTCAACCGTAAGTTTAAATGTTGGCGGAAAATAAGCGCTTATTAATCTCGAACCATGTCGCACGGATCAGCTCTAGCTATTGGTGACGAAAACTTGGCAGTCGGTTGGGCAGTGACGTCGTTCATCTTTCGGTATTGCAAGGGACTTGGAAGCGAGTTTGATAATTGTTGCTTTATATTTTCGATGCCATCTAGTGATAACAAAAAAATTCAATTTTCCAACTAACTCAACAGGTGTCCGTCGCTTCTTACCCTGACAACTGTCTGGTCTGATTTGGAAGCCGAGAACTTGAGTGAGATCAACTAACGAAGAATGCGCTGTCGCCTGGCCGGTCGGATCGCCGATCTAGGAATACAAAGAAAGTTTGATTGAGTAGGTGCACGAATGAGATTCCAGAACACAGGTGTTGGTTGGGTTTCCCTTTATTGCCTAACAGCAGGAATAATTCATTCTATAGATAACTCGCTATCATTACTCTAAATCGAATTTTGAAATAATCTCATTACCAGTGTGCGAGGGGTTATTTATTTGGCAAGCATTATTGCCCCAGAAAATCATGGACTTCATTTATTTGTACACTATTTTCCCTTATTTGCACACTATTTTCCCTTATTTGTACACGAAAAGAAACTAAATTTTACACGACCCCGCTTTCTTTTTTCTACTTAACCTAACCTAAACCAGTCCTTGATGTGTATGAATTTTTTAGTGCAGAAATAAGGGAAAATAGTGTTGGTATTGAGAAATTTAGTGTAAACGTCAGGGATTTTTAATTGTCAAATAAAATGACTTATTCCTGGTAGATGAGACACAAAAATTGCACCACAGTGAAAGCTGACTTAGCAGCTGCAGGGTTGAAATTTATCATAAGTTTAAAACACCAAAGTCAACTACTGTTTGAAAATTCAATTACCGTACGGCCGGGCGTTTAATAATTTTTTCGACTCGCCCGCTCGGCGCTTATTCGAAGCCTGGCGCCAATTCCTGAAATCGCCACTGAGTGTCCGGCATTTAAACGAGTTCCGGCGTTTGATCGCACCCAGCGCTAAATCGGGGCAGTACGGTAATTGAATTTTCAAACACCGAAACCAACCACTTTTGAAGAAAAAACTCCAAATTCACCATATATTCACGATCAAAACACTAAATATCTCCATTTATAAAGCACAAACCACATAACTCGACCAACTTTGAAGTTAAAACAAAATATAATCATTTTTCAAATTTTAAAACCTGATATACACCAAAAATAAAATCACCAATTACCTGCTGAGCGATTTCCAGGTGTAGCTTTGCGAAATGAATGGCATTATCATGGTCGCCAAGTGCACAATGCGCATTTCCTAAACTCCAATAAGCTCTAGCTTCCCCGATTTTATCCTGAAGTTCCTGGGCTATTCTCAGGTGCCTCATGTGATACTCGATCGCTACCGCATAATCGCCCAATAGCGCATAAGTATTGCCCAAACTGTAACACGCCTGTGCTTCCACCGCCCGATCGTTTAATTCCTGCGCCAACATGAGACTCCGTCTAGAAAATAAAAGTGGTTTAGTGCCCCTTTTGGAGTTTGGGTCTATTTGTACGCACTTGTAGTTATCTGCGGCCATTTCGAATTCTCCTAAAAAAATATAGGCGTTTCCTAGGTTGGTGTGGGCTCTTCGTTCTGCCGCTTTGTCGCCAAACTCTTTGGCTATTTTTAAACGCTGGTGTAATCAAGTGAATTACGGTTAGTGGTTTAGATTGGTAAAATGGGGTTTTATGTACTTCTTTGTGATATGTAACTGCCAGAGAAAAATTGCCAAGTAGGTAATAGGTATTTCCTAGATTGCCATAAGAGCGACCTTGTGCAAATCGGTCGCCTAGTTCCGTAACCAATTGCAAATTAGCTCTGAAATGAATGGGAAAATGATGATATTACGTAGAAAAATCGATTATTTCGCTTAAAATTAGATAAAGAAATCGATTATTCGGCTAAAAATTGATGATTTTAGACAAAAAAAATCGATTACCTCGCTTAAAATTGACGGTTTTGCACCGAAAAATCGACTATACGGCTTAAATTGATAATTTTAGTCAGAAAAATCGATTACTTCGTTTAAAATTGACGGTTTTAGCCCGAAAAATCAACTGCACGGCTTAAATTGATAATTTCAGTCAGAAAAACCAATCATTCGGCTTAAAATTGATGATTTCTGACCAAAAAATCAATTTTTTTTTTTTACTTAAAATTTACGATTTTAGACTGAAAAACCAATCTTGAAAATGATGATATTACGTAGAAAAATCGATTATTTCGCTTAAAATTAGATAAAGAAATCGATTATTCGGCTAAAAATTGATGATTTTAGACAAAAAAAATCGATTACCTCGCTTAAAATTGACACTTTTGCACCGAAAAATCGACTATACGGCTTAAATTGATAATTTTAGTCAGAAAAATCGATTACTTCGTTTAAAATTGACGGTTTTAGCCCGAAAAATCAACTGCACGGCTTAAATTGATAATTTCAGTCAGAAAAACCAATCATTCGGCTTAAAATTGATGATTTCTGACCGAAAAATTGACTTTTTTTTTTACTTAAAATTTACGATTTTAGACCGAAAAACCAATCTTACGGCTAAAACTTGATAATTTTAGACAAAAAAAAATCAATTTCTTGGCCTCGAAAAACTACAATTTTGTCAGCATAAACTGAATACGCACGTATAATATTCTACTGCTTGCTGCAATGATCGCTTTACTTCCTCTGGAAATTCTGACGGTTCCTGGTTCCCTAATTTCCCGATATGTTTTCCCTTTGCGTGATAAACGTTTCCCAAGTTGTACAAAGCTCGAGCCTCACCGACCTAAATGCAAAAAAA
Source organism: Strigamia acuminata (assembly GCA_949358305.1). NCBI lineage: Eukaryota > Metazoa > Arthropoda > Chilopoda > Geophilomorpha > Linotaeniidae > Strigamia > Strigamia acuminata. The sequence continues at coordinate 53,423,203 of OX442314.1, forward strand.
AAAAAAATCTCTCAAAACAAACAAAACAAAAACAAAAACAAAAAAACAAAACAAAAAAAACAAAAAAAAAAAAAAAATCAATCACTTTATCATCCAATTCATTTGATATGTCCAAATGGCGCCGACAATACAAAATGGCATCATCAAATTTCCCAATAACCTTCAACGTATTTCCTAAATTCCCACTCGCTTTCGCCTCACCGAGTTTATCGCCAATTTTCCTGCAATTAAATCAAATTTATTCGACACCGTAGAAACGGGGTTCCGTAATAATAACAGCGGAAATAAATGACAATTTTAAAAGGATACCACACATCACTGAATAAATAACCACGGAAGCACAACTTCAGCTGGTTGAATTACCGCGGAATTTAAAAAATTAAAAATTAAAAAAAAAAGCCGCACATGCAAAACTTGCAAAACTTGCAAAAACTAGCTGTTCACCCGCAGAATGAAAAATCACTCAAAACCATAATTCAGACAAATGTAAAACAGATAAATATAAAAATACATTTTTGCAAATCTAAACCAAACACATAACGCAACCAAACCAAAAATTTAACCCAAACCAAACGCTAATTCGGCCAATACAATTTTAATTTTAATTTTAAGTAAAACTGATCAACCAAAATGGGGTTCGTAGAAAGGGCCCCGTGTGCTCCACATTGCGAATATTCACCTCGCCAACGCCAGATCTTGTTTGTGACATTCCACGGCCTTATTATATTCGCCCAAGTAAAAGTTAGCATTTCCCAATTGCGAGTAAATTGCACTCAGTGTCTGCAGATCGTCAGTGCTGGCTGTGATAGCTGCCTCCAGATATTCCGATCCAATACGGTATTCGCCTCCTTTGCACAATCGTTCGCCTTCCAGAGCCAATTCGATGCAGGCGAGTTTCGAAGCCATTCTGTGTAGTCGCAACTAACCTGTGTCCAACTGTAAACAAAAACAAAAGTTGAGTGAGAAAAGCAGATCGAAAAAAAAATGTACACTGACCTCAAAACAAAGTGATGTAAACAAAGGCGTGAAAATGGAATGGTAGAAAAATGGAAAACTGCGGATAATGCACAAGTTTGGATCGAATTAATACATCAAATTAATACGTCAAACGACCTCGCCCGCATCGATCGAATCACTTCTTAGCTTACCTGAAAATAGTCGTTGGATTTTGACGCTGATATAAGAAACCGTGGAAAGCACTGAAGTAATTTGAGACTGACTGACGTCATTTCAGCTTTTACGTCACATGACTTTTTACTGAAGGTCAGGGTGCGCTACTTTTACTGCGCATGTGCTGTTAGATTTTCCAGTTCACTTTTCACGTTTTGAATACAATGATTCACTAAAATTCCCACCTCCAATGGACTGGAATGTGAAACTAAAATGACTCACACTGCCATCTGCCTCGACTCGTCGCTGCATGCATCTACAAATTTCAACGGTAATATTTCGCTATCTGAATTTTCTACGCTAAAAATCTTGCTAATAATTACCATATCAACCATTTTCAAACAGATATTCGCGATTACAAGTGGAGATAAATTAGATATTAAGGTTAGTGACCTAGTTAAGGCTGAAACTGTTAACAAAAATCAATACATCCGTCACAGAGCACAGTGACCGAATTCTCTAAAAATTCCTCACGATAAACCGGTGAAAATACAAAACCACAATGCCTCACCAAGGAAGTGAGACCCTGCAACAACTGAACAAATACTACCGTAATGCAGAATTGACTAAACGGGACATCATGCAGGCTCTAATGGCCTACAAAGGTCTAGTCCCCAAATGGGATGCATTTATGTTCACCAATGGAGAGAAAAAGGACCTAGTCTGCTTGGATGGAACAATTCCCATCAGTTACAAAAGTGCGACATACAACATCCCCATTTGTGTGTGGCTGATTGAAACCCATCCATACAATGCACCCATGTGCTATGTCAAACCCACCAGTGATATGCAGATCAAGGTGTCCCACCATGTCGACCAAACAGGCAAAATCTACCTCCCATACCTCCACGAGTGGAAACACAATTCTTCGGACCTCATCGGTCTGATCCAAGTCATGATAATGACTTTCGGTGACCATCCGCCGGTTTATTCAAAATCTAGATCATCACACAGAAACAGCAGTAGCCACAACTACTCCAATTACTCCTCCAGAGGGGCCCCATTGGCTCCAACATACGTATCCAGCGTGGCTCCCCAGCCCCAGCCACAACCACAGCCGATGCAGCCGTATCCCGCTTACCCGGCCTATCCCCAGCAACCATCCAACATGTCTATGTCCATGCCATCAATGCCAACTCAGATGCCAGCAAACAATTACAAGTATGCCCCTTTGCCCAGTTACCCTTCGGTAGCAAGCGGATACCCTTATCCGGGGTATCCCATTGCCGCTAGCCCACCGGTCTATCCGGGGTCTTCGCCGTACGCTAATTATCCGGCCAACATGGGACACGTACAACAGCCTCCTAGTAACACCGGTACCATCTCCGATGACCACATCAAGGCTTCCATGTTGTCTGCGGTCGAGGATAAGATGAAGCGGAAGCTTCGCGACGTCTTTTCTCAAGCACAGGCCGAAATGGAAGTTTTGAGACGGACGAGTGACGAGTTGAATCAGGGAAAGACCAAGTTGGAAAGTATGATTAATAAGTTGGAGGATGAGCAACTGCAGTTGGAGAGGAACGTTGTGGTTCTTCGGGACAAGAAGGAGGCGATGACTAATCTTCTAGGGAAGTTGGAAAACCAAGAGTCGGTGGATGTGGACGAGGCTGTCGTTACCACGACTCCATTGTACAAACAGTTGTTGACTTTGTTTGCCGAGGAGAATGCTACCGAAGATGCTATTTATTATTTGGGCGAGGCTTTGCGGAAGGGAATTTTAGATTTGGATTTGTTTTTGAAGCATGTGAGGGATCTTTCGCGTAAACAGTTTACTCTTCGCGCTTTAATGCACAAGTGCAGGGAAAAGGCTAATTTTCCTTGTTAAATTATTCAGAATCTCTTTTGATACTTCGAATATTCGTGCTTGAATCAACAGTAGCTGTTTTCAAAAACTAAAATATTTTGTGTTTTACTTCAATTTTAAACTAAAAGTGACATCATTTCTTGTTTAAACCCACGTTAAAACTTAAAATACACTAGGCGCATTCAATAACTTCTCGTCTAAATTTTCGTCTCGCACGAATTTTTAGACGAAAAGCCTCGTTTTTGAATGCAATCGTTTATTTAGCAAATAAACGATTGTTTAACTCTGGTTTAACTGCCAAACTTGATCTGGGATTCCAGATCAAGTTCTAGGTCATATCCCGCTGCAAGTTGCATACGGGTATTTATTTCAAGTCGCATACGGTATTTATTTCGAGATTTTTTTTCCTTCGCATTTTTCTATTGTTTCAATCCCTAATTATTACTATGGTGATGATTATTATCGTCATTCACTACAAAAAAATTTAGAACAGCTGGAAAATTGTACTTATATCTCCGATCGTCGCGATCGATCTAACGGAGATTCAAGATGGCTGCCAACAATACCCGATTTGCACGAGTTTTCTCGTGGCACGAAGATTTAAACGACCTAAAAAGGTCGTGTATTTTCAGCCCGTTTAAACCCGTTTGCACGAGCTTTTAAACGAGAATCTCGTTTAAAAGTTCGTGGAAACGGGTTTAAACGACCGTTTTAGAGTTTTTGAATGCGCCTAGTGAAACTAAAATTGTTATTTTTATTTTTGAATGCAGCTACTATCGGTCGAAAGGCCTTTGGAATTGCAACATACGTAAATGGCATTAAACTGTCAAACACAAATTAAAGAAGTGATACGCATAAGAAATAGAGATACTGTATTAAATAACGTATCTTAATTTGTGTTAATCTCTTTGCACTTGTTCTAAACAAGGAAATGGACACTTAACGCAAGAAAATTTCTCTTGAAATTAAAAGCTTATTTTCCACCGGTAAATAGATACCACATTTTATCGATTAAGAGTCGCACTCGAATTGTAGCCGCGGCTGAGACACAGAGAATACCGTAATTTTGCAAAAGTACGATATTGTTTCCGTATTTAACCTCGCGAACGATACCGTATATACGCTTTGTTCGTGACATCCAGACTTCGTTTGTTACATTAAACAAATGTTACAAACGAAAAACTGAGATTGTAATTGCTGACAAAAATGACAGTTTTGAATAGGGGCCGTCCATAAATTACGTAACGCCTGGAGGGGGGGGAGGGGGTTTCAAATTTTGTTACAGGTTGTTACAACGGGGAGGGGGGGGGGGTTCTTAATAATGTTATGTAAGAAATTTTTTTTTAACATTTTTGAAAATTTTTGAAAATTTTTGAAAATTTTTGAAAATTTTTGAAAAATTTTGAAAATTTTTGAAAAATTTTGAAAATTTTTGAAAAATTTTGAAAATTTTTGAAAAATTTTGAAAATTTTTGAAAAATTTTGAAAAATTTTGAAAATTTTTGAAAACTTGAAAACTTTTGAAAACTTTTGAAAACTTTTGTAAATTTTTGTATTATAAGCTTGTATCAATTTTTTTTTTGAGGGGGGGGTGATGAGTTTTGTTACGTAATATTCTAGGGGGGGGGGGGTTGTGGATTTGTTACGACCTTGTTACAAGGGGGGGAGGGGGTCTAAAAATCTAAAAATCAGCGTAACGTAATTTATGGACGGCCCCATACGAGCCGCGGTTCTTAATCGATAAAATACGGTATTTGTTTTTAATGCATGTCCAGTAAGTAGATTTTAAGTTTGTAAACATTTATATTACAAATCTTGTATAACTGATCGTGCATTTCAGTTCAATTTGAACACTGCTGCTAGTCTGCTACTATACTATAACAGAAAGCGGAGATACCATCTTGTATTTATTTATTACCACAGTATAGGCATTTTGATAACATTTTTTAAAAAATGTTTAACATAAATAGAAAATTTAGTATAGAAACTTAATTTATTCAATTATGTTGATATTTCTTTTTGAGAATATTTTACCATTTTATATATTTTACCACTTTGTATACAAATCAGAAAATTCAGAGTGAACTATTATATAGATGTTGGTTTACTGCACTTCTTTGTTGTAATGTATTTTTCATTTCAAAACTTGTAACTGGTTGTACTTTGTGTGTGTGTGTGGGTGTTTATTTATACCGATTTCTATTTAGGATTTGTTAAATTTGTACGTTTTAACATTTATTAATCAAATATTTAATACTAACTTTATACGTGCCCTAGAAACTTTACTAATGCCGGTTGATACCACTACTGTGTTGTATGTTCTGTCTGTGATATGGTGAATTGATAGTATTCTGTTTTTCATTACAGATGAGTTTAGCTGTGTTTAGAAACTTTTTTCATGTTTTTAAACGATAACTGCATTCAAAACGTCATTTAGACTAAACTACAGAGCTCTGAGTGACAGAGAAATAGAAGCTCTGGCAAACCAAGTAAATTTGAATAAATATATAATGAAATTAAACTTTAAAAATTATTTTATTTGTTATTATTTGTTATTTGTTAGTCAGAAAATTATACATCAATCACTTCAAAGGTATTAAATAATTAAAAAATATTATATATTTTTTTTCATGTTTGACAATAATATTTTGATTATTTTTGCTTGAAAATAATTAAAATATACATTTGTGATCATATTGTTTTCAATTTCAGCTAGCTTCTGTTGATGAAGACACATCATCTGCATATCTGGAAGTAAAAGAACAAATTATTTACATTTAAAATAAAACAAATATGATTTTACACACGTTTTTCTTACATTTCAGGTGTCACTGCCTGAAGATTTTGATGATGGCCTGAGGTTGATTCAGCATTTGATGATAGCCAGTTACCTCCCACAGAAAAAGAAGTAATATTTGTTGTTTTTTTTAATTTAAAAAAAAAATTATGAATTATTTAAACTATTAGAGCAGATTTATAATCTGTGGGGCCCATTTCGCAGCTTTTGTAGGACCCTAATTAATAAAATATCCAGAAATTGTAATTTTTTCTTCAAAATTATCCAAAAACCAAAATGTGTCTGCTTTCTCTCCAGAAAAATCCAAAAATGTCGCTTCCAAACAAAACTCAGAAATTGTATTTTTCTACCAAAAAACAGAAAAATATTATTTTTACTTAAAAAAAAAACAAATTTCTATTTTTAGTTCAGTAAACTAAAAAAAAATTCATTTTTACTCAAAAAATCCAACAAATTTCTCTTTTTAGTCCAAGAAACTAAAAGACTTGAGACCATTGCTGGTCATCTTCAGTGGCTACTATTGATAGTATCCATAAAGTAACCACAAAGATGACCAGCAACCAACGTCATAATTACATCTAAATCGGCTGAAATTTCAATATTTCCAACTAAATACTTTATTCAACATCTGTCGTTTCCATATCTACATAGTGTGATACAACTGTTAAATTACACTCTTTTTCACTTAAGCCTAATCTAGAAGTTCACTGCAAATCCCACTAATTTAATCTTCAAGCAAGACCTGTATAAAAATAAACAACATTATTAACTTGAAAATTCTAATAAACAACACTTTTTTTATTTTTAATACCACTGCCCAATTTGCATTGCCTGACGGCTTCGCTGAACCCTTCGCACAGGGATAAGTCGTGCTGGTTTTGGGCGCACTCGAGAAATTGACGGATTTCATAAGCGCAAGGACCGCTGGCGTTTTGCTGCATTGGCTGATTGTAGGCCGGTGCTGCCGCTTGTTGCTCTGCCGGTGCAGCGGGTTGCGAGTTGCCTCCGCCCATACCGCCGGTCATGGCGGCTCCAACTGTGTGGCCCTAGGAATAGGAAAAATGTTTAAAATTCTGATCCAAGCTGGGAAAAAGCAAAAAATAATTCGAACAGAAAATGTATTAAAATGCATTCATGTTCAGAAAATGTATTAAAATGCATTTATGTTCAGAAAATGTATTAAAATGCATTTTATGTTCAGAAAATGTATTAAAATGCATTCATGTTCAGAAAATGTATTAAAATGCATTTATGTTCATAAAATGTATTAAAATGCATTTATGTTCAGAAAATGTATTAAAATGCATTTATGTTCAGAAAATGTGTTAAAATGCATTTATGTGCACGATGATCCGATTTTTAAACTCAAAATGAAATTTTATAGCTGAATAATGCATTTTTGTGTGCTTAAATGTAGAATTCCTGATGAAATTATCCAATTTTTGTCGAAATTCCACATAATTTTGCCGATTACCGACAGATTTTTGCCGATTACCGACAGATTTTCATCAATTTTGCACAAATTCGGGCAAATTCTCGACATTTTTATCCAACATCGAGCGATTCACCAACAATAATGCTTAAAAACTAAACAAATCCACCCACAATTGCCGATCCCACAGCCACTCCAGCAGCGGTTGTCGCCATCTGCGCAAACATCCCCGGCTGTCTCGGCTGCGCAGCCGCCAAAGCGGACGGCTGAGCCGGTGCGTGTGCCGGCACACTCGATACAGGCGCTGGTGGTGGAGGCGGCCTAGAAACTGCATGGTACGGCCTGCAAAACCACATAACAAATTAAAAATGAAAAAAAATTGAAAAAAATCGAGAAAAAAAATTAAAAATTTATCATTCTTTGGTCAAGGACACACATTCCGCCCTTACAGAGACCCCGACTGTCCTCTTTACCGTTAAGTGACCCCAAGGGGAACTCTGGGGTCACCTAAACCCCCAAATAAAAAAATTAATTCAATTTTTCTAATTGCGAAATTCCTCTTTAGGCTTAACGTCGCTCGCGTTGTTGCTCGCTTACCGGCTCTGCGGGGCCGTGGGTGACGGAGATCGACCCATTCCCATTGATCGTCCACGTCGGGGCATTTTGTCGATTAATACTGTGAAAAAAAGAAAGGAGTAGATTAAAATCAACTCTTAAAAACGCATTTGTCTATATTTACGCTTAATACGAAGTAAAACCAAGTCGAATCGTCTAGAAAGCAATTTTAGTCGTTTCTTACGTCAGCTACAACTGGAAGTGAACACCCGTATATGACATCATCTGAAATTTATCTAATTATAATGATAACAATTAGGGATTTTTAAATCATGAAGTCATTTAATTTACAATAAAATATATTTTTTTTTTTCTGTTTTATTATCAACCGATTAAAACACAATAATAATACACAAATTTAATTTTTACGTTTTTTACGAATAGCCCCATTTGGGACGATGTAGTTCGATTGGTTCTAAAGACACGTGGTAAGTCACAGGATTTCTCGCAATCTGATTGGCTATCGCTACATAATAAGATCCAAAGTGCAGGCATGGCGGGCACTACTATCGTGTCAGTAGTCTTAGACAGTGCGTCAACATTGCAATTTACAGTAATTATAACCGCACTTGTGGTCTTCATATCGGTCGTGTATTACACGAGGTTCCGCAAAGCTTCGGACACGGGCAAAGGTATTTGATATAATTTAATCTTTCTCATTGATTTCCACATTACCGCAGACCACGTTGTGCACCCTCTCATTATCCGCTCACTTACTGCGCGCTCATTGGTCGAAAAAGCCGCTCATTTATTTACATTAAAAAAAATTATTAAAATTTATTTTTAATAGAAAATTAACGAAAGTTTCTAGAAAAAATGACAGTAAAAAATTATAAAATATAAAATAAATTCTGAGGTAAAAATTGTGTGAATTTGTTTTAACACGGGGTGTCGTCCTGTTGTTAGAACAATTAACTTTGGGTATCAGTCTGTCCAGTGAGTTAACACGGGTTTTGGTCTGTATTTAGTGGATTTAGGTGAGGTATCGGTCTGCGGAGAATGTCTTTCGATTTTTTCGAGTTTATTTTCGATTCATTAACGATTTTTTTTCTCTTTAGGTCCGGCGAAGAAACGTTCAAAAGGCGAAGGAGGCAAAAAAGACGCGAAGAAAGGCGGGAACAAACAACCGAATCAAAACGAACGGAAAAATCGTCAGCAACCGGCGTTTGCGCATCCCTGGACGGTAGGTGCCCTCAAAGGTCACACCAGCCCCGTCCTCGACCTCGACATCAGTCCGAACGGCAAATACTTGGCCAGCTGCGCAGAAGGTAAAATAAAAGCAACAAAACGACATTTTTGTCGGTTTAAATAGACTTAGTTGAAGATTTCAAGGTTTAGTCGTTGTAGCGCCATCTCTAGCTAGATTTCCCAACTAAAAATGTTTTTTTTGTCTTTTTAAAAAATTTATAAAAATATTACAATTAATATTTTTTTTTTATCTGCAAAAATTCTCATAAATGTATCCCACGTCTTCCATTTTTTTTTTTTTTATTTATTTGTTAAGCCCCACTTCCCCTGGACAAGAACCAGCGATCGGCTAAAAAAGACGACAAACCGGTGGCCATTATTGCGGGCAACCAGAAAACCTGGGACACGACGAAAAAGCTACAAAACCCGACGATGGTGCCCCAAAACCCGACGAGATGGCCTCATAAACCGACAAGATGGCCCCAAAACCCGCCTGAATATCCGCTTTTGACGCCGAATATATTCCAAGAATTGGGTTTGACGCATGCGCAATTATATCCGAGATTTAAATCTCGAGTTGCGAAGCCGGAACAGCTCGAAATGTACGGATATCCGATTGATTTCCGCAACGGAGAGGCTTACATCGAGCCGCCATCTTTGAAATTCTTCAAACCAAGCCCTCAAGTACGACTAGGCCGGCCCAATCCACCCAACACCAACCCCATCGAGCTTAAAACCTGTTGTCGTTGTAAAACTCAATTCATGACCACAGAGGACGGTCTAGTGGTCACACCGGAAGCGTGCGTTTACCATTGGGGCCGGACACTGCACACCGGAAAGGAAAATTGCGGTTCCGTGTACACTTGTTGCAAGCAACCCATCGGTTGGCCCGGCTGTTGTACAGGCCGGTCGCACGTGAGCGTGGGCGTGCTGCACGGCAAGCTGGAAGGCTTTGTCAAGACGAAACCTGGCGTCAAAATTCCGCACGACGGCAACTACGGCATCTACGCCCTCGATTGCGAGATGTGCTTCACAACTAAAGGCCTTGATTTGGCCAAAGTGACTTTGGTCAAGCCTGACGGCACGACGGCGTACGACCAGTTGGTTAAGCCTGAAAGTGAGGTTGTGGATTTGAACACCAGGTTTAGCGGCATTACGCCGGCCATATACAAGACTGCGATGAAATCGTTGCGCGAGGTGCAACGGGAGCTGTTGGGAATTGTTCACGCCGAGACGATACTCGTCGGACATAGTTTAGAGAACGATCTGCGCGCGCTGCGATTGGTCCATACGAATGTGGTCGATACGGCCATGGTTTTTCCGCATAACAGGGGATTTCCCTACAGGAGGGCGTTGAAACATATTGTTAATACAGTGTTCAGGAGGGATATTCAGAAGGTCGTGCATGATAGTGCGGAGGATGCGCGGGCCAGTTTGGAGTTGGTCTTGTCGGAGGTTCAGAAGGAAGTGGGGACGGAGGCGAGGAGGAAGTCGAGGCGGGAAAGGAAGAAGAAGAAAAAGGAGGCTCAGAAGGAACAATAAGTTTTTAATGGGATTTTTTTTGTATTTTTTTTCTGGGGAAATTAAGACGAGAAAGAAAATTGTTAAAACGAGTTTTGGGTGGTTAGAAATTTGTTAAAACGCGTTTTAAGGTGTTTTGAACGGCTAAAACGGAGTTTCAAGGTGTTTTGAACGGCTAAAACGGAGTTTCAACGTGTTAAAACGAATTTTAATGCTTGTAAAAAGCAAAAAACTCGTTTTATGTAGTTAAAATTGGTTTGAAGTAACATAAATCTGTTAAAACGAGTTATAAGGCCTATTTCAGCTGGTTAAATTGAACAAAAGTGTTAAAAGAGTTTTTTAGCGCGTTTACTTGATTAAAACGGGAAAATCTGGTTTAAACTATATGAAAACGAGTTTTTAACCGCTTAAGACGACATTATAGCCCTTTTTAATTGTTTTAAGCTCTTAAAGTGACATTTAAAGCTTGTTTTAACAATTGAAACGCATGTTAGAACGAGTTGTTGTTAACTGTTTGTCCAAAAAAGCAAAAGTGTTATTTTTTTGTACTGTGTAAAAGGCGATGCTGCCGGTTAGAACTGGATGGTAGTTTTTAATTTATTTTTAATTTATATGCACTTTGATACTCACTTGAATTGTTTTTTCATATTTTTCTATGTGTAACGTGTAATTTATTTCTATTTATGACACTTGTTAAAACGAGTAACCCAATTGAATTGGAGAAACTCATTTGTAACAGTTAAAACGAGTATAGCGGCATTTTTTAACAGTTAAAACGAGTTTCAAGACTAGTTTTCAATCGTTTAAGGAACCAAAAGCTCATTTAGTGCAAAAACTTCTGATATTTTCAATGGCAGCCATTTTTGTATTTTTTTTTTAGCATTGTGCATGAATTTGATTAGTTTTGTCACAAAAATGTCTTCCAATCGTTGTGTATAAATTGATTGTTTTGTTTTGTTTGTCACATTGTTTGGAATTTAGTATGTCTTGAAATTTTTCGTTTATTTTGCAACTTTTATTGTTAAATTCTCATCAATTCACTCACTACTATTTTGTATAATAAACAATTCATGTTTCCACATCACTATAAAAATAAAAGTTTTTTATTATGAGTTTTCTTTATTTTTTTTATTTTTTTTTTATTTTTTTTTAGTTTTTTATTTTTATAATTCTGACAAATTAACTTGAAATCTTCACTGAGAATACACGATTGTCAAACCAATGGATTATTTATAAATTTTTTTATTTTATTTTATTTTTTGAATATTTAGATCGAACTATTTTGTTGTGGTTGACAAAATCATTTGGCGACAAAAATAAAAAGTTTGTATATTATTTTTTTTATTAATACTTATTTTTTATTTTCTAATAAAGGAAATTTGAATTTTTATTAGATCAATTAGAACAAATATAGAGTTTGATCACGCGACGAAGATTAAATGGAGTCCAGATTCAAAGTGAGTGTTTTTAATTGTTAATTTTTTTCCATCGGTTATTTACCTGGACATTTATGAACAAATGTTTGCCTAGTGTACATTGCATTGTTGCGAAGTTAACCACACTGGGTTGGTCGTCGCTAAGTTCTAGGGAAGTCCTGTTGTTCAAAAAATACTGCGAAATCTAAAATTCAGAAATGTCTAATGCAATCAAACTTAGCGATTTGGGGCAAAATTGTTTAAAATTGCAAATATCTCGAGAACGAAAGTTCGGATTGTCAAAACCTAAACACCAAACGAAAGTGCAGAAAAAAACTGCACCAGAAATGTTAATTAAACAACACTATACTCTGGCCTTGTGTAAGTTTGGCCTAACTCAGAGCCTTTTCTCTGGTGTAGTGATACAAGAAAATAGATCCAAACACCAGGATTGCAACCGATCTACTGAAAATAGTAAGCAAACATTCTAAGATTTCTGGAAGAAGCAAGCAATAAACTATGAACTATTTTCCCTGGTGGCAGCACAGAGTGAGTTATGAGGCTCGTTTCTGTTTTCCCGCCTTTTTAAAATTTCCGTTTTCCGGTACCAAAATAGCGGGTACTCCCGGGAAATCGGTTTTCCCGGGACCAAATAAGGTCAGGCGAGAGGTGACAAAAAATGACAAAAAATGGCCTTTTTTGTCTAAAATGGCCATTTTTAGCCATTTCTAGCCATTTTTCATGGTAAAAATGGCCATTTTCCTTCAAAAGTTGCCGTTTTTGGTCAAAAATGGCCATTTTTCGTGAAAAATAGCCATTTTTTGTGAAAAATAGCCATTTTTTGTGAAAAATAGCCATTTTTTGTTAAAACTGGCCGTGTTTGATCAAAAATGGCCATTTTTAACCATTTTTTGTTAAAACTGGCCAATTGTAGCCATTTTTTGTTAAAAATGGCCATTTTTATCATTGAAACATTACAAAATGTAACGAATTTTTGACGGAACCGGTTTTTCTCCAATTTCCCACTTCCCGGTACCGTGATTTCTCAACGGGATTCCCGGAAAATCGTACCCCGGTTTCCCGGTACCGAAACCTTAAACAACACTGCCCTCAACAAATGATTACCGTACTGCCTCGATTTAACGCCGGGGCGTTTATTTACTTTTCCAAGTCGACCCCTCCGGCGATTATTCAAAGCCCGGCGATTATTCGCGCCGGGCGTCTAACGAAAAAAAAAGGTTTTTTTACTGCCGCCACCCAATCATTTACGTTAAATTACCGTATATTCGTCTAAAAAACGTTTAAAACCGGCGTTTAAACAAACCCGGCGTTTATTTAAGGCCGGCGTTTATTGCCTTTTCGTTCTGAGTTTGCCCGGCGTTTAATCAGGAGCCGGCGTTTAGATACGACCGGCGTTAAATCAAGGCAGTACGGTAATGTATAGTTGTATACCGTATTTAATTGAATAGTAGCTGCATTCAAAAACTCTAAAACGCTCCTAAAACTCGTTTTGTGTGATTCAATGGGAATGACGTCACGTACAAACACGAAACAAGTTTTGCATACGTTTTAGAGTTTTTGAATGCAGCTAGTGTGTAGGCTAACTTTTTTTGAGACTTCCTGTATTGTCAGCCGGGTTTTATTTGGGCAACCCGGCATAAGAAACATTTGCTCACCAAGGTTGATTGATAAATATAAATAGAAAGTAAACTAAAGAGTTAGAGGAAATGCTATTGACTGATGAGTTTATTATTACATGGCATTAAATAAGCCTTTGCTGGTTATTTGTAGGGCTTTTATAGTCGCTTTGGCGAATGATAACAACCTTCAAGTGTTCAAAGTAACCAAAAAGAATGACGGAAGCTTGGGAAGTAGTCAACCTGTTCTAACATTCCCAACCGTAAGTTTTTATTTATGGTTTATTTCATTTTCATTAACTATTTTTTAAATATAGAAGCATGGGAGTGATATCATTCAAATATCAATTGCAATATCAGGGAAATTCATCCTCACCGCTTCTAGTGACACCACAATCAAACTGTGGAGTATAAAGGGTTCAGCTTTGAGTACAATTGATAATCATCAGGTGAAAACCTTTTTCGCTGCAATCTCGCCTTGTGGAAGATTTATTGGCTCCTCAGGTAAAGCTCATTCTTGCATAGGAAACTGATAAAGTGATAATACTAATCATATATTTTGATATTTTTAGGTTTTACACCGGATGTGAAGGTGTGGGAAGTAAAATTCACCAAAACCGGGGAGTTTAAGGATGCCGAACGGGCTTTTGAATTGAAGGGACATGCGGCTGCAGTTTATAATTTCAGCTTCAACTGCGACTCTTCGAAGTGAGTGTTATAGGTTCCTTTAAAAACACGGAGTTTTTGCGAAGTCGGGTCACTTCATTGAATCCCGTTTCATCAAACAACGTTTTTTTTCGATGAAACGTACCATTTTTTTAATATTTTCGATGAAACGGTACAGTAAAAAAATCCCAAAACCAAACTAAACCTGACTTAACCTGACATAACCTGACCTGACCTGACCTGACCTGACCTGACCTGACCTGACCTAACCTAACCTGACCTAACACAACCTAAAACAACCTAACCTAACCACGTAGCCACGTGAATAACATCCCCAATGAAGGCCGAAAATTCGATGAAACGTACCGAGCGGAATTTAAATTCGATGAAACGACCCTCGTTTTCCCACATTTCAAGAAATGGTAAAAAATTAGAATTTGATGAAACGGGATTCGATGAAGTGATCCGACCTGGTTTTTGCATGTGATGAGCATTAACATAGTGCCAATATGGTGGCGGTAATTAAAACAATTTAAATACACATACTATACTCTAAACCGATACAACGTTGACCTAACACCAGCTGTATCACTGGTGTAGTGGCACAAAAAAGTAGCACATAACACCAAAATTGTAATCGAACTCCAGACATCGTAGGGAAACTACGCTAACATTTTTTGATGGAATAAAAACAAGCAAAACAGCAGGTTTAGCAAATTAAATAAACATTTTATTACCAATTAAATAAAATCCAACATTCTAATCACTTTATACACTGAAATTCATTGAAAATAAACAGATCTACTTTTCCGCGTAGTAGAGCACAGTCCACAGTTAGGTGTAATCCGGCTCAGCCAATTGGAAATAGGTCAACGTTGTATCGGTTCAGAGTATACCTTCAATTTTACTGTTCGATGCATCCCTATAACATTTGCTTTAGGGTTTCTGTTTTCCCGCCCTTTTCCGGTTCCTGGTTCCCAGTACCAAAATGGCCGGTACTCCCGGGAAATCGGTACGTCCGGGACTAAAATAAAGGCAGACGATGTTCGTCAAAATTGGCCATTTTTAGCCATTTATCATTGTAAAAATGGCCATTTGTAGCCATTTTTAGCGGTTTTCATAGTAAAAATGGCCATTTTTAGCCGTTTCCATAGTAAAATGGCCATTTTTAGCCGTTCTTCGTCAAAATAGCCATTTTTAGCTATTTTTCATGATAAAAATGACTATTTTTAGCCATTTTCATGTTAAAAATTGCAGTTGTTTGTCAAAATGACCATTTTTAGCCATTTTTTTTAGTAAAAATGGCTTTTTTTGTAAAAATGGCCATTTGCAGCCATGTTTCATCGTAAAAATGGCCGTTTTTCATCAAAAACGACCATTTTCATTGTTGAAACTTTATAAAAATGTAACGTTTCAATGACGTTTTGACGGAACCGGTAATTTTTGAAATTTCTCGGTTCTCGGTATCGAGATTTCTCGTCCGGTTTCCCGGGAAATCGGTACCCCGGTTTCCTGGTACCGAAACCCTAATTTGCTTGTGGTTTATTTCATCACAATATTTTCTTTTCCTAAGAATTGCAACGGTGTCCAAAGACGGAACTTGGCGCTTGTGGGCCACTAATGTTGAATACAAGCTAGGCCAAGATCCTTTTGTACTAATCAACATGCCATTCCCACACACCGGTCCAAGCACCATTGCCTTATCGCCAGATTCAAGAACCGTTGCCGTAGCGAGCGGACACAACATCTACGTGTATTCAGGGCTCACGGGCAAAGAGGAAGGACGAATTGAAAATGCTCACGAAGGTAACGTTTTCGAAGCAAACAATATCTGTATTTCTTACATATTTTTATGTTGTTGTAGCAAACATATGTTCACTCATGTTCGATCAGGAAAACAAGTTGTTGATCTCGACCGGCGATAAAGTGGTTCGTATTTTCCACAATGTGGTTGGTTATCGAGAAACTATCAAAGATTTGGAAGAGAAGCGGCGTAAAGCGACCGGGTCTACCAAAGACCGTTTGCTGAAACAAATAAATGAAACCAGGTAATTTAAGTGCAGCCAGAAAATAGATTTGTGTTAATTCTGTCGTTTGTTAAATACTATAATGGATTTTTTTATATTTTTTTTTTCAGAGCTGCCTTAAAATCCATTCTCAGCACTAAATGAACATTTGAACACTGAAATAAACTGAAACAATATTTTCAGGATAATTGTAGCGTGCCTTTAATTAACACACCCATTCACACCACATTTTTATCTTAAGGCGAGTAAAGGAAAAAATGAGGTGCACTTAAAAGTGAATTTTAAGGTCACCACTAAGGGTGGGTTTGGATCGGTTTAGATCGGTTTTTTAAAAAATCCGATCCAATTAAAAAAACTGCGGATGGGTAAATTGATTATTCAATCCTATCTGAAAAAAAAATGGCGTTCTATCCAATCCTATCTGCATTCAATTCAAACCGAATGCGCATTTCGGATCGGATTACTTACCCCTTTTTATAATAAAAAAGGAGTCGCCATCGTCAAAAGAAGTGTTGAAAATGTTATGTCACAAATGGACGGCCGTTTTGGCGGGCATGATGTATTTCATTGTGAAGAGCAGGTGGAAGATGAATGACAAAAGCTATGAATGTTAGGTTTATGGTAATTGGTAATTTGGTGAAATATTATAATTCAAATGACCATCTAATCTACCAATTTTGAAAACATGTTTTTAGAGAAATGCCAAAAACAACCCGAACAACATGAATAATTTAATTGTTTTGCAAAAAAAAAAAAAATTCAAAGTAATAAGTTTGTTATTTTAAAAAGTGAAATGCACAAATAAAACCAAAAAATCAGCATTTGTTGAATTTAAGAATTATAAACAGAATGTATGAAACAAACGTTTTTAAATTTCTATTCCGGCTTAAAATGCTTTTTCTCCAGAGTGGTTTAATAAATGTGTTTTTAAATTCCCACTTTGATTGCAAGAATAATCACATAAATGACACTTGAATGGTTTTTCTCCTGTGTGGGTTAAAATACAAAATACAAAATGGATCGATTTTTTCGCGCACTAGTTTTTGCCACACAGCCACAACTTTGTCCATTCAAATCCTTTTGTTTTAAAGGTAACAAATTTTATACCATCAATTATTATTATTTTTTTTTGCTGATCAATAACAGATGTCCCGACACTCTTCGAAGGACGCGGCCATATTTAGTGCACTCATAGTAAAATTAATTTTTTGTTTTTAGGATAAACCTTTTCACCTTTGTCGTTATTTTTTTAAATCTTATTTCGTAGTGCGAGGAAACAGACAGATTAAGCAAAATAATAATAATAATAATAATGGTTTCAGGGAAAACTAAAAATTTTAGAAAATTATAGCATAATTGAAATTTGAAAAAAAAATTACACACATTTTATTGTTTAAAAAAAATTGGAAATAGTAGGAAATAACAGCAAGCTGATGATTATAACTTTCAATTTTATATATCTTGAGTGAATCAGCAAGCTTAACCCTCAACAACAACAAAATCTACCAATTTTAAATGGCAACTTAAATTTGACCAAGTAGAAATGTGGACTCAATTAGAAAAAAATGTATATACAAGGTGTCCCAAATGAACAAAGCCAGTCAAATAACGAAAAGACCATTTGAGTGAGATGAATGAAACAAATGTAGTACTAGTAAACTAAGTGAGGGCATTTCAAAAATGTTAAAAAATTTTACCTCTGACCTTTTCTTCAAGGTCATTCCATTTCTAACTTTTAAACTAAGACTGGTAGAGCAAAATTCTCAATTGAAAAAAGAAAGAGCACCTCCTTTTTAGTATAAAACTGCTCATCAAATTTACTCTGACACAATAACAGATAAAATTATTAAAAAAATAAATCGTGAAAAAGTCAAACCATTCCAAGAAAAGTGCTTTATTTTGCTGACATTCTAAGTACCACTATGCAGTCATGAATTGTTATTGATTTAACTGATATTTTAAATGATATTTAACAAATAAAATTATGAAAAAGTCAAAAATACAAAAACGAAAACCAAGATCAAGTCTTTTTTATGATTTATTTTTTTTTGTAATTTTATCTGTTATTGTGTTGGAGTAAGTTTGATGAGCAGTTTTATACTAAACAAAAGGTGCTCTTTCTTTTTTCAATTGAAAATTTTGCTCTACCAGTCTTAGTTTAAAAGTTAGAAATGGAATGATCTTGAAAAAAAGGTCAGAGGTCAAATTTTTTCACATTTTTGAAATGCCCTCACTTAGTTTACTAGTACTACATTTGTTTCATTCATCTCACTCAAATGGTCTTTTCGTTATTTGACCGGCTTTGTTCATTTGGGACACCTTGTATAATATACAGGGTGTATCAGAATTCATGTTACACAGAAATAGGGGGTATAGAGAGGGACCAGGAGATCACGTTTCCACTAATCAAAAATTCCAAAAAAATTTCCTATTTTGTTACAACCCAAAAACAATGGAAGATTTCAAATATCTGGCGTCACGCATATCGCCCACATTTGCCAGGTTAAAGCGTAATTCTCAAATAAAAAGACACAATCGGTAGCCAACAGCAGAAGTTTATTACAAGAGATGCTCTACATGTCCAAATGCGCAGCTTGGCAAATAATCTAAAAAAATTAATCTTTTACATAAATGATTTGTTTTAGTTTTTCTGGATTTTTGGGTTTTTTTATGATTCTTTAACATTAAAATGATAGGTTTGTATCTTTTTATTTGAGAATTGCGCTTTAACCTGGCAAATGTGGGCGATATGCATGTTGCGATATTTGAAATCTTCCATTGTTTTTGGGGTTGTAACAGTGTGGGAAATTTTTTTGGAATTTTTGATTAGTGGAAATGTGATCTCCTGTGTCTCCTCTATACCCCTTATTTCTGTGTAACATGAATTCTGATACACCCTGTATATATAATATATAATTTGCAGATTTAAATTTTTTAAAAGCACTAAGCTTATGTTGCACAATTTGCTGACTTTTTACTTCTTATGTTAGCACTTGATGCAAATTTTCGGTCTTCAGCAAAAGAATATCTCAAACATGAATGGCTTCAGTAAACTGGTGAACACAAGTTTTATATTTTATTTTCTTCAAAAATTATTTTCTTTTTGGCACTTTTTTTTTTTACACCCGGTTGACAGTCGGGGATTTTCGTAAATTTCCCGTAAATTTAATTCAAGGACCTACACGTAAAAAGGTAGAAAGAAAGTTCGTGTAACTTGAAAGTGACACCCGATGGCACCTGGTGGCTTCATTCAAAATATTATTTAGTTGATGGATTGTCGTGATTACCGTACATTTATTTCAAGGACTTGAAACTGTCACCAGGTGGCTTCATGCAAAATATTATTTAGTTCGAAGATTGATTCTATCGTTACGCATGTTCGTGTTTTACGGAATGAAAACCCCGTGTAATATAACTGCCGTGATGGCACTTGCACGAGCATTGGAGGCATACTGGTAAGTTGTATGGTCGTATTCTCGATGGATTTGAATGTGTCCGTTAAGTTTGAAGTGGATTATTCTTTCAGTTTTAGCACCAACAATGACAGTAATATCGGTCAAAAATCAAAACTACTAAATCAAAACTATTAATTTGATAGAAGATTGCTTCTATATCCGTGTTTTACCGAATGTAAACCCCGTATTGTTTTACGGGGTTCACAACAGTCAAGAAAGCACTCGCAGGTTAGCAGCACGCCGTCATGTTGGATTTCGTTGCATTCCCAATCGATTTGTCCTCATGAAATTGCATTAATTTGTTTCACTTCTCTTCAATTTCAGCTCGAATATTTGTCTTACCGATGCGGTTGTTTTCGCGGAGTTGTGTGTTGGGTTAAAAACGAGAGGGATTTTTTTCAAATTCTGGTAATTATGTTCCAATTCTAATTTGTCCTATTTGTTTTATTTCAAGTCTTCAATGAAACAATTTTGTAGTCCATTATTTAAATAGTAATTAGAAATATTTTCAGAATTGTTTTCATTTTTTTAAAAATTTGTTTATTTTAAATCGTTCTAGTTGATGTCGCCCATTTTGATTTTCCGATCTGGCTTTTGTTGCCTGAAATTCGATACAAATTCTCCTGCAAGTTGTACGAGTTTGTTTTCTTTGGGGGTGTAAAATCCAACTCTCTACCTCCTCGTGGTCACTCCTGGATGAACTGATGACTTAACACGTCTCGGTGGAACCGGAAGAGAGCTCTGGTCATTTGCAAATTTCTTATTCTTATTTTTAACCTTTCTTTGCGTTAGAATTGCTGTGCATTGTATTGTAAGCCCGCAGTCTTTATTAGATTGTGGCATTTACATGTGTTTGTATTGTAAGCCCGCATTCACAATGTGGCATTTACAAACGATTTAAACAAATGCAGCTTTAACTTGTCATTTTGTTGTTCACATGGTCGTATGTTCGCGGCTTGTTACGCATGATCTCTCCACATCTTCAATTCCATCCAATGCCAAATCCACTTTCCACGGAGCCCCACCTCACACTGATCATCACTCATCAGTGGTTCATTGGCTTACATTGGCATCCAGGTAGACGCCCCTAAATAAATTAAAAAATCACCACAAACGTAAAAACCACAAGGTTTTAGTTATTATTGCAACAATATGGACAGATCAGTCGTCCGTTGCCGATTTCGATTGGCTCATCTTTATAATGTAGTTGCATTGATGTTGTACGCTGAATAATGTGGTAGCAATTATGGCATCTTTATAATATAAAAATAGACATTAATTATCGAAAATTATTAATTATTAATAACCGAATTTCTCTTCCCATTTGAATTTGCATAAACATAGTACCGCCCCAAACGCCAGTCAAAACTTTTCTTACCGTCTAAAAAAAAGATAAAAGTCTGGAAATACTATAGGCGCGATCAATATATAAACATGAATGTTAAATATTAGATTATAAGGAACAAATCAAATCATTAATATAAAATAATAAACATATAATAAAGAATAAACTCAATTAACAAATAATAATAACAGAATAATCAAAAACTCCATAAAATACATGCTTAAAATTAATAAGCTAGCCGTAATAAGTAAATAAATATATGCGTAGAAAAAAATTATCACTTTATCGGGTAATTAAATCCACGAAAAGGAATCGTATCAAATTTGGCGACACAACACTCTTTTCTGTGTATGACAACTGAGTGATTGGTTGTCAAAACACTCGGTGGGCTCAAAATTCCGGGCTGGTGCGTCCGCCGGCTTTTTTTAACTTCTTTCAGAGGTATTGATTCCGAAGCGATATCGATCACAAGACATTCAGAGTCGCTGGAGGCCATTGTGGATTCTGACAAAGGATCTGGCGACAAATTCCGCGGCATCCTTGCTGGTAATAAGCTTACACCGTCCGCTTTTGGTTAAGACGGGTGGAAATGTCGTTGGCGGCCTCCGACAACATTGGATAATAATGTAGGATCTCGTAGTTAGCCACCTGTGTGTTGGACAGGCCTCGTGACTTCACGAATGGATACACGACTATGACACGCTTGCCCACGGGGACTGGTTTGACGACCGTTGGACCAGGAAGAGTAACTTTAGTCGGAGTTGTCTCTTTAGTCGAGACTGGCAATGTTGTGGTACTCGGGAAGTTACTACCCTCACCTACGTACATATCATATCTAATGCAGGGTGAAAATGCCTATTTAGGAATGCTGTTGCCCACTTTAAAAGGCATCCAAATGAGTCTGTATGATTATGATGATTATGATTAAGAATTATAAACAAAATATATGTATCAAACGTATTTAAATTCTATTCCTGCTTAACTTGTGTGGGTTAAAAGATGTTTGGTCGGTTTGGACTCTTGAATTTGCAGTCCGGCATGCATTACGGGCCATCAAGGTGTGGAGAGCCAGAACCATCGCCTCTTCATTGGTCCATAACAATCACGTCGTAGCCTGCCAGGGTGTTGGTCATGTTCATGAAACGCGGGTCGATCAGAATTGCTTCTCCGAGCTGGCTATGTATGAGCTGACAAGGCTCACACGTAGACCAGATGCGTGGTGTCGGTTGGCTGATCCCTCTGACTAGGTACGGGATAACATCGGGGTTCCAGGGTATGAGTATCTTCCTAATCTTCCTCCCACCGCAGTTGGCGCAAAGAAGCATGTGACATTGGTCATCACATGGTTTCATTAAGAACAAATCATAACAGCAAAACAATATCAGTAGAAGATTTATCCTTGATGCAAAAGCAATGATATGTCTAACTGTGCCAATTCAGTTACACATTTACAAACATTTCAAGACACAAATAGATGAGAAATGTATCTCAAATAAAGCAATACATATATGATGAGATTACACCGAAATCTAACATGCTCTTCCGCAATTGAGTTGGTTTCGGGGGAGTGTGGATTCGTTTGTTCGTACTTTTTATCTCTGTGGTTGGCTAAGTTTTCCAATTATTAGGCACGAATTCTCCACCCCCACGTTATTTGTCTTGATTCTTTTAACCTTCTTAAAGGTACTAGGTTCTATTTCTCTCATTATAAGCCACATGAGTCTGGACTCTGGAGTAATCAACTACCAGAATCAAGTAATATTTCCCACCTGTTCAACTTAGAATGACTGTGTTAAAATGTAATCTGGAGTTCTTTATTAGAAAACAAGTTGGACATTGATTCACAGAATTAGGTGACTGGTTTAAATGTTAAAGAGTACAGAGTAAATGATTACATGATTTGTCAACTGTATAATTTATGGTTATAAGACGCCACGTATTGTGCCCGCCCTGTGCACGCACTGTGTATTTTAGTGCACGTTTTGTGCACAAAAATTGATGGATTTGATAAGTAAAAAATTCTTACTTGATCTTGAAGGGAATTTCCAAAACGTTGTTCACTATGGATCTTCTAATTATTCCCAAATACATGTTCATCATTCCTAGCGAGCGATTACCATACTGTTAATCCGTAATTAGATCTCGCATTCGCGCAGTAAAATCCCCAGGTGCTTCAGTTGCTTCTATCTCATTTATGTGAACATTTATGTGTTAAAAGTTAACATGAGAAGACATGTTTATTCAAAAGTGAAAGTAATACAGAAATTAATAAAAGGCGGCGCTTTTAGCGCAAAAACACAAACATAGATGTCACTCCCTTACATGGCCGGAGTTTTTACTTGTCATATCATGACTTATGAAAACTCAAAAACAAAAACTAATAAATGCTAGGAGAAAACTGTAAAGTAAGATAAGCACTTAATGACTAAGATTAAACCGATCCCCTGCGTTATTCATGCTTTTGAGTTAATCTCCATGTCATTCATGCTTATGGTTCTAAACAAATATTACAAAAGAATAATAAAGCAAGTAAATAAAAGTTTCAAATAAATTCAAAACAATCAATAATCTAGCACATTGCTTGCAATTTCACAAAGATACACACTTTCAAAGCAACACTTTTTGGATTTTTCCGTTGTATTACTTTTTTTGGATTTTAACTGTTCAAATTTTCTATAAAAAAAGAAAACTACAAAACAAAATGTTTCACTTGGGGCTAATCATCCTCGCTATCTGAGTAAAAGGGCAACAGCTCCTCATGTACGAGTTAGTACAAGATTTGATGTCGTAAGTCGATGGGATGACCGTGGCGCATCAGAATTCTGTCTATCACATATCGACGTGCAAAATACAGCTCTGTGGGCCCGCAACTGTCTTCATCTAATTGTTGCATACGGGGCGGGTCCCATCTAACAATTCCTTGCGGAAAATAGAGCCCGGCGTCCGTGAAACAGTTGTGAATGCGCTCCCACACAGGACAATTAAAATCTAAAGGTCCGCTAGGGTCATACAATGTCACCTGGGCTGGATAGAATTTCCAGTCCAGAATAAACGTCTGCTAGTGTGAATTTTTTCTATATAGCAGACAAGCGTTTTAATCCAAATTTTCCTGTATCAACGCACGAGTCATGATGTCATGAACCGGTTGTTTAGATTATGAAAAACCGCGTTTGAAGGGCGTGCTGGTTACGATGTAGGGAGAGCCTGGTCGTAAGTGTGGCGATGAATTCACCGACATTAGAATAGTCCTAGGCATGTGAGAGACTCGAGAGAAGATATACCATTGTTTTAAAAAGTATAACAATTTATTTACAGTAATAAAGAAAAGTAAAAAAAAGGCTTAATCGATTTCTTCTAACTCTAAAAATGGCTTTGAATTGGCAAAAGGAACGGACTCACATGGATGATTCTGGTTCTTCATTCTGGATTCCACAGCTTGAATGATGGTCCGCGTGGCCATTGGTTGATTGGACGGTTCGCGTCGCACGAACGTCGCACAAAAGGAGTCCGCGTGGTCGTTGGCCGATTGGGCGGTTCGCATCGCACAGACGTCGCACAAACGTTCACAAACTGTCGGATCCTCTTCTAAATGCTCGAACGGACCATGATACTTGAACGGACACGTACTGGCGTCGAATCGTCAGTCTTCTCCTTGGTTCTCTTGACCGCGTGGTGAATTTAACGATGCGATCGACGTGGCTGCTTGGCTTGAAGGAATCTGCTCGAGCGAGGTTCTTTTTTTGAGGCCCACTTTTATAATCCGGTCTGGATTATCTTCCTTGGCCAATCATGGACTGGACCAATTGGCAACTTGGCTCCCTGAGGCCAAGTGCCAATGACTGTAGTGGCCAACATGTGAACCAATTTTTAAGGTTTCTTGAAATTTGGGTGTTTTGAAGTTTCTGAGGCTTTTATTATTGCCACAAATCCCTCCCCCCTTAGTTCTGTTGTTTGTCCCCAAACAACCATAATGCAACATGAATCCATGATGCGAATACCAATTCCAATTGCCAATAAATAAACCATGCCTTCAATGCGAAAGCTTAGAGTTAACCATAATTAAAACACATAAAAAACACTAAAATAAAATGCATAAAAGAAACACTAGACTAAAACACATGAAAAATACTCAAATAAAACACACAAAAAGAAACACTAAAACAAGAACACATGAAAAATACTCAGATAAAACACACAAAAATTTAAAATTCAAAAATTTCAAATTCAATATCATATACAACTTAATTTCATAAAAAGGAGAAAGTCAAAAGTCACAATTCAAAAATTTATAATCCAAAAAAAAATTTTCTCCCCCAAAAAAAAAACTCAAAGGTCAAGTATTCAAAGTATTCAAAGGCTAAACTCAGGGGTCAAAATTACTAATCTCTTGTCTTGTCTCTATGCCAACTGACCCATATAAATTTCCTGTACTGATCCTCTTAAACAATGACTCAACAAAAAAATAAAAAACATGGCCAACATAAAGTAAAAACGTGGATAAAAAAAAATGGCGAAAATGGTCAAAAACGGTGAAAAATGGTTAAACAATGACCAAAACGGCTAAAAACGGCCAAGAAAACTATCAAAAATGGCCTAAACATTAAAAAAAAAAACGGCCAAAAACAGTCAAAAACGCTAAAATTAGGCCAAAAACGTTCAAAACCGTTAAAAAGCTGTCAAAAAGTGACCAAAACGGCTAAAAACGATCAAAAAACAATTAAAAACGGCCAAATTTGGCTCAAATCGGTCAAAACTGGATCAGCTAGCTAAAATAGGTCAGTTCCACAAGTGGACTGGTCTCGGCACCATTGTGGCGATGAATTCACCGACATTAGAATAGTCCTAGGCATGTGAGAGACTCGAGAGAAGATATACCATTGTTTTAAAAAGTATAACAATTTATTTACAGTAATAAAGAAAAGTAAAAAAAAGGCTTAATCGATTTCTTCTAACTCTAAAAATGGCTTTGAATTGGCAAAAGGAACGGACTCACATGGATGATTCTGGTTCTTCATTCTGGATTCCACAGCTTGATTGATGGTCCGCGTGGCCATTGGTTGATTGGACGGTTCGCGTCGCACGAACGTCGCACAAAAGGAGTCCGCGTGGTCGTTGGCCGATTGGGCGGTTCGCATCGCACAGACGTCGCACAAACGTTCACAAACTGTCGGATCCTCTTCTAAATGCTCGAACGGACCATGATACTTGAACGGACACGTACTGGCGTCGAATCGTCAGTCTTCTCCTTGGTTCTCTTGACCGCGTGGTGAATTTAACGATGCGATCGACGTGGCTGCTTGGCTTGAAGGAATCTGCTCGAGCGAGGTTCTTTTTTTGAGGCCCACTTTTATAATCCGGTCTGGATTATCTTCCTTGGCCAATCATGGACTGGACCAATTGGCAACTTGGCTCCCTGAGGCCAAGTGCCAATGACTGTAGTGGCCAACATGTGAACCAATTTTTAAGGTTTCTTGAAATTTGGGTGTTTTGAAGTTTCTGAGGCTTTTATTATTGCCACATAAGTAAGGGCCCGTGTATTGATAAGCAGCCAGGAGGGTGGCGGCGAACTTATCCCATTACTCGATCACACACAAATTTAGCATGGGTTTGTTGGGACCGTAAAAATAGAAGAGATGCACACGCGTGTCTAGGAATCTAATTGTGGACCAACAGCTTGATGCGTCTAGTTAGCGAGGCCAGTGCCAAATCTGGACGGGACTCCTAATGGCAGAGCGACCAAATCAAGCAAACGCGCACTAATCGCGCACAAAAGACGAAATAATAACTCATCGGCCAATTGAATCAAATCTCAAATCCTTCGGCGCGTGTCAGCCGCATAAAATCACAACAAAGCGAAAGAGCAACAAAAGGAAAGGCTAACAAAGGTGAAACGCGGATTTAATCGCGTGACATGACAATGGAAATCTCAAACATGCATAATGAAATAGCATGGAGTTACACTGTGAATCAACACAGGGAAAAAGTCGCCAAATGCCAACGGCTAGTTAAAGCTCTTACGGGGCTCATGGGCTTACACCTTCTGATCAAATCTGGCTTATGTCAGCTCTGAGGTAGATTTGGGCCAGATCTATCACAGAAAAAGAGGGAAAGCTAATGAGGTAATCACACGCAAGCCAATCAAATGCTTTCGTGAATAATCATCGCGATGACTAAGATGCCAGTAACCAACATTTAAATTAGCCAGACTAAACTAAAGGAATTTAGGAGGGGGAACAGTAAATATTATGTAACTTAGACAAAGCTTAAAGTCGCGTAAAAAAGAATAATATCAAATTAAAAAAAAATCACAACGCGACTAGAAACACAAATAAAAATATCACAGGTCGGGAAAATAAATAACACTGGTATTGCAAATAACATAAAAAATCGCATCAAACACTATTCTTCGTGAGGGATTACGCGATAAAAAAGTCACGTTCAACACACAGAAAAGTCACAGTTCGGTTATAATTGTCACTTTGTGATGATTACAAATCCGTATTTATCAATGTTCACAATAGATGGCGCTGTTTATCAAACGCGCGTAATTCAAACTCGATAAAACTAAAAAGTGTGATAAATAATTATTTAGACACGGTGAATAAAATATAACTATTTTATTCGATATAAACTAAGTATTATTTACTTGACAATGTTGATTCTATCGAATCAATATCCACATTACTTACCTGTCGAAGGGAACCAATCGGACCCTTCCGGACCCCAACTGGGCCCATCTGGACATAGTCATATATTAGGTCCGGACTAGTGACCCACGAATCCGCCGATTCGTACGCTGATTGGCTGTCGCCAATCTAGTAGTTCTACAGAACTATATAAGCATCAGTTTCTCACCCACTAATCCCCCTGGCTTGATAACTGAACTTGTATATTGTCTGTAGTTGAATTGTTATCGTTTGATTTCATTATTCTCTATCGACACATCAGGCCACCTCAGCTCTCCACAGTTAGTATTCATTACTATTTGTTATTGCTGTTGTAGGGCTATTTCGGGAAGGCTAACTCCGGTAATAGACATGCATTTGCATGAAATGGCCCCGTAACGTTAGCCAGCTGTTCTACGGGACAGTAGGACTTCGTACGGTGGCTTAATATAACGGTCGTATACAGTACGACCTTGCTAAATGAAAGTAGGTCCCTCAGCTAACTGGCCTCAGTCCGCTGCAGGATGGCTGTTGTAAACAGCCCACGCAGGTTCCCGTCTTTCTACGATTGGTCCTTCCGCTCGTTAAAAGTCGGTAAAGGCCTAATGCACAGGTAACACGCCGGGTTGGTAGCCCGTGAGTAATATCTTCAGATGTTGCGATAAATAACTACCTGGATAATGGTAATCCAACGGCAGTGGCCGATTAATATTTTACCCGGTGCTCGATCATTGGATCCCGCCATCGTAAGGCATGCTGGCGGATGGAGGAGTCAAATCCTCCCGCGATGGTTCTCTCAACCGTCGTGACGGTCCCCGCCCCATCGTACCCTCCGGGTTAGTAACCCGTGAACAGGAGTTGAACAACACTGTGTTAAACAAATTACTCGGGCATTGGTAATCCTGTATTGGCAATATCTTTTAAACCCGGTAAGTCCATAGAAATGTTTACCTGGTGGTTGGTACCACCGACAGCGAATTAAAGCGTACAATTAAATACTCGGCGCCTGATCACGAGATCTTGTCGTCGTAAGGCATGCTGGCGGATGGAGTCTCAACAACTCCCGCGACGTTCTCTCAATTGTTGTGACGGTCCCCGCCCAATTAATATTTATATAACAATTCATTTGTTATATTCCATTAATCACTTTACTCTTATTCATTTGAAACAATGGAATATTCTGCCGAATATTCCTATTCCTGCGAAGGACGCTTTGCATATTTAGATAATCGATGCTGCGGACCAAATACGTCTCCGTAGTGATATTTGTGACGATGCCGCAAGTCAGCCGTATCCCTCTGGCTTCGCCCGGATCCTCAACCAGTTGATGCCGCCCGTTTACACGCGTCAAGAACCCATCTTTGTTATTGTTATTATTCAGTAATAAATATGTTGTGTCACACTAAAAACTGTAAGTTATTTCTGCTCAGTCATGAATTCATATTTTTACACAGACTTCTGTAAGCTTATCTCGGTTAGGTTGTTGCTACTCCTAGCAACGTCTTGTTTAAACCGATTATTTATCTATCTTAAATGGCTATTAAATCAGCCAAAAGTAGAATCGTCACAACCATGGGCACACTGAACATCGATATGACCACGCCGCACACACGGTTAACCCTAACCACGTGTGCTGAGTGTGGTCACAGGTCTGCTGCAGCAATGCGGTAGGAGCAAAGGAGAGGCATAAGATACTGACCCCTAGACACTGAATAAAGGCCTAAAACCTCGAATACTGTCTCTTGTGTGTCTCTTATCTACATGTGTGGAGCGTCCGGCGCTGTTTGGGCATTCCTGTGCCCGAACAATGTCCGTCCACTCTCACAAGACAAAAAAAACCCTTTTAGACTAAAAAAATACACTTAGACCAAAAAAATATATTTTTGGACCAAAAAAAATTTTAGGTAGAAACAAATGGGATTTTAAACTAAAAAAATGCACAAATATTAAAAATTTTCTCATTTAAACAGATGGAAAGATATTGTTATCCTGCCAGACACATTTTTGTGGACACCATGTTTTAGAAAATTGGGATGCTATTGGAATAAACAAAGATAAAAATCATAATATTGACTTATTTTTTAATACAAAAATTAAAGGAAATCAAAATCAATACAGAAATAAAGTTTTAGCAGCAAAAATTCATATTTTCATGGTGACACAATTTTGTGGACACCCAAGACACAATTTTGTGGACACCTAAATGCTCATGTATTCAACCAAACTATGAATAAATTATCAGTTCATGATAATCTGATATCAGACAAGCTAGTAAACACATGCAGCCATGTATGGGAAGGATATTATAGCCAAAGTGAAGGAATTATTTGCGAGTGGCCATGGGATCTCAAACTTTCTAAAAGTTCAGTGCATAAAATGGTGATAAATGATTATGAGAAAGTTAAAAAGAAAAGAAGACCTAAATTCAAGTTGAAACAAAAGGAAAAAACCAGGATAAAGAGAGCTGTTTGCAAACTTGCAGGACAGGATGAGAAGGTTACAGTCAGAAAAATCAAGTAAAATTGTGATTTATCTGTTTCAGTTAAGACTGTGCAACATGAATTAGCCCAAGAAGGGTTTGTTTACAAGCATATTGTGCAAAAATTACCTTTGACCAACCAGCATAAGAAAAACCGACTGGAATCAGCACTAAAGTGGATTGCTGAAAATCATCCTTTAAACTGTTTTTAGTGATGAGAAGAAGTTTTCATTTGATGAACCTGATAATTTTGGCTCATATTGTGACAAAATATACCAAAAATTCTCGTATTAAACGTCAAATGGGCAGAGGAAGTGTAATGGTCTGGGGACTAGTTTGTTCTGATGGATTCATTCATCTAGAACGGTTGACAGGAAGAGTGAAGCAGTTGATTACCTACAGTTAGTACAGAACAAAGTGAAGCCTATCCTAGACAATAAGTTTAAGGATAGCAAATATTATTTCCAACAAGACAATGCCAGTATTCACACTGCTAAAATTGTGAAGCAGTGGTTCCAGACAGAAAATTTTGATGTTATTGACTGGCCTGCTTGCAGCCCTGACTTAAAGTTGACTGAGGATGTTTGGCACATGCTTAGTGATATAGTTTACGATGGTAAACAGTTTAATTGACAAATTCAGCTATGGAATGAGATTGAAAAGGCAGTGGAAGAGCTTAACAGCCAAAAAAGAAGGAAAATTGCAAATATGTTCAAGAATTAGCTTACAATCATAGACTAGTGGAAGTGATCAAAGAGAGAGGGGGTCAAACAAATTATTAAAGGTTTTCTTTGTAATTTAAATCACCTAACAGATTTAGGTGTTGGTGGCAATGGTCAGTTCCATATGCGACGTCCAGTAGGAGACAGGTTCGATCCGGCATTCATTCGAACAAAAGTAAGATTAGCTGTGTAAATATATTTAACATTAATTTCAAAATTTAATAAAAATTAGACTTTGTTTACAGAAACACAGTGGACGCTTTAGCGTGAATGTCTGGTGCTGGATGTCACAACGTGGTCTTGGGCAAATTTGTCGTCTGACAGGCCACCTGACAGGCCAGTTTGACTTCGTAATCATCGTATCTTGAAGCAAAGTTTACTACCGGAACTTTAATTTCTGACACATATAATCTGGGTAGCCTTCGCGTCGGTCCCGACGCAGTCCCCGAGTTGATATGTAACCAAACTTGACTGATATTTCCCGTCCTTGGAAAGGTTCGGTCATAATCCATATTGTATCTTTCTTTTGATCCGGTCAGAGGTTTTCTCACAGCCACTAACTTGTAAGCGTCGGTGTTGAGTAATTCTTTGAGGCTCACGGACGGCATTCTCCAACCACTTTAGGGCTTCTCTGCACAGAGTAGCGCTATAAATCAATAGAGTCCGCGAGGCCTCTGTGAAATGTAGGGCTGGTACAAATACCAAATTCTCCCGTAATCCATGTTTTTTCTTGTAGATTTTTTATCTACTTCCTTCGATTTACCCTGCTGAGTGGTGGAGGACGTTTGAGATTTTTCCAATAATTGGGACGGGCTTGGTAGCTTCTAGTTTCTTTGGGTCTGGATTGATAGGACATCAGTGTGAATGTAGCCGTGGGTTCCACTGTTCTGGTTTGCTTAATGGTCAATGCGAATTGAGTGGTTGCCATATGTACTGTTGGTTTGAGAGTCATTGGGGGGTAGGTCGCTGCTGGCTGTGTTGTTCTTTAAAATCTTGAGTGTTTCAGAAACACAATTTTTTAGATTTGGGCCATCTGCCCCTTGACATGCGAGGAAAAATGATGTGTTCCACCCATTTTTGAAGAGTCCTCCACTCCTCCTTGATGGCAAATTAAATATTCTGCTTAATAAGCAATAGCACTTCGCACCCATGTAATGCAGCGACAAATCCAAAAGTTTGTTTTTATCTGAATGGCGCCTTCCCTTTTTAGCTCTTTGGCCCAGATTGATTTGAGCAGCAAAGAAATCGAGTTGTGGCCCACTTAGGTAATGGGATGCTGATTTAATGGCATCAGCTTTGCTTGTTTCCTGTCTGTTGGGTATGTTGACACTTTCGTTTTGTTTCTCCTGCGGCTTTTTTGTAGTGTTGTTTTCACACATCGTTTAATATTTTCTAATTTTTGTTCCGAATTTAGGTTGGTGCTCACACACAAATGGACTTGGCCGCAATGCACAAATCACTGTCAAAATACATTTCCAGGATGGAAATTTATTTTTTATTTTTTTTTGTTTAATTTTATTTAATTTAATTTTAACCAATCTAGAAGAAATAGAATGTTCTCCAAGACCTGACACGATCATTACCAGCATTCGCATTCTGATTTCTGTCACACAATTCTCAATTTGCCATGTAAATTATTGCAAACCTCGGTTTGATGTTTTCTTCCTAAAATCTTTAAATTTTAGATCTTATTTTATTTCTGAAACATAAACCCTTAGTTAAACTCAAGAAATTTCCATTTTCTTTTCTTTTCTTTTCTTTTATGATTTTAAAGTATATCTTTTTTCGGTTTTAATAAATAATAATAAAAAGAAATGGTAATTAATGAGAAAAAATGATAAAAAACGATAAAAAATGCCAATAAATGGCAATAAATTGAGCGATAAAATGAAAACTCTAACTTTTATTTGGGATTTGTGTAGAATACAGCAAATTCTAATTAAAAACACAAAAAATTCACAAAAATAGTTGATATCGGTAGTTTGAATACAGAACAAGCAACAAGTAGCTTTTGCTTTAGCTTCATTGTTTTTCCGCAACCTAAATGCAACGATTGAAAATATTGATTGCACACATTTCTAAATCCCATCCAATTCTACATTGCTAGTCTACCTGTTGCTTCAAATCGGCCACAGTGGCGTACATATCAGAAAGCATTTGAGTTATGAATGCGAGTTCACGATCTGAAACACGAGAAATCGTGTCAATACAATCAAACAACACGCCACTAACACCACACTCAAGACTCAACCGTAATTTCTATACGAAATTTCCTCGGATACAATATAAGCATCCATTTTAGTGCCGTTTCCATCTTCATTCCGCGCTTCGCACACAAATGTTCCCGAGTCCACCACGTCGACCGTCGACTCACGAGACACCACCTCCCATTCCTCGTTCTCAATCTTCTTCTTTATCAAGATGTCGTTTGGATACGGAAACCCGTTACCTTTGCACGTCAATCGCTTCGTTTTACCGTCTAGAATGTTGAAATCTCTACAGATTGAATTATCGTCAAACGAAACCTCAGATGTGGAATCTGCAACAAATGACGAAATAAAAGAAATGTGAAGAAATGAGTTGTAAAAGATACAACTTTATAAAGTCTTAGAAATTTACTGCTAAATATTAAATTTACATGCAAGTTTACTCTTCATTTATTATCACGATAAATTTGAAATAAATTTGTCGATAAATTTATTACTTCAAAAACATAGTGTAAATTAATTGGGTAAATTAATCATAAAGTGTTTGCTTAATTTAAAATTTATTATGGTGTTTACGTGTACTCAGTTTTCCAGAATAGTAATATTCGGACTTTCACTTATCTCAATAACCGAGTACATGTAAACATGGTAACTGACGTAATTAAATGTAACTTTAACATAAAATAAAATAAAATAAAATAAATAAAAAAAATAAATAAATAAATAAATAAATTAAAATAAATAAATAAATAAATAATATTTAATAAACTTTTTATTATTTCACCATTTGACGATTTATTACTCACAGGGAATGCCAAATATCCCGCTTATAATTTCGACTTCGGTTCCGGACTCAATCTGACATATAATTTCACTCTCTTTTTCGCCGTTTATAAAAGTTATTTCAGCAGTCGACTCGGATTCCCACAAGTCATCAATCGCTTTACTGGCCGGATGCTCAATCTTGTAGAGTTTTTTATCCACCTTCCACAGAAAAGTCGTCCTCGTATGCGAATTTTTTAGCAAAAATGAATGACATCTGAAATGGACATTCGTTTGCCCGTCCTTACC
This sequence comes from Strigamia acuminata, assembly GCA_949358305.1. Taxonomy (NCBI): domain Eukaryota; kingdom Metazoa; phylum Arthropoda; class Chilopoda; order Geophilomorpha; family Linotaeniidae; genus Strigamia; species Strigamia acuminata. The sequence continues at coordinate 53,457,419 of OX442314.1, forward strand.
GCGACTGATCAAATTTTCCGAATTCGCGTTCCACAATTTGTCATCATAATACAGCTCGGATGGTATTCCTAAAAACAAAAAAAAATAGGTTAGGACTGTTGCATATTGTGCACACAAAACCAACCTTTGACGGAGAGATAAAACACCTCGTATTCTAAATCAGTGATGCAGTGATATTCACCCGAATCAAACACTTTGAGATTATTCATTTCTACAACGCAAGTTTTCGTATCTCGAATTTTAAAGCGCCGAATGATTAAAACCTTACTGATTTTGTACTTGAACAATTCGCAACTATTCCTGGCATTTGTGCTGCAAACAAACTGTATCGAATCGTTTCTTTCGGCTTGCAGAACGTGTTTTTCGGCAGTACAACCTCGAGGAAGAAATAAAAAAAATAAAAAAAATAATAAAAATCAATAAAAAGTAAATAAATTCGAGATACCTTTGGTTGCAGTCAATGCAACGACCACGACAATCTTGAGAACATTCATTTCCAGAGTAAAGTTTGTCGTCGTGTGTGGCTGAAGGTGCGTGTGCTAATAACCTTTCGTTTGTTTGTGAAAGCCGAGAAACACTCGGCTTGATTTTCAAATAAAATAAACTCGGTATTCATTTCTTATGTCAAAAGGTGAAAACTTGGAGCTCAATGCCACAAATCAACGCACTTCCCAATAAAATGGAAGTTTTCTTTTATTTTGTTCTATTTTATTAATTTATTTGTATTTTCTTCTCACAGAGCGTCAAGGATTTCATTGCGGCCGTCGCATCGTTTTGGATATTTCCGTATACATCGTTGGACGTGTTCGAGGACAGCAATTTGGAAGTTACCAATTTGTAGCGTGGATCCGACGCGTCGATGGCTTCGTGCAAACAGTCCTCGTCGAATCCGTCGATGCCAAACATGTCGGATGAATCCAGAGCGGACACGCAAGCCCACTTGACCGCGTGATTTAATCGAAGTCGCAGCTTCCGCGCAAGTTTTTGTTCCTTTTCCACGCGTTTTGTATCCCAATCGACGTAACTCGAACACTGACCACTGTTTTCGGTAATGTTCTTCCGAATTGGCTCCATTTGGTGGTACAATGATACGTTTTGCACGATTACAAACTGGCGCTGCAGAAATAAAATAGATAAATATCCAGGTTGATATGCGACGCGTCTTATGATTGGTTCGTTTTCGACACCTATCGCCACCTATTATAAACACCGTGTTTTACCCGCAACAATTTCAGGAGAACTTACGATTTTCTGTGGAAATTCTGAAATAAAACAAAATTTATTTATTTATTTATTTTTGAAACCAAATAAAATTTTTAATTTGACATTGAAAACATAAACATTGGAATTTTATTCCAATAGCAATTCAAATAGTGATTTGATTGAAATTTGGTCTGTATCACATATACAGGGTATTTCGTTTAAGATGCCCAGTCAATTTCCAGAATAAGTATATGCTTTTTTAAAAAGCCAAGCAGACTAGCCTATAGCAAAGTAAGGATGACGAATCCAATGGTGTAATCAAATTTTATGCCAGGCATGCAACAATGCACTTTTCATTTGCTAACTCGTTAGCTGGTCGAGATAGAGCAAAATTTCCAATTACAAAGTTGTAGAGCACTATCAAATTAGTACTATCCAACTTATCTTAGTCACCTTAAGTTAACTGTTTTTTCTTTTTAAAAAAAAAGGAAAACAAATCAGCAAATTGAAATTTTTTATTCTTAGAAAATAAAATAATTAGGCAATAAAAAAATACAGTTGTTTTTCTTGTTTACTTGCATAATAATGCAAATTTGAATACATTTATTGAAGAAATTTAGTACTTTTGCAGTAAAAATTTAATTTTTGCCACAATGGCTGGCTTTATTTCAGCTGATTTGTTTTGATTTTAAAATGAAAAATTTAACTTAAGGTGACTAAGATAAGTTGGATAGTACTAATTTGATGGTGCTCTACAACTTTGTAATTGGAAATTTTGCTCTATCTCGACCAGCTAACGAAGTTAGCAAATGAAAAGTGCATTGTTGCATGCCTGGCATAAAATTTGATTACACCATTGGATTCGTCATCCTTACTTTGCTATAGGCTTGTCTGCTTGGTTTTTTAAAAAAGCATATACTTATTCTGGAAATTGACTGGCCATCTTAAACGAAACACCCTGTATATCGTTCTTTTATTGTTGATTTAACCTTTTGAAGTGGTTTCCTCTTATTTTCCACAATAATTTGACCTTTCCTACCACTTTTCTTTACTTGTTCGGAAAATTTCACTTTCTTTGCTGGTAAATTTCTTACTAATTCTTCCAATTTTTTTTTCTTCCTTTCTTTGGATGGTTTAGTCCTTTTCTTCCCAATATTGTTAGGCGGATAAGGTACATCGCGAACCGGCGGTTGTCTTAAACTCGCATTTTTATATCATTAGTACCGTTAAAGCTCACCAGATGGCGTTCGCCACAGGGAGGTAATCGACTGAGCTAATAAGACTCAAAAGAGGCATAAAATTTGAATTTTTGGCATGAAATTGGAATTTTTGGCATAAAATTGGAATTTTTGGCATGAAATTAGAATTTTTGACATAAAATTGGAATTTTTGACATAAAATTGGAATTTTTGACATAAAATTGGAATTTTTGACATAAAATTGGAATTTTTGGCATAAAATTGGAATTTTTGACATAAAATTGGAATTTTTGGCACAAAATTGGAATTTTTGGCACAAAATTGGAATTTTTGGCACAAAATTGGAATTTTTGGCAAAACATTGGCTTCGCATTGGAATTTTTGGCAAAAAATTTAGATTTTTTGTGCCTAAATTGAGATTTTTTGAGCCTAAATTGAGATTCTTCAGGCCTAAAACTGGATCTTTTCGGTCCAACAATCTATTTTTTTTACCATAAAACTTGAAATTTTGGCACACCGAATTTTTTTCCTCTACCAATCAATTTTTTCCACTTCTTTCGAAACCCGAACCACGCAGCAAAGTTCAGGGGCAGCTACATCCATTGACCAAATCCAACACCACTTATTAGATAACACCCGAAATAACCCATGACTATTCAAAAAAAAAAAAAAAAAAAAAAAAACTCCCATTTCCTAATCTCACCTATCTCGACGTGACACGACCCCAACGACAAACCGAATCAAAAAACCAAACACCTGTTACATTTCAATGTCTAATTCTAATGCAAAAATATAAATATCCTGTCTGCGCCTAAAAATAAAAAAACAAAACAAAAAAAAACCAAAAAAAAAAAAAACACCCAAACAAAACGAAACGAAACACAGATAAGACGTTAGGTAATCACCAAAAAAAATCTTTCCACATCCACACACACAACATATAAACCAAAAATCCTCCTCAACACGTGACAAACGTATTTCATATTTCAGGGGCCGGCGACCGGCGCGTTTTGATGCGGGCGCATAATTTGCATGCCTCATGCGAACCTTCCCGGGTCACAGATAAGAATCAGGTGAGCTAACCCCAGCACATCACTCCACCAAGTTACGTAACCGACCCCAAGGCCTCCTGTCTCCGATGTTTCGCTTGATTCATGTGTATGCTAATCGACAATCGCACTTGTTGACATTCAAATACACTCCAAGAAACGCTGCGATTCACCAATTATCGTTTTTGCGAGCAAATCTAGGTGCAATAAAGGTTTTTAATCTGTGGGGCGGATCTGGTTACGGTATATAGTGCCCTAAATCGGTTTTTGAATCAAATTAACATCGTTTATCTGGATTCTGGACTGTTGTCAAGGGATATATGTATAGAAGGTTGGGACCGTAAGGTTATGTAATGGCTATAACTGGTTAATATCTTTGTCATCTGCCATCTTTTTCTATATTTATACGGATTATCTAACTTTTTGTTGAGGCCAGACGAAGTGAGACAAGAAAAAGTGTCAAAAGTTGCAAAAATATTCAATTTTCAATAAAAAAAAAAATATAAAAATAAAATTTGGTCTTTTTAAATCCAATATGGTGGGATTTCAATTTTTTTTTTTGTATAAAATAAATTATTTTTGGTTAAAAATGTGTCAAAAGTTGCAAAAATATTCAATTTTCAATGAAAAATAAAATAAAACTAAAAGTTTAGTGTCAAAAGTTGCAAAAATATTCAATTTTCAATGAAAAATAAAATAAAAATAAAATTTTAGTGTCAAAAGTTGCAAAAATATTCAATTTTCAATGAAAAATAAAATAAAAATAAAATTTTAGTGTCAAAAGTTGCAAAAATATTCAATTTTCAATGAATAAATAAAATAAAAATAAAAATTTGGTCTTTTTAAAAATCCAATATGGTGGATTTCAATTTTTGGTTATAAAAATTTAAATTTATACTTTCAAATCTTTGACCATGCTTTCATTGTTTTGACCTTGTTTTGTTAGACCTAGACCCACAGTCTGATACCATCAAAAAAGATGACATCACATTTTCATGTCACCCAAAAAAAATTTTTTTTTACAGAAGGCATAATAAATATTTAGGCCTAACTTTTTTTTTTTTAAATAAAAAAAAATATTGTAATTGAGTATCACTTTGTATGGAATTTTATTGTGATGCAATTAATTTGATTATTTTCTGGAACAGGTGTGCTTGACTCGTTACATAAACACAAAATTATACATTTAGGCTTAACTTTACCCCAAGAAACTTTTTTTATATAATAAATTTTTCTTGGGAAAAGCCATTGGACGTTGGGATTTTCCAATGTCAAGTTCTAGAAAGTTAATTTACAATTATTCCGAGAAATTTAAACACAAACACCTGCAATTGGTATACGGACTACGGAGCAAGAAAGGACAAATTAAGGGCAGTTAACACCTGCTTTATTTGCGGAAATAGAGGCTTGTTTGATGGATGTTATCAAGTTCGGCTAGAATTTTCATTTATTTCTGTAAAAGATTGTATCATTTGACAGTATGTAAATCTGTCCAAAATTCTAAACTGATTTATTTTTGGCTTTTCATTTTTTGCATTCAGATGTGCTTGTCTGGCTAATTTGTGGAATTATTAATGGGAATTGTCGTATAATTTAATGGATTTGGACTTGAAAACGATTTATTCCCATGTTAAATCTATGGGAATTAGGGTTAAGGTTGAAATTGAAAATGCGCATGACTATATAAACTTTTATTTTATTGTACATATAAAAAACACATGTTTTTAATTTCATATATATATATATATATATATATATATCTTAATTAACAATAAATTGTGTTATGGTAATCTTCTAATCTAAAATTAGGGTTAAGGTTGAAATTAAATTTAAATTTCACCAAAAATTAAAACATTTTATATTTCATTCCATTTTCCTAAAAAAAAAAATAATAATAATAAAGATATGAATAAAATAGAAATAAAAACATATGTAAACAAACAAGATGACGTCAACACTTGTTTACAAAAAGATAATTCTAGCTTTTTAGGCATATTAAGCAACATAAAATCAAAATAAATAAACGCAAATCTAACAACAAAAATCTCATACTGTAAACAAAATATGTGAAATTGAAAACAAAATAAATTTCAATTGAATTTTAGACCTTCAAAAATAAAAATCACCATAAATTCGTCATAAATTCATCAAAAAAATCTTTTCTCTTCTCCAGTTTTTATTTAATTCTATAAATTTTGTAAAACCAAAGCAAGTAGCACAACCAGGTGCGCCAAAATGCAAAGACACTCAAAGACAACATCCCTCATATCACACTTATACCACATAGTATGTTGATCCCAACTGGAAACTGGGCTAACCCACCAAATTATTTACGACTTTGATCATATCTAAACAACGTCCATTTTCCCAACATTTTGAAGGACGTACGTAAACACCAAAAAAATAAAAAAATACAAAAAATAATTCAAATAAATTCAAATTTTCATCATTCCTTACTGGGACAAACACAAAAACCTTCACAAGGACTCCGAAATCCCATAATCGGATTTCTACATGCAAAAGGGCCCCACGGGGGGGCACCAGAAGCCCAAAATTCCAAAAAAAAAATTTCCTAAAAAAAAATATTTTTTAAAAAAAAAAAAAAAAAATTTAAATTTGCCCCCCCCAAAAAGTCCCCTCAAAGGCCCCCCCGCCTCCCCAGCCCATAACTCCATCTCCGAATTAGATAATTCTTAGATCTAATCCATTGGGTAAATATTTAGCAACCAAGAGAAAAAGAGTGGGCACATGGACCCTATTTTTAGTCGCACCAGGTGTACACGAACCCCCCGGGGGCGATTTTGCGACACAAACACGGCGATTGGTCGAAACACGAGCAGCCAATCGGCGCGCGGTCGCAACACGACTTAGGTTTAACGCGCGGCAAGTCGAGTTTGCACATCTTGAGTGACTCGCCTTTGGTCGAGCGAAGTCCAATCTTCCACTTATTTACCAATTTGCAACATTTTCCGTCATGTCCGTCGCCCTGTCGATATCGCTGGTCGGAATCGCGCTCGTGCTCTACGCCGTCGTCGCGATCTTCGTGCGAAAATCGCGCAAGTCGGCCAAGTCGACGAACAAGGTGCTGCCCGGTCCGACGGAGTGGCCGCTCATCGGCTCGGCGCTCACGATGGCCAAGTATCCGAAGCCGTGGGAAGGATTTGCGGCGCTGCGGAAGATCTACGGCGACATATACGGTAATTTTGATAATTAATTGTCAATAAATTTTGTTTTATTTTATTTTATTTTTTTTTTAAGGGATGCGAATTGGGAGTCAATACTGCGTGATTGTGTCGTCGGTTGAGGCGATTAAAGAGGTTTTGGTCTACAAAGCTGCGGATTTTGCGAATCGGCCGAATTTCGCGCGGTTTGCGGCCATTTTTAGAGGACGGAGAGATCTTTGTAGGTTTTTTGGTGTTTTTGGGAGGTTTTTGGGGGATGGGAAAGTGGATCAGGTGACCAACATGTGTCGTTCTAGATATGAGAAGGTCAAGGACAGGTGGTAGTGTTTCGTTGTCATTGTTAGGGTTAAACCCCCTGGTCCGAGCGGCGCTCTTTTGCTGGGTTGAAAGTGGTGGAGGGAATTGTGGGAAGAAATGTTTGTTGGGAAAAAGGTTTTTTGGATGTTTTAGATGGGGGGTTAAGGGAGATGAGGAGTGGGAAGGGGAATTTTGCGATGTTTGCAGCGGGATTTTGCTGGATTTGCGGAATTTGGCGAGAATTGGTGTGGTTTTGCCTTTTTTGCGAGGATGGGGATGATTTTGAGAGGATTTGTGAGAATTTTGGAAGAAGTTGTATGAATTTCGCGTGAATTTGTATGAATTTTGCGTGAATTTGTTCGAATGTGAGAAATTTTGCGAGAATTTGAAAAATTTTGCAACAATTTGCGAGATTTTGAAAAGTTTTGCAAAAATTAGCGAGAATTTGAATTGCAAAAATTTGCGAGAATTTGAAAGATTTTGCAAATATTTGCGAGAATTTGAAAAATTGTGCAAAGATTTGCGAGAATTTGAACAATTTTGCAAATATTTGCGAGAACTTTTGAGAAAGTTTGAGATTTTGTAACAATTTGTGAATATTTTGCGAGAATTTGTGAGAGTTCACGAGATTTTTTAAACATTTCACTAGATTTTTTAAAGATTTCACGAGATTTTTGCGAGATTTTACAAGATTTTTGCGAAATGTCACGAGATTTTTTAAAGATTTTACAAAATTTTTTCGAGATTTCACACGACTTTTTCGAGATTTTATAAGACTTGCGAGATTTCCCAAGACTTTTGCGAAATTTCACAAAACTTTTGCGAGATTTCACAAAACTTTTGCGAGATTTTACAAAATTTTTGCGAGTTTTTCACAAGATTTTTGCGAGATTTCACAAGACTTTTGCGAGATTTCACAAGACTTGCGAGATTTCACAAGACTTTTGCGAGATTTCACAAAACTTATGCGAGATTTCACAAAACTTTTGCGAGATTTCACAAGACTTATGCGAGATTTCACAAAACTTTTGCGAGATTTCACAAGATTTTTGCGAGATTTCACAAGACTTGCTCGATTTCACAAAATTTTTCCTCAATTTCACAAGATTTCTGCAAAATTTTACAAAATTCCTTCAAGATTCCACAAGATTTCTGCAAAATTCTACAAAATTCCTTCAAGATTCCACAAGATTTCGCCTAATCTTCACCAGACTTACCAAAAAAACCAAACCCCAAAAACTTCCCCAACAAAATCTAACCTCATCCTTTCTTTCTCCACCAACAGCCGTTGCCCTTTGCGACTGGTCCGACAAACAACGAAAACGCCGCGACATCACCTTCCCCTTCACCCACCCACGCACCAACTCCTTCGGCCTCGACCAACTCGAATCCTGCATCGAAACAACCCTCGCCGACATCACCGACCAAATCCGCGCCCTCGACGGCAGCCCCGACGGCACCCACGACGCCCTCCTCTTCACCTCGGCCAACCTCTTCTACCACTTCCTCTGCACCCGTCGCTTCTCCTACCAGGACCCCCGCTTCGTCCAAACCATCCGCAACTACCACTCCATCTTCTGCGACCTCTTTCGCGGCTACTCGCTCGACTTCTTCCCCTGGATCCGCTTCTTCAACGACCACATCCTCGTCCAGCTCAACAAACTCTCCGAGCAAGTCAGTTCCTTCACGCACCCGATTTTCGACGAGCATTTGGCGGATTTCGACGAAGACAAACCGCGGGACTTGGTGGACGTTTTGCTGGCGACGAGGCCGAGTCTGAGCGTCAACGATTCGCTGGTTATTATCGAGGATTTGGTCGGGGGACACTCGGCGCTGCACAACATGTGGATGTGGTTGGTGGCGTTGGTCGGAGTCAATCCGCAGGTGGCCGGGAGGATCAGGGAGGAGGCGGACCGGGCGGATGCGGATGCGGGCGGACTCAAGTTGAAGCATCGCTCGCAGTTGGTGTACACCGAGGCCACTATCAACGAAGCGCTCAGAGTTGTGGCGTCGCCGATCATTCCCCACCGATCCACCAAAGACACCTGCATTCAAGGTATGTTTCGAGTGTTTTTGGAAGGTCGTCAATGTTGTCAATATCTGAAAATTGTATGGCGGAATGTTTAATCACAACGGGCGGCATTTGAGCGCTCGAATGCGGCCTAAGTGTTGCGATTTTCCCTTGTGGGTACAAATGTGTGATTGTTGTTTGGTAAATGTTAAATTGTTGTTAGTAAATGAAAAATAACGTGCTTTAATCACATTATGTGGAAATTAAGATGGCTGAAAATGATGAAAATCAAGATAAGCGGGTCTGCATGTGGATTTTCAGAAATTTGATTTTGTGATATCCGATTTTGATTTTATGACGTAAAAATCGTCGCTTACGGTCTCACGTAATCAAGAAAATCAAAGAAATTTATTTGAGATTGAATGCACCGAATGTTTTTCGCTAGGCCTGTGCGATGTGTCACAATGCGATATTTCAATGTGCGATATATTTGGATTTGCGATTTAATTAAAATCAGAAAGACTTTGAAAAAATCGATCAAAATCCTAAAAGATTTGAATGAAAATCGATTGAAATCATTAAAACGTTGGAAAAAAAATCGATTAAAATTGTAATAAAATTTTGGAAAAAAAATCAATTAAAATCATTAAAGTTTTAATCATAAAAATTCTCGATTGTAATTATAAAGATCTTCTACAAAATCAATCGAAATCATAAAAATCTTTTACAAAATCTATTAAAATCAATTCAATTTTGGGAAAAAATCGATTTAAATCACAAAATTTTGGGAAAAAATCGATTTAAATGACCAAATTTTGGAAAAAATCGATTTAAATCATAAAATTTTCGAAAAAAACGATTTAAATCACAAAATTTTGGAAAAAATCGATTTAAATCACAAAATTTTGGAAAAAAAATAGATTTAAATCACAAAATTAAGAAAAAAATCGAATTAAATCACAACATTTTGGAAAAAAATCGATTGAAAATCATAAAAGAGAAAGTCACAACACAAGGTCAATCCCAAGCATTTAAACTCCCCTTCTCTTTTCCACGACCCCTTTTCTTTTCAACCCCTTAATTGCCCCACTTTACCCCCACTTTCCAACAAACATCTTAATCCTTTTTTTCCAATCACTTTCCCAGGTTATGATATTCCTGAAGACAGTTTAATATTATTCAACACATGTGATTTAAATATGGACGAAACACTTTGGTCAGAACCAACTCAATTCAAACCCGAAAGGTAAATACAATTGGGCATCATGCTGCGCCTAGACAAAATCAAAATGACGCACACATTTCTCAACCTCGCTAGATTTTTACGCGACGACGACACTCGTGTTTCCAAACCCGACTACTTCATACCTTTTGGAACGGGAAAACGATCTTGCCTCGGCGACGGAATCGTCCGCGCCACCTTGTTGCTCGGACTGGCGACACTCGTTCAACAATTCGACATCGACGTGCCGACCGGATCGCACCTTCTAGACCTGAAACAACTTCCTGGCACCGTTTTGTGGCCGGAAAACGACATTAAAGTGCGATTTATTGCCCGCAATTCGTCGGCATCGTGATTTTATTCTTTTATTATTTTTCTTTTGGCCTAAAATCGAATTTAAAAAATAAAAAAAATAAATAAAGAAAATTAATTATTTTTTTTTATTGTTTGTGGCAAGAAGAGAATAATGGACAAAATTTGTTTACAACTTTTATAATAGTTATATATTATTTTATTGTCATCTGTATAAGGTACAAATAAATTAAGGTGAAGGGAAAAATTTTGTAAAAACTTTTTTTCTTTTTTTTTTTTTTTTTTTTTTTATTTTGCAAATAAACTTTGTTTTACTGTAGGTTTAAGTTTGCCTGCAACATTTCATTTCAAAGACTGAAAAGAACTGGAATTACTTGAAATTTGTTGGGCTTTTAAATCGTAACCTTCGTCGACCCTCACGTTTACTTTGTGAAGCATTTTCCCATTGAAGTTTGAAAAGGGAAAGCGTAATTAAACGACAGCTGGCTTTTATTTACAATGCGCACCTACAGGTGGAATAGTCTTAAAACATCGATACATGGTTCCTGTGGTGGTTTAGAGATTTAAGGATTAAATGTGTGAAATGTCTGAAAATCTCGTTTATATTGTCACCAAGCACCCTCTTGCGGCAAGAACGTGAAATGTTGCTGGACATAAATTTGTTGTTTATTGACACCACGTAAAGACTTATGAAAATTAATGATAAACAGTGGTGACGATGGCGGACTAGCGCTAACAAATCACTGTTGCGAGATAAGATTTTAGCTAAACAGTGAACTTGTGTGCAAGAGATAAAATAAAGTTTTCACAATTCAGTTAACATTTATTTAAGTAAATATAATTAAACGGATATAAATATCTAGACCGACAAATGGCCAAATTAATACAATACATTAAACTATACAATTTAGTGGGCTGAGCCGTAAAATAATATCATTTCGTATTGCTTTTCTATCGGTCCAGATAAGAGGAAAACTTCCCTTTTATCTGGAAATAAAGATGTCGGCTTATATCGGTCTGATTTAACTTCTCGTTTGGTTCCATGGTTCTACAAGGGTGTAATTTGTTGTAATTATTATCCGAAAACCACAACTGCCGATGGAATTTATAAGTGGGAGTTGGTTGGTATCTTGGGATTGCTGTACATGAGTAAATTGCGACTCCAGACACAATCTCCTCATGGTTACATGGACGTCATCGGGCATCCGGAGGAATTATAACACCCAGCTCCACGTCAAGTGTATGCCGTATGTAGTTTCTCATAGGCCCGCAGAATTAGGGGCGCCGTTTCTACAAAATGTTGCACAAACAGCCGAAGTAGAAGAATGGTCATCAGAATCCCTCCAATCCTTGAAAACAGGAACTGGATATGCAGGACCTAGCTCTCTTTTAGGAGAGAACAGAAACTGGATACCCAAGGCACATTCAGGATTAAGTCCTGTGACTTAATCTGAACTCTCGGTTTAATCCTTTCGGCAAGTTTTACTAATTTCCTTGGAAATTAGTTATTCTTGGTTATTTACATATGAAAATTAATTTATATGGTAAATATATTCTTTTATTTAAAACTACATAAAACATTTGTATTTATGTATTTGATCAACTAGATTAAATTTGCCGCTATTTCAATAACAGCGCCATCTAGGGACAAAATTAATTATTTATTTGACTGAGGTTCATGACTGTCACAGTGGTGAAAGATTCTGTGAATTTTGTAATATATTTTAATGATGTAATATGGAAATGACATAATCCCAAAAAAAATTATGGAATGTTGTTGAATTGTGGATAACTTGGAAGATAAACTTACTACATACTAGGAAGTGGGGTCAATGACAAGCGCATCTATTGTATGTGGAAATACGATATTTTTGGTTGAATTTTTTTTTTAGAATTTAAAATTTGACTATTTATATTACAAGGACTGTAGTTAAAAATACAAATGGAAACTGTGCAATGAGTCCAAACATATATTCATCTAACCAGCTTACACGACATTTACACGAATTAATTCGTGTAAATGCGGACATTATCCAACTGTAACGTTCCAGCAAGTGGCTCCATTATGGGTCGGGCGAGAGAGCGGATATGTGGACTGCTCATTGCTACACTGGGGACGTTGGCTTGGAACTCTCACTTGCAATGAGACTATCTTCTAAAATTTGATCCGGGTATGCAGCAAAGTGTGGGCACACATGGGAAACCACTGGCATAAAGATGCGGGTGTGGCTCATATGCACTGAGTTGCCCTGCTGAAGCTCAATGTTCTTGGATTCACACCGTTTCAACCCCTACTATTACTGGTCAGAAGCAACCGCAAGTTGCCGCACACAACCCAAGGGTTGCCGAGATTGGGACTCAAACAGCAGGGAGAGCTGGCAAAGGTACGGGAATACTGATGGTGCAGTGCGCAAATGGTACAGAGAGCTCATTAGCTCAACTGGTGGGACCCAGGGTGACTAGGGACAACAGGTGCATTTCCTTCTACTTTAAGAATAAAACACTAAAGTGGTATGGGTGTAAAGTAGAAGTTTTAAAATTAAAAAAAAAAAATTATCTTATACTGTCAAATTCTCCACGCTTTTGTGACCTGGAAATGTCAACTTTTAATGTTTTTCTAATATATACGATAAGTTTATTCAACTTTTCTGCAGTTTTGTATGTATTTGATATGTATAGCAGTAGCAGCCTATTCGGCACATTAATGTATTTTATTTTTCACTTTATCTCTATACTCCAAACCGCTCTAAAGTTGTCCCAACTACTATTGGTTGAGCCATTTCACCGGTTAGAGGCACACAAAATTGGCCCATAACACCAGAATTTTAATCTAACTAGGCAAAACAACCAACCTTTGTTTACCTTCCAAAATAAACCAACAAACTGTGCTAACATTGTTCGATTGATTCAAAGGGGAAAAAGCTTATTTTAGCAAATAAAATAAATATTATATTACCAAATAAATAAAATCCATAATTCTAATCACTGTTTACAGTAGCTGCATTCAAAAATTAAAATAGCAATTTTAGTTTAAGTGTATTTTAAGTTTTACCATGGGTTTAAACAGGAAATGATGTCATTTTTGGTTTAAAATTGAAGTAAAACACAAAATATATTAGTTTTTGAATGCAGCTACTGAAATTCATTGAAAATAAACACAACTACTATTCCACGTAGAAGAGTTAGGACCACGTTGTCTCAAAATAATAGATAATTTTTTTGTTTTAGTTAAGTGTTTTTATTATAAATTTGTTATTCTTATTTGTTATTTCTAAATTGATTTTACATTAATTATTTGGAAGATTTATTAATTAATTTAAAATTAATGTGCTAAACTATTAATTTTTTTTAACATACATTAATTACAATTTTTTAATTAATGAAATTTCAATATTGAATTGTAAGTTTTTTTGTTATTGTTAATTTTATGTAAATTTGTGTTATTCTAATTAAATCTAATTATTACAATTGATTTCTCAATTATTTTTCAATTTTGCAATATTTACATCTTTAGAAATTTATTGCAAATCTAGATTAATACAATCAAGAAATATCTATAAAGAAATTTATAAAAGTTGAATTTACAAAGATGTAAATACATTCAAAAATGAGTGAATAATGAATTACCAACTCTGGAAATACAATTGTGAAATTTTAGAATTACACAATCGAAAATGTTTGTAAACTTATCGTAAAATGGTGTCATGGGAATTCTCTCTTTCCTAGATTGTACGTTGAGAAAAAACTAATTTCCAAAAAATCAATCTATATTTATATTTACAATGTTTTACAAGTTACATGTACGTAAATCTACTTTTTTCTAGTGAATAATCATAATCACTGCATTATTGAGGACCCATGCCAATTCCAAGTGATTACGTGCCATGCCACGCAACTTTTATTCAAAAATAATTTTCCAAAATAAATTTAAAAATAAATTTATACATGAATTTTGGAAAAAAAATTCTAAATAAATTTCTAAAATAAATTTAGAATTACTTCTCAAACTGTAGAAAATTATAAGTCGTTCATAAAAGACTTTAGGGCATGCATTAAGCATTATAAGCTCATTTTCAGCCGATGATACAAGTCAGTATATCCTCCTGCTCTCCTCTATTTACGTGTAGTGTATCCAGTGTATAAATTGCAATTTAGCCAGGGTGACCACAATGGTTGCAAAAACAACTTGAGAGGCACTCGATGCACATATTCTAAAATCATTTGGTCATTTATCTCTTCCAAAATGAACAAATATTTAATTTCAACTTTATTACGTGTGTTTAATCGACTTTTCCAGGTTTCATCAAAATCAAACCAAAAGAAAAAAATTAATTTTCCTTAAGAAAAATTTAATTCTTCAAATTTAAACCTTATTTTCTACCATCCACACACATCACGCAACAAACTTCACGTTTCCAGTTGCAGAAATGTAGCAAAAAGATGCAAATGCAATCAACTATTTGAAGTAAACTGTAAAACAAACAGACTATATCGAAATAAACATTCAAATCTCGTCGGCTGTACAACTACAATCACGTTCCATTCAAACAAAATAATAAACATCGATCTAATACGGTCGCATTCTTCGTCCCATTGGCGCCCCTCTGCTCGGAGGCGACACGGCTATATCTAAATAATCCCCGACTTGAAATCGACACGATCCCAACGACTTCAAGTCGTCGGCACCCTTCTGACCCGAACACGTCGTCCCGATGTCCCGCATACGGTAGCCGGGACCTCGCACGTCGGGAAACACTAACGCAAAGTCGAAGTACGTTCCTTTACGTCTCGTGTCTGGATTTACTTCTTTCACGAGACTCGTTAATTCTTTCAGAGTCGCGTCCATCCTAAAATACACAAATAAATCGTAAATTATTTAATATTATTTACTATTTAATAATACTACCATGTATAGATTTGTAATTCGTTTGCAGGTACGTTTCCGCGTGAATATTCGCTCAGGTTGTGATGTCGGCCGGTGTTGCAGAAAACGCGTAATAATAGCGGACACGTCTAGAATGAATTTGAAAACGAATGAGATATTTTTTGGAAAAGGTTGCGCGTTTATTTCACTTTTTCTCTGTCAACCGGCGTTTCTGGTTCGTGTTTTTCTTCGACTATCTTCGATTCAACAGCGGCCGAGGTCATTTTAACCGAGATCGAAGTAACACTTACGTTTTATTGTCGTTCGCACGTGACCAAACAGTTGAAGTGCGTTGAAATGACGTCGTACTAGTCGGAATGACGTCATTCGCCATTAGTGAAGCGCAGTAAACATGCAGGTCACGTGAAGCCAAATCCACCAGTCGTTTTGAAATCCGATCAAATCGTCCTAAACCTCATCTTTTGCCTCGCCTAAAGCCGAGAGCTTGCGAAAGGTGAAAATAAACCTAATTCTGGAATTGTGGGCTCGGCCGATCGGATTTGTACGAATCAGATGGCTTTGGCGCTTGGAGTGCCGCGGCCAGCATGTTGAGTGTGCTAAAAGTGCTTTTGGTTTCGGTACTAAATTTTGCCACTGTGTGGCGCTGATCGTCGGAAGCAAGCAATTTTATTTCACTAGATTTGATGTCAAACAATAAAAACTGTGTGTGTTGTGTTTTTGTTTTTTATTTAGCGGATGATACGACAAAATACGCAATATCTCACCAAAATATGCATTATCTCACCAATTAATGCTGTATTTCACCAACAATATGCATCGTTTTGTATGATAATGCAATTTTTTCAACTCAAAATAATTTTTTTTCTCATAAAAATGTACTTTTCTGCATGCAACCGCATTTTTATGTTTGAAAAAGTTGTTGGATTCAGTTTGGTAAAAAATGAACGGACAACGTACATTACGCGAACGTAACGTTTAAAGTGCGTACAGTATTAGAAAAAGGTGTATATTAGGACGTAACTAGCAGACTTATCTCGATTAACACTAGCAAACAACCAATCATCAACTATGGAAATTCCAGGATTATTGCCCTATAGCAGTCATGGCATTAGAATCTTCTCTCTAACTAACAAGTTGACTGCCCGGCAAGGCCGAGCAAACGCGGAAATGCGACCCGTCGGACCACCATTTGGAATCGTTATCAAACACCAATGGATGTACCGCCACTCACCGGCAATCCTGTTTGGACGGTGTCCGATCTTTCCAACGGTTGACAGCTTAGCTCAATTCCATCTGTTGGTGGCGAACGGTTCAGAGGCTAAGGCCGTCGACGAAGCGATTTTGGAAGACGTGGAACCAACACTAACACCCCCACCAAAACCGACCATCGAGCCAAAAAACGACAAGAAGCGAAAGCGATGCAGCCCTGCATACATACACCGCCGTCCAGCGCAACCTGAGCCCAACACGTCGCCATTAGCATGTCGCGTCCTACCTGGTGATAGGTTTAAATAGCGCTAACGTGTAATACTTTACCTGTGATCAATTATGCAAATACCCAAATGAATACCAAATGTATGTAAATAAACAGGTAATTTATTCACCAGGCTTTATGCCTTTAAAATACACTCAGTATACAACTAAAGTCGACTTGGTCAGAGTCGAACAAAGGATTTCTCAAGATGGCGTCGTTGGTTCCGCGTGGTCGGCGGAACAAAGGCGGCGTCTCGAGTTGTCGTTAATTCGTCACGGATTCGTCTTCACGGACGCGGTGGAATGCTCTTTCGAGTCTTCTATCCGTGCCTGTTGTCTAGGGTTTGGTTTAGCGTCGCAGAGGCCTCGTCTAGGAACTTTGGGGTTCCCTACAAAGCACTCGGACACTTACTTCGGCGAATAATCGACTGGGCGATTATTCTGGGTGATTTCACAAGGGCTATTCTCGTGCTTTCGCAGGAATAGCTCGCAAGTGACTTCGTGAGAGTTACAGTTTGCACTTTACTCAGCGATCCTCGATCAATCCTAACTTGTAGTTGAAGTTGGCCTGACGGTGAGGTAGTTGCTGTGTTCTTGGTGTCGTTTGTGTAAGTTCTGTCTTTTGGCGGGAAACACAGCCTTTTATGCAGTGGGATGAAGGGCCGGCGATCAACCAATGGGGGCTGACCACCAGCCGCTTCCTCCCCCTCGGGGCACACACCTGCCATGGGGAGGTGGAGCCAACTCGGGAGGGGGGGGAACGACTCTTCAATCATAGTGACTCAGAGGACAAGTATCCGCCCTGGGGGGACACTTATCCAACTGGGTCACCACAAGCAACACTGGGCAAGGATTTATAAAAATCCAAGCCTGCCAACTCGTCAACACAATTAATAAGGGTCTTTTAGGATCCCCAACGAAGAAATAAGCAGTTTTCAATCTTTTTTCTGCAAAAATACCGTATCTTTAATACAATTTGAAAAAAATTAAAGCATTAATGTTGGATCATTACTGCAAGATCATGAAAAAGCTGGTGTATATATTTGGAACCTGATTTTAAACACCTACAACCCCTGGCAAAAAGTATTCGATCAGCCACCACATGAGCTGATTCGAGTTAAAAATAAACAAATAAACAAATAAACAAATAAACAAATAATTATCAACAAAGCA
This sequence comes from Strigamia acuminata, assembly GCA_949358305.1. NCBI lineage: Eukaryota > Metazoa > Arthropoda > Chilopoda > Geophilomorpha > Linotaeniidae > Strigamia > Strigamia acuminata. The sequence continues at coordinate 53,475,425 of OX442314.1, forward strand.
TTTTATTCAGTATTAAACAAAATAAAAAAAGTTACAGAAATTTTTGTTATCCCACTTGGGGAAAAAAGTATTCGATTAGGCAATATAAATGTCAAATTTTAAATAAGAAAATTAATAACAACCCTATTAATACGGCGACGACCAATGTCGGGTCCTAGGTCTTCGAGTGGGCCCATAACCCCCTCGAATATTCGCACGAAATCGAGAGCCACGGCCTCTAAACGGGGCTCGGTATTGTCCTCTCGATGGTCGGTTTGTCGCAGTATAAATGCCCGGTAGGTTGGTGCGTTTCGCGCACACCTTGATCGCTCTGCCCCTGAACAGCGATTCGTCCATGGCCAAAGCGACCGCCACCGAATCCGAATCGGCGAACTCGATGTACGCAAATCCCTTGGGATGACCCGTCAACTTGTCGGACATTATGGTGACTCTATTGACCGCTCCGCATCCGACGAAATGTCGTTCCAATTCGTCCGCCGTCGTCCCGTAGTCGACGTTTCCGATATAGATGGATCGCGAATCCGACTCCGCCGCGTCTATTACCGGTGATTGCGAACCTGAAGATTCGCCACGATTTAGTATTCCAATGTCCACTTGCAGTTGCTTTAATTTGGCCGTTTCCTCTGCAATTTCTCGCGCCCGGGCTTGGAGTTCTTCCAGCGGCGAATCGGCGTTGTTGCCGTCCTCAACACGTTTTTCTTCGTAGTCCAATGAATCGTTCATTTCTACGTTAGTTTCCGCCATTTGAAAGTAAATGTGGTGTGTGTCGGTTCGGGTTTGCAACGACTCTGTGGAGATTGAAGAGAGAAATTCGTCTTTTTATACAACAATGCAAATACGTCGTCTGTGCGTTTGTTGTCCAGTGATTGGATCAATCGCGCAAACGTCGTGTGGACAACTTGTAGGCCCGACAGTGTGGCCATCTCGTGGTTATCGAAAATTTGCATTTTAGTGTCGATAAATTGGATTTGTGAAAAGAAATAATTCGGATTGTTATAGAAAGTTTGAATAATTGAAATCGAAATGATTGATTTGGGAAAAGTCAATTTCGGACTAGTTCAGACATTTAATAAAAACGATGAAAACAATGAAAACTTTTTTAATTCCGTAATTAAGACTTTTTATTGGAAACGTGCACTTGAATTGGCTCGACTGAATTGAAGGCGCCGTGCATTGCCGTGAAGTGTAAGGGGACAGATGAGACAACCAACCGTAGCAATTTCTTCGAATGACGTTCCTGACGGCGTTCTGGAGTTGTATAAATGTTCAGAGATGTTGGCATGCTGGACATGCAGTTGAAGAGAATACGAACAATACCGAAAGCAATGTTATTTTTAATAATCTGTTTGTCAAATACAGTAAACACAAAAAGGTGTAAGCAGAAAAGAGATTTTTACATTTAATTTGAAATTCGGGTTTTACAGGTTTCGTTTGTGTTTTAAAAATTGAGAAATTAAGCGAGAAAAAAAATAAAAAGTTATAATTTAATTAATTTTAATTTTTTAACAAATATAAAATAACAAACATTAACATTACTGCTAAAAATAAATAAACGAATTTGAACTCGCACTTGTATATGCAATGATTTCCCTTGTTGATTTTACATTGGCGGTGATATCGTGCAACAGATAATTAAATGTGTAATTAGGTAATTGGATTTGCAGCTTGACTTTCTTTTCTGAGTGCAGAGTTGTTACTATGGTGAGCCAACCTGTTTTTTATTCATTGACTTGTAGACTGCGTGGAAGAGTGTTTAGTTGGATAAAATCGGTGTTCCAAGGTGGATTAATGAGCCTTGAGAGACAGATGATGGTAGCACTTGTGTTTGCAATGATGCCACTTGGCGGTTTTGCATTGGCGGTGATGTCGTGCTACGAATCAATAAATGTGTAATTAGGCGCACTGCAAATTGTTTGATCACAGCCGCAGTGTCAAAACATTTTGGATTTATAGCTTGACTTTCTTTTAAGAGCGCAGAGTTGTTACTACGGTGAGTCAACATGTTTTTTATTGATTAACACGTAGACTACGTGGAAAAGTGTTTAGTTGGATAATATCGGTGTTCCAAGGTGGATTAATTTTACAAGGTTTGTTCTCAATGTGGTCCTAACGAACATTTCAGACTTAGTTTCTGTTTCACTTTAAAGTAATATTTATCATTAATTGTAGAATATATTTAATTTTGAAAACCCGATTTTTTTCTCTCCAGTGTTTGTGGTTGAGGTGTGAGATTTTGATTGTTCAATCACACTAATTAGTGACAACGGTGATGGTGACCGCTTGACCAGCCAAGGGTGACCAGTGTCACTACCGCACACGGCCCAATGATCCCGTAGTGTATTGGCACCACAAGGAATTGTGCAGGTTTAAGTGTGCTAAAAAAGTACATTGTATTGGCAACAATACAATGTACAAGGCATCATGCAGCTTCCATCTTTTTCCCCTAGTGGCGGTTGGCCAGGTAACCATGCAATAAAGAAAATCTACTTCTATTAGAGGAGTAGATGGAGGAAGTTTTAGGCCCAAGCTCTTGATTGTTTCCAGAATGCCACGAGTAAGACCATAGCCATCACAAGATTTGTATTTTTATTACCGTTTGCTGATCCCAGACGAATTAAAATCACACATTTCGTGCCGATATAACAAAGATTTTATGTAAAATTTGCAGATACCGTCGTGGAAGTCATTATGATGCTTAATCAGCGCAGATTCCAAAGACTTCGCAGAGTGATAAGACCATTGGTCGTTGAGTCAATCAACAAAGATAAGGAAATTTCACCAGAGTTTTACACACTTCTGGATCACACACGTTCGCACGCATTTCGTGTTTTTTGGACGTTGCTTGTCGTCATCTGTTTTTTCGTTTATTGCTACCAAATGCACGATTGCATTTCGTATTTCTCGTCCGAACCAAAGGCTGTTGATGTGTTTCAAAGGGAATTGGAGCACTTTCAGTTACCACCGGTGTCTGTTTGCATACCGTCATTCAAAAATCACAGTGAGCAAGATTGGTATCCGGGTTGGAAAAATCTTATCAAATAGGCCATTTTGGAAAACTGACCTCTCATTGTGATTCCTTGGATAATATCTAGAGTCACTACAGCATTATATGTTTATAACAAATTTGAACCTCTATAGTGGCCAGATCACTCTCTCCTGTTTGTCGTGATTGATCCTGCCCAGATGTACTCATTTTGCTCACTGTACAGTACATATAAACGAATTACATTTAGGTATCGAAAGCCTCGAAGAATTATCTCATTTTGACCAGACAAAACTTTGGAATTTGGACTACCCTATTGACATAATGAAAAAGATCACATTTGGAAGAAGCAACTATATGGTATGATACAAATTTCTGTGTTTCCATGTAAATTGTATACATTTTTATTGTATTAGCCAAATGTCCATATGGGGATTGATCAAAAACACAGAATCACACCTTTTGGCACGTGTTCACAACTAAAGAGTTAAGTATAATTAGATAATCAACGAGAACAATAAAAATTTTGGTTGTCCGTAAACTATATTTTTCAATTGTGTTAACTATTGTACACTTTTATATCAGTGAACAGATCATTGGAACATTCTGAGCTTGCAATGAGCTTGAAATTATACATGGATATGCCTGCAAAAACTGGACTTTTTCATGTATAGTATTGCAAATAGTCGAATCTCTTCTGTTGGTAAATCTAATAATTTAAAAATCCTATTTTAGCTCTCATGGGATAAACCATTTGATTTTCAATTCGTAGTAGGTAGGGCCGGTCAATATGTATTATTTTATGGCTTCTCTGTGACACAAGTAAGAATAATAATAAATCCACATCAAAGGGTTTCCACTCAAAACTATAAAGGTAGTGGGAAGTACTTTGGTATCCCATAATTATGGGCCCTAAGCTTTAAAGTCAGGGGTTTTTAGTTTTTCAGATGTGATAGTATAGGTATAACCGTCAATTATCCAATTAAGAACAATTCTCAACTTTCAAGTGACCAACAAAAAATTTTTGAGAGGGGCATAGTAGTTACTATGCCACAACGTAGAACTACATCCCGGTAGGAGTGGCGCTAGGAGTTGTCGTTGTTGCTTGTTGGTGTATTTGCTATCAGTATTGGTCTGTGCTGAGAGAAGTAAGAAATGTTTCTGTGCGCATTGGGTTATGTTGTTGATACAATGTTGATTTCCGGGGTTGTTTAAGCGCCATCTCGCGATGGGAAATGTTTCCCATCTTGACATTCTGAGGTTTGCAAACAATTTGAGTTGGCTTCAGTAGCTATTTCTGTTGCTTGCACTGGTTTAAATTTCTGCCAACAAGACGTAGTTTTACATCAAAATATTGATGGATTGAAGTTGAAATTAATATTTTAACAGTATTTGTTTCTGAGCACGAAAGAAGAGCCGTGTGTGCCTAACGAAGAGTTTATATCCTGTGGTTTGCAATGCATCCTGAAGAAGCTTGATAAACATACCTGCTGGTAATGTATAAATCATATTTCTGCCTTCCATTAAACTGCTTTGATCCTGCAATAATAATACAAGGGTTATCCACAAATAACCCGAGTTCCCTTTTGGAGGCAAGGCCCCTTCTAGTATTTGCTTCTCCCACTAGGTGAGTATTCCAGGAACCTTTCGGCATCAGTATATCAGATGGAATTCTTGTTAGATGGTGCGTGAGCTTGTGCTAAAAAGGGCCTGCCCTCCAGCAGAGAACTCTGGTTGTATTTGGGTACCCCCAAAAAGACAAGGTCTTTCGCTTAAGTGTTCAATACAGTAATACAGTATGTTACATATCGGTCATAAAAATTGTCACCTCCAATTTTTATGACTGCAATTGCACATACATTTATACATATGTATTGAATGTAATTATTAGCATTCCATATTCTTTTATAAAACAATGTGACAATCCCTGCAACAATTCTAAAGATATATACGAATTGCTTGAAAAACACCAAACGAATGTAGCAGGAATAATACCAACTAATGAGTGCAAGTGCACAAGAAGCTGTCAAGATGAAGTTTATAATTTTAAATTAGAATTTGTACCAAGTTCTAACAACACCCAGACCATTATACGTTTATCAGATCAACACATAACTTTGTTCGAAGAAAGATTGCTCTATGACGTAATCAGTCTACTCTCTGACTTTGGTGGAAATCTCGGTCTTTGGCTGGGTCTTTCATTACTTTCTCTGATTGATGGCATAATTTGTTGCGCAAAAAGGAATAAGAGACAACAAATCAAGACGAGCACGATTAAAAAAGTTGAAAAATACCTTGACAAATGTCGCGCAGCATTTAAAGAAACAGTAGACAGAAAAACCAATTGGATTTATGCAGTTTATTTCAGTTGCACCCTAGTGGGGTGTTACATTCTGCAAACTCGAATCAGCTTGTACTTATCTGGACCCATTCAGAAAGCAGTCAAGATTGAAGACCCTAAGAACATCACATATCCAGACATCATTCTTTGTCCAGGGACGCATAGTGGAAAACTCAATTTAAATAAAAAACGCTTTTTCGACAAATATCTCAAGAAGAACACAACCAAGTGTGATGTAGATGCATATGATCTTATACAGTTCAATAGAATCGACGCAGAAACGCTGTGGAATAAGCAGTTTCAAGCTAAACTGCTGGATGCTAGCCAATTTTCAGCTATGGTAAGTCATTCATTTTTAAATATAAATAAAAAACACTCGTGTAAATTTTCACTTACCTGATGGCTGACATTTCTTAACTGAGCCATCAATATTAATATCACTTCAAACCATACAAACCACATTATATCTTACAATATATTTATATTTCTCATGTACAGATGAGTGGATTTGACATATATAGCTCTAACATGACCTGGCTAAACTATACGGATGGTGTCTGCATGAAACAATCGTTTGGTAATTGCACTTCAAGACGTTAAAATCCACTTATTAATTTACTTTTACTTTTCTAAGAACCCAGAAAGTTTAAGACGCTCACTATAGCTCTTTTTGTGTTAGTGGAAGTGACCAATATTTGCAAACCAGAAGTTACAAGTGTAATTACAATTAACAATTCCGATCATTGTGGTTTCAATATAACCGTCTTCTTTATTTTGTTTTAGGTGTATTGCAATGCACCTGGAGATCCAAATTTCCCGAATGCATTTAAAGTAGAAATTTCATCTCTTCATATGAATCCAATTCTGTTTAAAGTATTAAAGGTGCAACATTTGAACACTTTGCGAAACCCATGTACCTCAAATGTAACTAAACATTACCACTGCAAACAAAACTGTTTGGCAGACAAAATGAAAAAACATCAACCGTGCAGGTCAAGTATAATTTAATCTTTGATCACTGAAATTAAATTGATAATCGCATCGTAATTTTTATTTCTTTGACAGTATGCCGTTCGCATTCAAGGAGAACACTCGCATGTGCAATTCTTCATCAATGGCGAAAGATGTGCGCAGTTTGTATTATAAAATTCACTCGTCGACCGATGTTGAAAAAGAATGCGCATGCCCACTACCTTGTCAACAATTGACTTACAAACTTAGTCCATTCCAATACCCAATGAAACAAGCGACGGCGATAATATTCACCATGTTCACAAATAAGGTGGAGTTTATAAAGGAAGAATTGGTGTATTCGTTTGGAGCTTTGGTTTCCGACATTGGAAATGCATTGGGACTCACTCTTGGTATATCTCTGCTCCTCGTAATGCACGTTGGGTGTAATCAATGGTTTCCCTTTGTTCAGAAAAATTATAATTCTCTAGTTAACCTAAAAGACTGACAATTAATTTGCTGTTGATTACCGTATTTTCCAGACAATCATAAGATGCACCCTAACTCTCAATAAAACATTATTTTATGTAACTTTGATTAATCTAAAATGCAAAAACCTGTAATCAGTGTGACAATTTGTGACAATTCTACTTTTATGGCATAGAATAAACGATTAAACTATCCAAAAAGATAAGATTAACACCTTACACGAGATAAGCTAAAACGTGTGTGCAAGTAAATACAATTGAATAAGACATACAATGATAATTACGAGTTTGTACGTTTATTAATTTATAAACTAGGTTTGGAGATCTATCCTGTGTAAAACGGGAGGCATCAACTGGTTGAGTGTCTGGTTGAGTGTCCAAGCTGGTATATTGACAGCGATAAATAGATATCAGCTGTCGAGCTTAGTGAAAGAATCAGAGAACACAAACAAAAAGCAGAGGTCTGACCAAAACCAGAACTTATGTAATGTGATTGCTTTGCCACCCAGGGTGACCTGCGTCACTGCCACACTCCGCCTTACGGCCCCAAGGTCATCCCCTCTGTGGGTGGACTAACCTAGCCTGGGGGAAGAGGGAGCTGAGTGGTGTGGGGAGGAGTCGAAAGAGAAGTCGGACTGTCTTTGTCTGTCATCGGTCGTGCTAGACAGAGATGAGTCTCTCTCCGACCGTGAAGAACAAGACATGACAAGACATGTCCCGGGCTATCGTGAACTCTGCACTCCTCGCCATTTACCACACCGAAACTCAGTGTTATGGCGGTCTCCATAATGCATCCTCCATGAGTGGCTGTTTGGGTCGTAGGTGAGTACAACATGAATGTTATGTTGAACCGACTCACGCCGAGTGTGATGGGTCGGTTGCCGGTGCGGTGTGCCTAACTGGCACCACCGCAATGAGTGACGGGATTCCCCATACCCCCTAGACAACACATATTAAAGGCCAACAACCAATAATAGGGAGTCTTAGTCATTTCACGTGAGTATGCGTCACACACCAGGATAACCAGTCCCCGAGTTACCATGGCGAAGACCATACCAGTCACAATTGAGGGCCCTGTCCGAGATATTGAACTTGGAAAATTTTTTTTTGTGTCCGCCATTTTTTTTCCTTTGTGTTGCAATTCCTTGTTACACTTTGCTTTACACTTTGGTTGGGCTCAACGAGCAATTGGAATTGTCTGGCAAGAATATCCCGAATGGTAAAGAAAAAGATTAAATCTAAGCTAACATAAATACGCGAGCGAAGTCGGCACGCAGTGTTGGACCAAATACCGTATTTTATCGATTAAGAGCCGCAGCTCTCATTCCAAACTGCCATTTTTGTCAGCAATTACAATTATTGTTTTTCGTTTCTTACATTTGTTTAATATAACCAGTGTTGTATCGAACTAGAACTAATAGTTCGCGTTCGCGAACTTAGTTCGTAGTTCGCGAACTAAGAACGCGAACTAGTTCACCTTTTTTGAAGAACTTAAAAAACGAACGAAGTTCGTTTTTTTAACACGAACTAAGTTCTAGTTCGTTAATTAGTTCGTTCCTCCGACGTTATAGGTCACGGCCAATCATAGACGATTTTTATAGTATAAAACGAGTGTAATTTCATTGAATAAAACAACTTGTGATTTTCTTCCCTGACTACTTGTTGCGTGCTTTATTGTTTTGGTGGATTTGGCGGATTTGCAACAATAGTTTTCGTAATTCACTTTCGTAATCGCTTTTTCCGAGATCTGTTATCGTAATATGGAATAAATTTAATAATTTAATAATTTTTTACAGTAAATAAATGTCTTCTTCCAGTATAAAATGGTGTAAATAAAAATTTGAATTCAGAAAAAAAAAGTTTGTAAAGTGAACTGAACTAGAACTGAACTAGAACTGAACTAGAACTTAGTTCACTTTGAGATTTTGGGGTGAACGGGAACTAGAACTAGTTCACTGAATTGAAAACGGTGATGAACGCGAACTAGAACTAGTTCGCGATTTAGTGAACGAGATACAACACTGAATATAACTAACGAAGTCTGAACGTCACAAACGAAGTGTACGTTCATCGTTCGTGAAGTTAAGTACGGAAACAATACCATACTTTTGCAAAAGTACTACATTCTTGGTGTCTCAGCTGCGGCTACTATTCGAGGGTGGCTCCAATTCGAGAGCGACTCTTAATCGGTAAAATACGGTACTCTCGCACAAAAAAGAGGACATAAACAACAACACGGTGCGGATTGTGTAAAATCGTACTATATTTTGCACTTTGCAGGAACGAGGCAATACTCTTCCCAGATTGAGAGATTAAATGTATAGAAAGATGAGCTGCTGATCCGTGGTATTATGGGAATTCTCAATAAATGCCTCCAAGAAAAAGTGCCTAAAGTAAACATTTTTTCAAAATGTGAATATTTGGTCAGTTTTAGTAAGTTTAATCATTTTTAATTTTATTTTTATACATTTTGTAATTTATTTAATAATTAAATTTTTTTTAGGCCAAGCTGAATTAGACAAATTGAAAGTAGCCGATTGGAAAAATCAAGGCGCACTTATCCGCTGTCATAAGGAGCTGGAAAATTTACATGAATTTTTCGAAAAGATGGATATGCGTTTGGTAAATATTAATTTTTTTTTAATTTCTATTGGATTAATTTTTTTTTTTTTTTTTGTTTTAGCATGTAGCAACTCCCGAAGATGGATATGCGTTTGGTAAATATTAATTTTTTTTTAATTTCTATTGGATTAATTTTTTTTTTTTTTTTGTTTTAGCATGTAGCAACTCCCGAAATGGTGCATTTCCAGAAGGACACTGATTTGGTCGAAAGGGCTCTTAAAAACTATCCCTAATAAAAAAAATTGATTGATTATAAATACTGTATGTATAAAAATAAAGAACTGTAATTGAATATTCCTGGTCCATTACCGCATTAAATTATTCTAGAATTATTGTTACCTGCAAACTTCCTCTATTTATTTACCTACTTTCCTTTATTTTCCATCGATTTTTTTGCTGCCCGTTTTCCTTTAGGTTAGGTTACTGAAATGTTACATTTTGTAACGTATCAATGACGAAAATGGCCATTTTTACCATTACAAATGGCTAAAAGTAAAACTAAAACCATGTCACCCATGGGGCTCACGCCCTGTGTGTGACGGGTCGGTTGCCGGTGCGGTGTGCCTAACTGGCACCCCCGCAATGGGTGACGGGATTCTCCATACCCCTAGATAACACATATTAAAGGCCAACAACCAATAATAGGGAGTCTTAGTCATTTCACGTGAGTATGCGTCCCACACCAGGATAACCAGTCCCCGGGTTACCTTGGCGAAGACCATACCAGTCTCAATTGAAGGCCCTGTCCGAGATATTGAACTTGGAAATTTTTTTTGTTAGCCATTTTTTTTGGCTTTGTGTTGCAATTCTTTGTTACACTTTGCTCTCAATTGTATTGTTTTCATTTACTTTTGTTTTTGGCTTGTGGGTTATGCTTTTTATGACTAAGGAATTTGAAAGGTGTTTTTGCCAGTCACTTTGGGTTTCAGAGGCCTAGTTGTAGGTGGGGGCTGAGTGCTTTTTCATTTAAAGGTTATTGAATTGTATTTTTCTCTTTGCTGGTGTGGTTGAGGACTCTGGAATTTATTTTCAGACGCACTGCAACCAACCAAACATTTTGGTGTTTATTTCTCTGGGTTCCCTCGTTTGCAGTGGTGCAGGGAGCATAAAAATTGGACTGTTGATGAGTGGAAGAAGGTCATATTCAGTGACGAATCACGTATGTGTATTGGGAGTGGAGATGATTGTGGAAAATTTGTGTGGCGCAGAGTTAATGAAAAATTTAAGAATGAGTGTTAGTTAAAAACAGTTAAATTTCCACAATCATTAATGGTGTGGGGTTCCATGTCATGGCAAGATGTGCATTGTCAACACAACTGTGAATACTGATGTTTACATGGACATTATTGAATTATTTTTACTACACACAATCGAGGATCAATTTGGTTGTGAGTGTTTGGACGGACGCCACGTGGTCGAGGGAGAGCCACGGGATGCTGGACACAACACGCACGATAGGATTCACTCTGAAATACACAAGAGACACAAGTTTAGTTTAAGGTAAGCTTTATTGATGTCTAGGGGTATGATGTGGTGTCTCCCAGTGCATTTCCCAATGCGATGGCGACGGATAGCCATCCCTAACTAGACCGCGTGGCACGTCGGCCATTGGCCGAATGACACACGTGGTCGGAATACTATTTGGCCGCTTCGTCGCTGCATTCACGGAGAACGCAGGTCGGGCACGGTGAACACGGACTATCAAGTCCCGACGTGCGACAGAGTCGCCACGCCAATCGCTGGATTCATCATCGCCACCAGTCTGGAAGAGCGGTCGTGGAAGCGACCGTTTGCCATGCTGGTTGCTAGAGAACTCTCTGGCTTCTGCGGAGCCCCACCACTTCTGGAAGGGCACTTCCGGGGCCCAATTGGTCGAAGCCAACGGCCCGAAGCTCTACCTGGTTGCGGGGGACCGCAACAGGTTGCGCACAAGAAACACGTGGTGCGCCAGAGCTGTGGAGTGCTGTGTGTTGCAGGTAAGTGACACAGCCTGCGTGGGCAGCTGGTCACATGGTGACTCTGATGACTTCATCTTCCAGGATGATAACGCCTCTTGCCATAGAAGTAAAAAGGTGAAGAATTTGCTCTAAATTAAAGGAATTACCACTATGAAGTGGCCAGCACAAAGTCCAGATTTGAATCCGATAGAAAATGCCTGGTGGAAATTGAAACTTTTGGTTCATGAGAAAAAGCCAACCAATAAAACCGAACTTGCTGCAGCTCTAACTGCAAGCTGGAAAGAAATTCTCCACCAGTATTGTCAAGTACGTACTTGTTAGTTCAATGCCTCAACCCGTAAAGGCTGTCATTCGAGCAAGAGGAGGATCCACAAAGTACTAATAACAGATTTTTTTTGCCTGATTAAATACTTTTTTCCTCAGGTGTGATAACAAATTTCTGTAACTTTTTTTATTTTGTTTAATTTTGTTTAATAGTTCTTCTGTGGCAACTAAAATTACTAATGACCCAACACAACAGGTCGTGCCTCATTTTGAGAATGAAACTGACCAATCAGTGGCAAAGTTGGATCAATACGTAATGTCCAGTTATGAGGACATATTTCGCATGGGAGTGGACACTTATACGGTAAAATGTAAGAGATATGATATATCCAAGCATTATTACACTTATTAATTACAAGATTTAACTACAAAATTAAATTAGAGATCCAATATTTTACGTACGGGCCACCCAACGGACATTCACTTGTGTCAAGATGCAGTTCCAGTAGTTTTACCGTCCTCGCCCAGTCCTACATCCTAAACGAGCAACGGTTAATTTCGAAATTGACCGACTCGTTGACCAGTACAACATTCTTTGTGGGCCACTCCGTTGGTCGCCGTTGTCAAGACCAACGGGACATTACGTTTATGTGGCGACTATCGTGCCACTATAAACAAGGTCATTGTGCGTGACCCATATCCGCTGAAGTGATTTGAACTCTTCCAAATTTAAATACTCCGTAACATTTAATATTTTATTTTTTTTTTAGCTGGGGTTGTGATAACAAAAATATTGCATTATAGAAGTACAAAGAACAGAGTAATGCACAACACAACAACGTTAAAACATCAGTAAGCGGTATGTTTCTAAGTTGCGTGTTTCCCTTTCTTGGTGCTTCTCCAGACAGTCTTGTTTTGTTTCCTGTGACTGTTGTGGTGAAGGCGTCTGTGAAGTATGGAAGCTAATAATTTTACTATTATTTCATTTTGTTTTAGATTATATGGTTTATGCAGCCATGCTGTAGCAGTTTAATTTGTATTGGTAAGCTTAGCGATGCAAGGAATAAAGCAGAAACAGAGTCCTCTATAGGGTTTCTGTTTTCCCGCCCTTTTCCGGTTCCCGGTTCCCAGTACCAAAATGCCCGGTACTCCCGGTACTAAAAAAAAGTCAGACATTTTTTGTCAAAAATGGCCTTTTTTAGCCATTTTTCTTGGTAAAAATGACCGTTTTTCGTCAAAATGGCCAATTTTAGCCATTTTTCAATGTTATAAATAGCCATTTACCGTCAAAATGGCCATTTTTTAGCCATTTTTTTTATGTATGAACTCTTTAGAGTAGCCCACTACTTAGATAAACTTGTCATGTTTGAAGAAGCTCATGCTTATTGGTATCACTCAGACATCCGGTAAGTTATTATTTATATGTATATATTTAGTATTTTCCCATTTCATTTTTAGTAAAAATGGCCATTTTTGTTATCAAAAATTGACATTTTCATTATTGAAACGTTACAAAAGTGTAATGTTTTCAAAATTTTCAAAATTTTCAAAATTTTCCGATTCCCGGTACCGTGATTTCTCGTCCGGTTTCCAGGAAAATCAGTACCCCGGTTACCCGGTACCGAAACCCTAGCTGTTTATAGTAATCAGCAGCAACGAGTTAGAATGGATGTCAAGAAGCGCAATCCAATTAGATTAGGAGTAACCGTAAAGTGTCTTTCTTGCAATGAAGTAATTTCAGCAAGAAGAAGACTTAATTATTATAGGTCATTCCAGACTCGAGTTGTGGTGAAGTGTCCCACACAAAGTTGTCCATCGCATATTAGCTTAGCAGTAAGTATAATTAAATTTTCCAATGACCTTGAAGGAATATCCCGAGGTCAAATTTTGGGTCACCAAAAAATTTGGAGAAAAATGACAAAATTTGGCATCTGCTGTTGCTCGAGGTCGCAATCAAGAACAGAATGCAGTGGATGCGTATTTGGAAGTAAGGGCTGACCAAAGTAGAATCAAATTTTCCTGGAGATTGGAAGCAACGAGGAAATCTCTCTGAGAAGATCATCAAAGCATTTTTACCAAATCCAGGAAGAATGCGCAATCTTTGGTGTGATAAATTGCGAATTTTGTGTTTTCACTCAAGCCAAACCCGATAATTTATTTACTGAAACAATTCCCTTTGATAAATTTTTCTGGGAAATGGAAATGTTGCCCAAATTAATAGAATTTTGTCAAAACTTTATTGTGCCGATACTTCTATTACATGAAAAATATTCTGTATTAGTGGTGCCATCGTGATCCTCAAAGTCCCTTCCAAAATATGAAAATGTTTAATCCTTCCCATTGTTTTTTCAATACGTATTCGTATTTCAGCAATTCTTCTTCCTTCCACATTTTCAGATACATCAAACTGGTGTTTATGTCACAGCACATATCACACCACCAGGAAATATTGTGTTAATGGCAAATATACGGTTGAAACTTTTGTAAATGCTACATTCATGCAGGAATGCAGGCTTACAATACAAATACAAGTAAATGCCACATTAATTTGAGAAAGCAGGCTTGCAATACAAACGCAATTCCGGAATTTAGCAATTTTACCAGAGCTCTCTTCTGGTTTCACTGTCAGACTAGTTGAGCCATTAGTTTATCCAGGGGTGACCACGTGGAGGTAGAGAGTTGGATTTTACACCCCCGAAGAAAACACCAAAACTTGCTTGTTCATCATCATTAAATCGAAATGTGCCACATCAATTGAAACAATTAAAAATACACAACTTTAGATAATAAAAAAAATGAAAATATTTCCGAAAATATTTTATATGCTGAGCTTATTGGACTTGAAAATTATTTGATAAAAGTAATTACAATCTTTCGGACGAATTTCAATTCGGTAGAACACAATCTACCAGAATTTGCAAACTTTTCTCGTGTTTAACCACAACGTAATCCCGAGATAGCATGAATTTCGGTAATAAAAATGCTGGGATTGAAATTGAGGAGAAATGAAACAAATTAAAGCCAATTAAAGAAGAAAAAAGCATCGAGAATTCAACCAAATTGAATATGTCCGCCGTCTCTGCCTCCATCAGGCAACGACACAATTTACCGCGACTTGGACATTTCTCCAGTTTGTGACCAAAACGTAGCTTTGAGCATCGGTAACACAAATATTCGCACTGAAATTGAAGATAAATGAAACAAATTACTGCAGATGAGACCATAGGAAATACCCATCTGATCAAACAAGCCAGCGTGCCTCCATTGTGAATTCTGTCTACGGGGTTTACATTTGAAAAACACGATATTTATGTAAAGATAGAACCAATCTTCAATAGTAATTAATTTTTTAGATTTAGTCCTTTCGAGTTTCGACGTTTATAAATCCGTTCGAATCGATCAAAATTTGTTTTTAAACTTTTATTTCAATTTTTGTGCACATTATCAATAGTAAAAATCCATACATTCCATTATGAAATAAAATAAAATAAAATTTAAAAATAAATTACCGTATTACACGAAGTGGACAAATAAATTCAATGTTAAATTAAAATATTAAAAAGAATTAAATAAGTGTTCTTAATATTTCAACCATTTTTGCAGCAATCCTCAGTGTTTGGGTTTTTAGGCCCAAATACACAAACACTAGTCAAAGTGACATCATGAAATATAAACACAAACACCTGATCACATGCAAAACAACATTTTGAGTGCAGATTAATTGAAGTGTTTTAAATTTGTGTTTAATCCTATCTTAATCCAGTTCCTTGGTTATGCGTGGATATAATTCTTAATAAATAGGATCGAAAAACAATGATGATTCTGAAAATTAACGAACACATAAAAATGCATGAATTCGAGAAAAAACATCAAAAGAAAATGGCGTGCGAAATGACATTTTCGACGATGAAGAAATGTTAACTCGAATCAAACCATCGACCCGCAATCCAGCCTTAATCTAGTACCTCGGTTATTCATTGATTACATACTGCACAAATACGACGGGAAAACCACGGGAAATAGCAACAAATACCGAACCGAAAATGCTTCGATGCGAGCAGAAACAACGGCTGGAAACGACGCCCGAAATAGAGGAAGAAACACGTGATTGTTCCTATTGGTTGGAATCAATCTGAGGGAATTGCATCATTCTCCTTGTTCCCTCCAGAGCGGCGCTGCAACTCGGTGAGAAGGAATTTTGAATTTTGATACTCATAATCAAAAATGACAAATTGGAATGTGAAAGCCATGAATATTGAATGAATAAACAAACATCGGTTGCCACAGCAACATATTAACGCCACAGTCCAGTCACAATACGAGGGTTTTAAAAATTTACAAGCAGATACGGTTCATTTGCAAAAACTATTATTGCAAAGAAGAAAATTATAGTGCGCCAAAAAATATCAAATCTAGGATACAGAATGGAGAAAAATAATTTTCAGTGATGAAAAAAGTTCAAACTTAATGGCCCAGATGGAAATAAATACTATTGGCATGATTTACGTAAAGCGGAAGTGTATTTTTCAAAGGTGGAGTGTTGAGTATTTAATAAATGGTAATCACACATGTTGTGCACAATGTTCACTATCACTTTATTGCTGTGGTCAGCCTGAAGGTTAACACTTAAGTGAGTGATGGCTCATCACTAACATGACACGTGGTTTCTACATTCCTCAGTGATTGCCACTAGAGGGCGATACATAAAACCTTACTTCAATACATAACAATATTCCCCCCTTATAATGAATAAAAATGTCACAATATATAAGTTTCAATGTTTCATAAATTCAGTCTATCTGGTCCTTTTAATAACTCCCTCGGGCGCAAACCCTCGCGCCTCGGTGCACCAACATTTGGGTTGTTTTGGATGTTATCATTTACTCGGTGTTCCGTCACATCCCCAACCGGTTCCGGCACTTGATCCTCTTCGATCTCGACAATCTCCACATCCGATGTCCCCTGCTCCAAATCTATATCGTGATCCTCAATGTCGGTCCGGCCATCCCCACAAGTCCGCGTTGCTCCGTCGCTGGATATCTCGCGATCCAGACGCATCTGATCGACGTGAACCGTTCTGGAAACCGCACCGACGTCTACAATATACGTCCTTGAACTCTGCACAGAACTAACGATTCCGCGCACCCATTCTGGGCCGCGTGTGTGATGTCTTTTTATCCATACCGCCTGGCCGACCTCAAAGGTACGGGCACAACGTCCGGTCTGCGCATTATGGATCTTGTCCAACCGTTCGTGGACGTGACGTCTCATATTCGGCCTCACCAACGAAAACCGTGTTCGCATGTTCCTACAAATAAACAATTCCGCAGGAGTCTTACCCGTTATTGCATGCGGAGTGTTTCGGTATCGCAATAAGAATCTCGTAATTTTGTGACTCGTAGTCGTATTGTCCTTCTCATCGGTCATCATACGCTCAAGCGACTCCTTAAACGTTCGCACAGCCCTCTCGGCAGCACCGTTAGAGGCGGGATGGTATGCCGGCACCAACGTCTGCTTAATTCCATTAAGCGCCAAAAACGTCGCAAATTCTACAGAAGAAAACTGAGGACCATTGTCCGACACCAACTCGACCGGCACTCCAAAATCCGCGAACTTCCACCGTAACACCTCTATAGTCCGCTCAGATGTAGTTGTGGTCATCGGAATAACGTCAATCCACTTCGAAAAGCTATCATAAATAATCAAATAATGTATTTTCCGCAATTCGGCAAAGTCAATATGTATGCGCTCATATGGGCCAGATGGCCACGACCATGATCTGAAGGGCGCCTCCGGAGGATCAGCTTGGCACTGCTGGCATGCATGACATTTCCTCGCAACGCTCTCTATCTCCGCGTCCAAACCCGGCCACCACACGTACGCGCGCGCAATCGACTTCATTTTCACCATCCCCGAATGCGTATCGTGCAATAAATCCAAAATGTGCGGACGATATTTAGTCGGAATCACCACACGCATTCCCCATACAATACATCCGTCATCGATAGATAATTCCTCTCGCCGACGTGAAAACGGCATAATGTCCGGATCCTTCACATCACTCGGCCAACCATCCCCAAGATAACGCAAAACCGATCCCAACACCCTATCGTTCCTCGTAGCGGCACCAATATTCTTCGCCACGATCGGCATCTCATCGATGAACGACAACTTAAATATGTGCGATTCCACACCAACGACGCCATCCAGTATCGGCATGCGGGATAAAACGTCCGCATTCACATTTTCACACCCGCGCTTGTATTCGATTTTATACCTAAATGTAGACAATAATAATGCCCATCGGCGAATACGCTCAGCAGCCAACGTCGGGATTCCCCGCTTGTCACCAAATATTGCCACCAAAGGAAGATGGTCGGTTACCAAAGTAAATTCTCTCCCGACGAGGTACTGATAAAACTTTTGCACGCCGCAGACAATTGCCAAGGCCTCTCTTTCGCCTTGTGGATAGCCCCGCTGGGCCGGCGTCAAAGTCTGGGATGAATAACCAATAGGGCGCTCCTCGCCATTTGCCATGATATGCGACAAAATGGCACCAACCCCGACCGGTGATGCGTCGCACGTCAAACGAAGCGGTTTGCGAACGTCGTAATGCACTAAAACCGCCTCAGATGTTAAAGCGCTCTTGCATTGCTGAAATGTTCGCTCACATTCCTCGGTCCATTTCCATTCCACTTTATCCTGCAAAAGACTGTATAAAGGGGTTAATTTAGTTGACAAATCCTTTAAAAATTTACAATAATAGTTCAAAAGTCCCAAGAAAGAACGCAGTTCAGACACATTGTTCGGTGATGGCACTTTGTTTATCGCATCGACTTTATCAGTCGTAGGATGAATTCCTTCCTTATCTATAATATGTCCCAAATATTTAATTTTCTTCTGCAAAAACTTGCATTTCTTTCGGTTCAGACAAACATTATATTTTCTAAATCGCTCAAATAACGTTCTCAAAACCGCCAAATGTTCACTTCTTGACGGCGCAGTAGTCATGGTATCGTCCTGAAATGCCACAACCCGCTTAACACCTTGAATAATTTGATCGATTGCCCGCTGGAAGATAGCCGATGCCCCAGCAAATCCGTATACCAAACGTTTGGGGCGCATCAAACCCATATGCGTGTTTAAAGTCAAAATTTCCTGTGCCTGTTTATCAAGCTCGATCTGCTCATAAGCGTCCGAGCAATCAACGGAAGAAAATTCCTCCCCTCCGCATAATGTCGCAAAAATGTCCTGTTGGGTAGGCAAAGGATATTGATTAATGTCCAAGCACGGGTTTACCGTGATCTTAAAATCGCCGCAACATCGCACCGATCCATTTGGTTTTACGACGTTTACCAATGGTGTGGCCCACTCGGAATGCTCCACACGCTCCCAAATCCCTGCATCTAAATGTCGTTGAATCTGGGCCTCCACTGCCTGTTTTAACGCATATGGCACTGGCCGATGCTTGCAAAATACAGGCTTTGCGTCTTTACGTAACTTGATGGTCGCCTTAAAATCCTTTATTGGATCCTTTTTTGGCTCAAATAAACTGGAATAATCTCTTAATAAGTTCTCAACAGTATCCGGCTGATCAGATTTAATCTCGGTCACCGCAAAAATACTTTTCCAGTCCAAACTCACTTTTTCAATCCAATTTCGACCGAATAATCCCGGGCGATCCCCTTTTACCACCACCAACGGCAAAACATATGTCCTTTCCTTATATTTGATTGTGACATCGGTCTGTCCCTCGATCTCCACAATGCCACCGCTATATGAAAGTAACGTTATCCTGCATGGATTTAATGTCATTAATGGAAAATTCGCTTTAAACCACTTTTCGCCCACAACAGCTACATCCGCCGCGGTATCCAATTCCATCTCCATCCGTACACCGGCAATTTCAACAGGAACCATATATTTCTTACAATTTCCGACCTTACCGATCGAGTATACTGGATACAATTCGAACGTTGGCTGTTCATCATCGCTTTCCGGTCCCCGGGCCTCGATCTTCTTCGCGAATTTTTGTTCGGGTCGAAACGTCTGCCTTTTCTGGCTTACACCTTTGGTTGTCCTCAATTTACATACTGGGGAAATGTGTCCAATTTTCCCACATGAATGACACGTCGCACCGACGTATTTGCACCTGTCCGCGGAATGTTCGTATCCACAACGATAGCACGCCTCCCTGTCTCTATTTTTATCAAATCTTTGCCTTACCGGATGTCTCTCGTCCAATTTACTCACGGTAACGACTGGTGGCACTTTTATTTGCGTTGAATCTCGATCCACCATCTCCATGGCGGCCGCCGTGTCAACTGCATCAGTCAATTTTAAATCCTTTTTTGACAGTAAACGTTTCTGGATCGTCTCATTCGCCAAACCGCATACGAATTTATCACGCAATGCGTCGTTCAAAAATGATCCATAGTCACATGTCGACGCCAATCGTCTCAGCTCGACGACGTACTCTGCAATCGATTCAACAGTATTTTGATCTCTTTTTAAAAACCTGAACCGCTCCGCGATGATTATTGGAGCTGGTTTGTAATGGTCGGACAACTTCTTAACAATGTCATCCCACGTCCAATCTTTTGGCTCTGTCGGTTGCATGAGGTTTCTCAGCAACTTATATGCGGTTCGACCCATTACCGCCATTAATGTGGATGACTGTTTATCCGCCTTTATCCCGTTAGCCAAGAAAAAATGTTGGAGACGCTCCAAATATAAGCAGAATTCTTCTTTCGTTTCATCGAACTCGCCAATTTCACCAATAATCGACATTTCTACTCACGTGAATCACCAACGTCCTTGCGAAGGTCGCGACAAACACAAATGGCGCACTCACGCAAAGTTGTTCACTCAATTTATTGTGTACACGAGAGAGCACAAAAGCTCATACACCACACAAAATTTATCCTATTCTCGTCGCCATTGTTGAGTATTTAATAAATGGTAATCACACATGTTGTGCACAATGTTCACTATCACTTTATTGCTGTGGTCAGCCTGAAGGTTAACACTTAAGTGAGTGATGGCTCATCACTAACATGACACGTGGTTTCTACATTCCTCAGTGATTGCCACTAGAGGGCGATACATAAAACCTTACTTCAATACATAACAGGTGGAGGATCTGTGATGAACAATATCTGAGACGTTGCACGAGCAACTTGTATAAATGAAACACTCTTTAAACTTATTAAAACTACGGATGGAGTCGGATTCGGATCGAAGGTTGTTGTAACTCAAAGAACGATGTAGACAAGGTTACATTTGAAAAGACAGTGATAATTTTATTCAATTTTGAGTATATAAAGCAAAGGGATTAAGATAATCCCCAATTCCAAGAATACATTTAATCCGGGTCACAAGTAAGTTTTCACTTGTGCCACGGTGGTCAAAACACTCAACTAAATTATTTCACTTTGGAAACCGCCAGTTTCCACAGTCCCCCCGTCCCGGCGGACTGGAACTTCGGTTTCTACTTCGAGGTTGCACAGTCTCTGGATGGGTCTTCGAAGCAGAGTTCCATTCGACATCCGAATTTCGCAGGAGCGAATCAAACCGTCTCGTCCTTCCTTCACGGAGGTGATGCGGCCCAGCTTCCACGTCATTCTCGGTTTGTTCTGGTCTTCGATGATGACAACGTCGCCAACATCAAATTTCGTTTGACTTGTATTTCCACGATGTTGTCGAAGCTCAATGAGGTATTCTTTGGTCCAACGATCCCAAAACCGACTCAGCAACGTCTGACGATATTTCCACGCTCTCAAAACAATTTCCTTCAATCCCGTGCCGGTTGAATACTTCTGTAGTGTTGGCAGGAATGATATTCGTCTTCCTATTAAAAAATGAGAAGGGGAAAGGGGTAATTGCTCACTAGGATTATCATACACATAGGTTAAAGGCCTCGAATTTACAACGGCCTCAACCTCTGCCAAAATCGTAACAAGTCCTTCGTAGTCAAGCGAGTTTTTCCCGATCGTTTTCTTCAATGAAAGTTTTACGGAACGCACCATGCGCTCCCAGAAACCGCCCCACCAAGGTGCGGTCTCAACTATGTACTTCCATTTAATTTGTTTCTCCGTAACGAATCCCTGAAACTGGTCTTCTGGCAAACTTTTTAAAAATAAATTCAACTCCTTATCTGCTCGTATGAATGTCTTCGCATTATCGGAATATATCGTTTTCGGGATTCCTCGCCGACAAATAAAACGCTTCATTGCATCTATGAAACGTTCGGTGGACAAACTCGAAACTAACTCAAGGTGGACTGCTCTCGTTACTGCACATGTGAACAGCGCAATATACGTTTTTGCCCCTAACTTGGTGTAGAGAGGTCCGGCAAAGTCAATACCACAAATTGCAAAAGGTTCACAAGGTTTAATTCGATCCACAGGCAGTAAACCCCACTTTTCTTTAGCCAGCCGCCCCTGTACTTTCCTGCACTGCACGCATTTGTTGATCACACTCTTGATGGTTTTTCGCGCTCGTAATACCCAAAACTGCTCTCGAAAACTGGCTAGTGTGTCGGCCAGTCCACCGTGGAGTAATCTCTCGTGTTCACCACGTATGATTAGTTTGGTAATCGGGTGCGAATGAGGAAGAATACAGGGCTCTCAAACGTCTCGAGGCACGTCTGCCAGTTGCCATCTGTGGGTTGCTCGAATTATTTCGTTGTCATCTAGAATAGGCGCAAGTTTAAATATTAGCGAGGTTTTTTGCAACAGTTTTTTGTTTTTTAATTGTTTAAGTTCATCTCCGAAGTTGGTTTGCTGCAAGTATTTCACCCAATATTGTTCACTTAGTTTCAGTTCGTTGTTTGTTAACGGTTCACCATTTCGAGTTTTCGTTTTCAGATTTGTTATGAATCGAAACGTCCAAGCGGTGGCTCTCTTTAATTTCTTCCAAGTGCTAAATCGAGTGTAATCGATGTCTGGTTCTGCAATTGTTATTAATGTCACTTTTACTTCTTCTTCGTCGTCCTCGATGATTGGATTCACGTTCACGTCTTCATTTGGCCATCTCGATTCGTTGTCTGCAAGCCACGCCGGTCCTTTCAACCAAAATGGTTCTTCGGTGAGCTGTTTTACGTTCACTCCCCTCGTAACCAGGTCGGCTGGATTATCCTTTCCAGGGCAGTGGCGCCAATCGTCTCTCGATGTATTCTCGACAATTTCTCGTACACGATTGTACACGAATGTCGCTGGTCGGTTCTTGGTGTCGCGGATCCAGTGCAAAACTATCTTGGAATCGGTCCAAATTGTGAAATCCTCACACCCAAGAGTCGCTTTCAATGTTGGAATCAGTCTTGTTGCCAGTAGCGCGCCCATCAGCTCTAGCTTTGGTAATGTTAGTTCCTTTACAGGCGCCACTCTACACTTGGAAATGATAAAATCAATATTAACAGCATTTGTTTCGTCCAGAACTCGAGTGTAGGCTACTACGCCATACGCTCTCGGACTGGCATCACAGAAGATGTGAATCCTTTTCCTACAATTTCCTCCCCAATTTAACAATTTGCGCTCTAAATTTAAATTTTTGAGGTAGGGTATCTGAACATACCAATTTTCCCATTTTATCTTCACATATTCTGGAATGACGTCATCCCACCCAACATTTAATTTCCAAAGTTCCTGAAAAATAATTTTAGCAGTTATCACAAAGGGGTTTGCCATTCCCAACGGGTCAAAAATCATGGCGGTAATTCTTACAATAAATCTCTTGGTGTATTTGGTCAAGTTAATCTCGTTAATCAATGCACTAATGTCTAATCCCAATTTATCCAACTCAATATCCCAAACTACCCCCAAAACTTTAGTTTTCTTTTGAAAAACTGTCACGTCACAATCTGGGTCATCTCGTATAATTTTCTCTTTGAATTTCACATCATTCGACTTCCATTTGGTTAATTTCATGTTCGCGGCTTGCAAAATCTCACGACTCTCATCATAAATTTGAATTAACTTGTTCGAATTGTCAATACTTGTTACAAAATCGTCTACATACAAGTCTTCTTTCAGCTTGTCGCATGTGTCCGGGTATTGGTCTTCAAACTTGTCGACGTGTTCTTTTACTGTTGCATTTAGTAAAAATGGACTGGGTCCTGTCCCAAATGGAACTCGAGTTTGGCGCAATTCAATTAGTTTTACCGACTCTTCACCGTTCCACCCGTCCTCAATCCAATAAAGTCGTGTGACGTCTCGTTCGTCCGTCTTGAGATGTATTCGATGGAAGGCTTTCTCGATGTTGCCGATTGCGCCGTATTTGCCGGTTCGGAACTTCAAAACAATGTTTATTAGATGAGGTAACATATTCGGACCCTTACTCAGACAGTCGTTTAGCGATAAACATCCCTTTGCGTGTGACGACGCGTCATACACAATTCTTAGTTTTGTTGTGGCTCGAGTTTCGTCAATTACTGGTCGATGAGGGATATAATACGGGTTGTCTGGTTTCGAGTTCTTCGGAACTTTTTCCAAGATTCCGGAGGCGAGTTGTTCGTCGATCACTTTTTTATAGTCTAAATATAACTTGGGATTTTTCCGAAAACGGTTAATTAAACTCCACAAACGCTTTTTTGCAACATCTCGATTGTCGTTCAATTCCTTGCGGTCAATCTTCCACGGGAATCCCACTTCGTAATGGTCATCTACCCACTCGATCTGCTCTTTGAATCGTTTCAACGTGTCCACTTCATCGATTCCCGGTTCCATAGTCTCGTGGCGAATCCCAATCGATTCCAAGTTCCAGAATTTTTCTAAAAGTTCATCTGTATTATCGGCAACTAAAATCTTGTTTACCCGTACTAAAGACGACACGGTTGTTTCAGTCTCTCCGGTTGAGCCGTGCAACGTCCATCCAAATATGGTTTCGATTGCCATGAGATTTTCGTCGATGCGTTGCTGCTTTCCCGTTGTAACTCTCCAAAAGTTGTCGACGCCAATTAAGATGGAAACGCCGTCGTCCCTGTGAACGCTGTTGTCGTAAGCCAGTTTGATGTTGTATTTCTTCAGTTTTTCCAATACTCGTTCGTCAGGTTTTCCTCGTAATGTCGGAGTTATCCAGGGCGACTCAAGCGCTTTGATTTCTAAATTGCAATTTCTATTTTCACAGTTATTCAAACTTAACTTCACCTGTTTCCGTTTGGCAATTGTTGGTTCAGTAGATCCGAAAGTCAAGAGGGCGATTGACTGCTCACCAATCTTCTCTAGTTGCAGTTCTCTCGACAGTTTTTCAGTTATAAAGCTTCTTTGGGATCCCCCATCCAAGAAGCATTGGACTCTTCTCTTCTCGTTGTTTCCGTTGGCTTCCAACATGACGACCTGCAGGAACATCACGGTTTCCGTATTTGTTGATTCTTGAACGGCCGAAGTCAAAGTTGTTTCCGTCTTCTTGTTGTCTTCCTTATCGCACAAGTACGTGTGATGTTTCTGCTCGCATTTCCTACATTTAAATCGGGTATTACATTGACGAGCTTGGTGATTTTCTTTTAGACATCTGTAGCAGCGACGTGCTTTGAAACACGCTTCTTTCCGCTTCTCGACCGTCAATGGACAGTCCGGACTCTTGTGGTCTTCCTTTTCGCAAAATGTGCATTTGTAAACGATGTTGGAAAGGGCTGAAGCGGAACTGTGATTATTAGATTTGTAATTGGTTTTCTTCACCTCTTCTTTTTTGGTATTCGGGACTTCCGTCGATTCTTGCTGTGGTTTACTGGTTTTATCGGCGGCTTCCGTACGTTCGCGCATCGCTACTTCGAATCTAAAAAAGTCCAAAAATTCTTTAACAACCCAAGGTGCATCTCCTCGTGGACGTGCAAAATCATGTTGTATGCTGGTTGGCACAGCACGCGCGAGTATTGGGCATAACAATGGGCCAAAGGTTTCCGTCGGTACTCCGAGGTTTTCGAGGCTTTTAACATGCAGGTCGCAGAAATCATAGAGTCTCCGTAGGGCCGCCACATCTTCTACTCGTTTCACGGATGGCATTTCGAGCAGTTTGGCCATGTGTGCACCGACAATTTGTTCCTTCTGCCCAAATCGATTTGTAAGGAGAGAAATGGCAGTGTCGTAATTTAACTCGGTTACAGTCAGTCCGCTGATTGCATTCGCTGCAAGACCTTCAACTAACGAGCGTAGGTACACAAATTTGGCTGTTTTGGGCAAAGAAGCGTTATTATGGACACTCAATTCAAAATCTGACCAGAACCCCGTCCAGGTTTCTGGTGTGCCTTTAAACTTGGCGACCTCGAGCTTCGGCAGTTTCATCACTGCGCATTGTGGTTGGACTGGATTTGGGTTTTGCACAGGTGGAACGAAAAGAGGGTTAACTGGTGGTATATTTACGAGTGGTACTTGCGGTGGTTGTTGTGGTGGTGTTTGTTTCATTTGCGCGAGTTCTTTCAAGGCGACTTCGAGTGTGATTCCGGCGGCGGTCATCTCGTCTTGTAGTTCTTCCGCTTCGAATTCGTCTTGGTCCACCTCGTTCACGTCGGTGATCCCGTCGGCGATTATTGTGTCCAGTTTATCGATTTTCAAACGTTTTGTGATTAGTTGGGCTTGTATGCATAATAATCGTACCTCGTTGAGGGGATCCTCGGCCATTTCTTTCTTCAATTTCTCAAAAAGCGCACGCACGCTTCTTCTTTGTGTTTCCCTTTGTGCACGACTTCTTGCCAAATCGTCCATTTTCGCGTTCTGGTTCGTTTTCAAAAATGTTTCCCGGGTTTCGGCACCATGAGACGTTGCACGAGCAACTTGTATAAATGAAACACTCTTTAAACTTATTAAAACTACGGATGGAGTCGGATTCGGATCGAAGGTTGTTGTAACTCAAAGAACGATGTAGACAAGGTTACATTTGAAAAGACAGTGATAATTTTATTCAATTTTGAGTATATAAAGCAAAGGGATTAAGATAATCCCCAATTCCAAGAATACATTTAATCCGGGTCACAAGTAAGTTTTCACTTGTGCCACGGTGGTCAAAACACTCAACTAAATTATTTCACTTTGGAAACCGCCAGTTTCCACAATATCGAAAGCAATGTTATTTTTAATAATCTGTTTGTCAAATACAGCAGTAAAATACAGTAAACACAAAAAGGTATAATCAGAAAACAGATTTTAACATTTAATTTGAAATTCGGGTTTTGCAGGTTTAGTTTGTATTTTTAAAATTGAGAATTTAAACTCAAAAAAAAAATTCAATTCAACCCATTTAAGTGTTCTAAAGTTTTCAGTTAAAAAAAGTAATAATCTTATTTTAAAAATCCAAAATGAAATACACAAATTAAATGAGAAATTAATTAACCGTGGTGAATTTAAGAGTTATGAACGTAATAAACAAATGCAAATTTTTTTAATTTGTATGTTTACTTAAATGTTTTTTCAAGCCATGTCTTTTTAGTTGCACACTTGTAATACAGGTATAAGCACACGTATCACACTTGAATGGTTTTTCCCCAGTATGGGTTGCAATGTGGCCTCTTAGATTTCCACTTTGAGTACAGGAAAAAGCACAAAAATGGCACTTGAATGGTTTTTCTCCAGTATGTATTAACAAATGAGTTTTTAAATCCCATCTTCTAGCACAAGAATAAGCACACAAATGACACTTGAATGGTTTTTCTCCAGTATGTATTAACAAATGAGTTTTTAAATTCCCACTTCTAACACAAGAATAAGCACAGAAATGGCACTTGAATGGTTTTTCTCCAGTATGTATTAACTAATGAGTTTTTAAATTCCCACTTTGAACACAAGAATAAGCACACCAATTACACTTGAATGGTTTTTCCCCAGTATGTATTAACAAATGTGATTTTAAAGCCCCACTATGAACACAAGAATAATCACACAGATGGCACTTGAATGGTTTTACCCCAGTATGTATTAACAAATGAGTTTTTAAATCCCCATTTCTAACACAAGAATACGCACACAAATGACACTTGAATGGTTTATCCCCAGTGTGTATTAACATATGTGTTGTTAAATGCCCACTTTGAGCAGAAGAATAAGCACACAAATGACACTTGAATGGTTTTTCGCCAGTATGTTTAAGCATGTGTTGTTTCAATTGAGAATAATATGAACCCGAATAGTCACACATGTTGCAACAGAAATCCTGACGTTTTTTTTTCCATTTCTGATTTTTATGAAGTAATACAATATCAACTTGAGTGGAGGATTGGCAGATGCATCCTAAAATTAAAACAAGAAAAATAATTAAGTAACCTCATAAAAAATCATGCCTTGTACACTGAGGATGGAATTAAATAGCTCACAGTGCAAAGATGTTGAATCAACAAACTAAAACCTTTCTGAAATTTCTGGATAATTATGCGAAGAGTCTGGTAGAGATGACAGAGGAGATCGACACGATCGCGAAGATAGGCTTAATCATTTGGCGAAATAGCGTGCCCAATCTGTCTTGTTTGCGCTGAAACTTCTAAAAAAATTCATTTCTATTTACAAAAACAAATTAACAAGCATTGCGCTAAATTATATTTACGGAAATGCGAGTATTCTGCGCGGTATTTTCCGTTTCCCAGTGCCCGTTTTAGCTGCACAGAAGACGTTGATGTGTCGTCGTTCCGTGAGGGTGAGGTGTCATGGCGGGCATTCCAATCCCAGTTGAGTTTTACATTGTTGTACTGAAAGTATTGAACTAGAAAATCGCTTCAGGATGTACATATAGTTTTAAAAAGATATTTTTCGAGAAAAGATTCCCAAACGAGTGTCGGTGGTCCATTCGAATGGTGGTCTTAAGAAATATCCCTTTGTCAGAACTGGAACCCATCTTGAGGACGAGGGAAATCGTCATTCCCAGTTTCCCACCATTCGGTTTTCGCCAAACAGCCGCCATTTGCTCACCAGTCGTCAGCGTAGCAAGCAGCGGCGTTGTATGTTCCACCGGCCGCATCCACTGCTGTTAAAACTGGCGCGCAATCGGGTTCGAGTACGGCACTTTGACCTGCAAATCCGATTCAAAATCGCGTGCATCAACCACCGCGCTTTCACCACTTCCACCTCAACATCTTTCGTTTCTTCTACACTCTTCGCGTCCAAATCCAACCGCGGAATCGCCCGATCGGACTCCTTAAACACACGCGACAGAATTCGTTTTGTATTTGTCCGTTTGTCTAATAATAGAAAGATGTTGCCGAGGATTTTACCTTGGCAACGGTACAATAATATAGATGCGGAAAAGCACAAGAGTGATTGCTTATTACAATACACTACACGGTATCCCAATATGGCGGATACATGACAGTTCCCCAGTCCATTGTGAGAGGCCGTCTTAAGTCCGAACGTGTCTTCTGAGACCGTCCAGAAAAGATCTCAGGGATCAATTAATGGGGTTGTACTATCTACACATAGGTTTAATGAATAATTTATTATTTAATCAAAGTAAATCGTAGAAAATGATACCGATTTGCAAGCGAAAATCATTCATTCAAAAAACAAACAAATACCGTAATCATTCTTGAAATTCAATTTACACAACAAACTCTTCAAACAGTCATATGGAATCACCAAAGTCCAACATGTATTCAGGGTAAGCAGAATTCCATTCAACCTTATTTTTTTTACCAGGAATATTTTCTGCCCGGTTGAAAGGAATTCTGAAATAAAATATTTTTGGCGTGGGGGATGATGCTGCCAAATGGACGTGTGAATTCACTTCGATACATTCAACTACTTGCTGCATCATTTCTACCTTTTCTCCTGACTCTATTTTGAAGGAAACTATTTTCGTTTCAGCTGAACAATTGTCCGATTCACACCGCAGAAGCAACAATGAAATGGTTCGGACAGTAGAAAGTTCCTGTTTTAAAGTGGCCCGCCTGCAGTCCGGATCTGAATCCAATGGAAAATGTGTGGCATTTGCTCAGCAGCATTGTTTACGATGGACAGCAGTTCAATAACACTGATGACTTATGGAATTCCATCCTTGATGCCAGTGAAAAGCTGCAGAATGAGAAAACTGATGTTCTGCTTAATTTGTACAGCACTTTCGCACACACACTCACTGAAGTGCTTGTGAACAAAGGCGGTAAGACCAAACACTAGTGGGCATCATCATAACCAGTTTGTATGCAAAAAGATTGCCATTATTCTGGGTTGGTCAAAAAGATTTGAAAAAACATCAAAATTTCCTTCTCATTGTTAATATCGACTCATTATTATTTCTTTTTTTTATATTATTTCGGGTTATTTTACATGTAGATTTCAAATAAAAAATTAATTTTCCCATCAGTCTGGATCTTCTATAAAATATTAGAGGGTACAAAAAATTTGAACTGGAGTCTAGCAGGTTTTGATTTGTCGATGAAAGAAATTGAAGCAAAATTTGGAGTTAAAAACAAAAACAAAATGTCATTTGAAATCAAATTGAAAGAAAAAAAACAGCTTTTAATTTTATTTTTTACAAGTTTTGGGAAGAAATAACAAATTGGAAATGAAATGAGAAAAACGTACACAAACGGCAGATTTTGTTTCGCAGATGAAACAAAATAAAACAAGTTTCAGTTTTCTTAAATTTGAGTTGAAAACAAAATGCAATTGCAAATACAGAACTTTCAATATATAAATAAATAAATAAATAAATGCAGAAATAATAATACGTATTTATGGTAAGATTCCATTCAACCTTATTTTTTTTACCAAAAAGATTTTCTACTGGAAAAATTTGCGACCCGGTTGAAAGGAATTCTGGTAAAAAATATTTATATAAAAGTTATTTTTAAAAATTAAATTGAAACGCATTAATGCACCAATAAAACAGAAATAAAGAATACAGGAATATGCACAGAAATGGCACTCGAATTGTTTTCTCTCGTGTGGGTTTATAAATGTTTATTGAAATCCTCACTATGAGTCGAGGATAAGACATATAAATGGCAATTAGACAATTTTTATTCAGTATGAATTTTTAAATGACTTTTTAATTTCCCATTTCAATTGCAAGATAAAGCACAAGTTTTTCGTGTGGCACTCAGGATAAAAAATTGGAAATGAAAAGAGAGAAATATACAAACACAGCAAATAGAAATTTAAAAAACATCTCGAGTTAAAAACAAAAACAAAATGTCATTTGAATTTAAATTAGAATTATTACAAAATTATGAACTTAATCAACAATGTGATTATTACTTTGTATGCTTTATTAAATGTTTTTTTAAAGTATCATTTCGACTACTAGAATAAGCACACAAATGGCACTTGAAAGGTTTTTCTCCTGTATGGGTTAATAAATGTCTCTTTAAATGTCCGATTTGACTGCAGGAATAATCACACAAATGGCAGTTGAATGGTTTTTCTCCAGTATGTGTTAATAGATGACTTCCTAAATGCCCACTTTGATTGCAAGAATAAGCACACAAATGGCACCTGAATGGTTTTTCTCCAGTATGAGTTAATAAATGTTTTTTTAGAGGTCCACTTTGACTGCAGGAATATTCACACAAATGGCACTTGAATGGTTTTTCTCCAGCATGAATTCTCATGTGGACAATCATGCATTGTTTAACCCGAAAGGAAAGTGAACATGTTTGACATTGGAAAGGCTTTTCACCAGTGTGTTTGAGCATGTGGTGTTTCAAAAGATAATAAGATGAACCCGAATAGTCGCACAAATTGCAACTGTAATCCTTGTGGTTTCTCTCCATTTTAAATAAAAAAATAACGGGATTTGCAGTTAGGTCGGTCAATGTTTGTTTCGCCGACTGGCGCTCAATTTCTGCTGGCTAAAGTCGCTGATCACACGCAAAGTGGATGCACTCTCAGCCTATAAGAAATTCAATGTTCCGTATACATTTGGACAGTCTTCAAGAACTAACATATTGTAAAACAGTGTAAAGTAAATCTCGACGTCCTAATTTCTTTAGTGGCATGTCTTACTTACTTCAATTCGTAGAATTCAAATAAGCCTAACGATTCTCCGATTGTCTCAACTTTAAGAGCGCGCGCAACATGAGCGGATCAGGGAATTGTGGGTAGTCAAGAATGACTAAACAGATAGAGCCATCTCTTGAGCATTAATTGTGACTACCTTGTCAAGAGGACGATACTGTGGGATAATCAACACTACACGCTCATTAGTTGCGATAATATTGGGTACAAATCTGACTAAACGGACACAATCCCGTTTGAATACGGCCCCAATTTGAATATATTTTTTAGCAAAATTGGTTTGGATTTAAAATAAATAGTAAATATCTATTTAAAAATAAAACAAATTCGAATTTCTTAAAAATACTAGTCTCTTCTTCAAACAAATTAATAAATACACAGTAGTGTCTGCAAATGTAAAATAATTAGCAAGAATTGCATTTACGAATTTTTAAATATAAAATATGCACTTTAAATCTAAACTAAGCATTTTTCGTGTTAAATAAGCATTGCTCTTGTAAAATATGCATTTTTCATGGAAAAATATGCATGTTTTGATGGAAAAACTGCACTTCAATTGTAAAAACATAAAAACTAGTTTTAAGAACGAAAATTAAATCCAATCAATCGACAAAAACCTCTTTAAACGTCTTTACAATTGGATAACAACTATTAAATTCTTCTTTCCATAAGTTCATTCGATTTGCACGTCTACACTAACCACTCAACCCTCACAGGAGACGACTGGAGCGACGCCCCAACAAGTTTCATCTCCAATTCCGAGCAAGTTTGTCTTCGATCCCTCAGCACCTCCGTACACCGCGTGTACAAAACTCAAGTCATCACTCAATAGCGCTATCATCTACACACAATTCAAACACTAATCTCGGATTAATAAAGTTAATTACTACAATTTTAAACATCGTTTATTAATTTTTAAGGTTTTTACAGTTCATTTACAACACATGGGGTTGACAAATTTTTCTAGAGGTTTTAAAAGTGTTTTAAAATTGAAAATCAAGTGAGAGATTTATCATTTCCGAACTTTACAAATAATACAAAAATCAAAAATCGAGCATTTTGAATTTAAGAATTACGAACAAGGTGGATTTTTTCATTTTTGTAAAGCAGGTAAAATGTTTTTTAAATGTATCATTTTGATAACAGGAATAATCACTCAAAAAGCACTTGGGTGAGTTATCTTCCCAGTATGGGTTGAAAGATGTCTCCTTAAATATTCACTTTGAACAGAAGAATAAGCACACAAATGGCAATTCGACGGTTTTTCTACCGTATGTATTTTTAAATGCATTTTCAAATTCACATTGTATTCCCTTAATTCCCTTAAATTTCCTTAAACAAGTTGAAGCAAAGTTTTGAGTCAAAAAGAAAAACAATAAGTCATTTAAAATCAAATTAGAAGAAGAAAAAAAACAGCTTTTAATTTGATTACAAGTTTTGGAAAGAAATAATAAATTGTAAATGAAATGAGAAAAATGTACAGAAACGGCAGATTTCATTTCGTGGATGAAACAAATTAAAACAATTTTCAGTTTTCTTAAATTTGAGTTGAACACAAAATGCAATTTCAAAGACAGAACTTTCAATGCCTAAATAAATAAATGCAGAAATAATAATACGTATTCATGGTAAGCAGGATTACATTAAACCTTATTTTTTTTACCAGGAACATTTTCTACCAAGAAAATTTTCGATCCGGTTGAAAGGAATTCTGGTAAAAAATATTTATATAATAGTTATTTTTAAAAAATTAATTGAAACGCATTAATGCGCCAATAAAACTAGAAATTAAACCATTTAGGGTATAAGAATACAGGAATATGAACAAATGAATTGTTTTCTCTCGTGTGGGTTAAAAAATGTTTATTTAAATCCTCACTTCGAGTCAAGGATAGGGCACACAAATGGCAATTAGACGGATTTTCACCTGCAGGAATTTTTAAATAAATTTTCAAATTCCCAATTTGGATTGCAAGACAAAGCACAAGTTTTTCGTGTGTTGCTCATCATAAAAAATTGGAAATGAAACGAGAAAAATATACATATACAGCTAGTAGCGGATTATGATTTGTGGATTAAATAAATTGAGGCAAAATTTAGAGTTAAAACAAAAACAAAATGTCATTTGAAATAAAATTACAATTACAGAATTATGAACTGAATGAACGATGTGATTTTTACTTTGTATGCTTTTTCAAATGTTCTTTTAAAGTATCATTTCGACTACTAGAATAAGCACACAAATGACACTTGAAAGGTTTTTTTCCCGTATGGGTTAATAGATGAGTTCCTAAATTTCCACTTTGATTGCTAGAATTAGCACACAGATGGCACTTGAATGGTTTTTCACCTGTATGCATTAACAAATGAGTTTTTAAATTCCCACTTTGAGCACAAGAATAAACAAACAAATTACACTTGAATGGTTTTTCGCGAGTATGTTTAAGCATGTGTTGTTTCAAATGCGAATAATATGAACACGAATAATCACACAGTTTGCAACAGAAATCCTGACGTTTTATCTTCATTCTTGATTTTTATGAAGTAATACAATATCAACTTGAGTGGAGGATTGGCAGCGACTATTTATCACGAGATGAATTTTTGTCCTAAAATTAAATCAAGAAAAATAATTAACTAACTCATAAAAAATCATGCTGTGTACACTGAGGATGGAATTAAATGGCTCACAGTGCAAAGATGTTGAATCAACGAATCAACCTGCTGAAATTTCTGGATAATTATGCGAAGAGTCTCGTGGAGAACACAGAGGAGATCGAAACAATCGCGACGATAAGCTTAATCACGACAGGCTTAATCATTCGGTGAAATAGCGCGCCCAATCTGTTTTGTTTGCGCTGAAACTTCTAAAAAAAATTGATTTCTATTCACAAAAACAAATCCACTAGCATTGCGCTAAATTATATTTACGGAAATGCGAGTATTCTGCGCGGTATTTTCCGTTTCCCAGTGCCCGTTTTGGCTGCACACAACACGTTGATTTGTCGTCGTTCCGTGAGGACGAGGTGTCATGGCGGGCATTCCAATTCCAGTTGAGTTTCACATTGTTGTACTGAAAGTATTGGACTAGAAAATCGCATCAGGATGTACGTATAGTTTCAAAAGGGTATTTTTGAAGAGATTCCCAAATATGAACGAATGTATTTATAAAAAAAAAAATGACTTCCTCGGATCATTCTTCGTTTCGGTATCGAAATCGGATTGTGTTTGCAAATTAAAATTTAAAAATTAAAGGGTTATGAAGTGGGAGAAATATAAATGTGCATAGCGGACAGGATATGAGATTTAAAGCAGAGGAAATCTGTATCTTCTGCTGCTATAAATATTCAGCCATAACCACTTTCTCCGCAATAAATTTCTCCAGTTATTTTCTCCGCTATAAATAGATAATCAACAAGCACAATACAGATTTTGGTTGTCCGCAAACTAAATTTTTCAATTGTGTTAACTATTACACACTTTTATATCAGTGAACAGATCATTAAAACATTCTGAACTTGCAATGAGCTTGAAATTATACTTGGATAAGCCTGGAAAAATTGGAATTTTTCATGTATAGTATTGCAAATAGTCGAATCTCTTAGTGAATCTAATATTTTTAAAACCCTATTTTAGCTCTCGTGGAATAAACCATTTGATTTTTAATTCGTAGTAGGTAGGGACAGTCAATACCGGTATGTATTATTTTATGACTTCTCTGTGACACAAGCAAGAATAATAATTAATCCAGATCAAAGAGTTTCCCCTCGTAACCATAAAGGTTGTGTTCAGTAATTTGCTAGACCATGACTACGGGCCCTGTGCTTTAAAGTCAGGGGGTTTAGTTTTTCAGATGTGATAGTATAGGTATAGACGCCGTCAATTAGCCAATTAGGAACAATTCTCAACCTTCAAATCACCAACAAAAATTTTATAGAGGAGTATAGTATGCCACAACGTAGAACTATACTTGTACATCCTGGTAGAAGTGGCGCAAGGAGTTGTCGTTGTGGTTTGTCGGTATATTTGCTATGAGTATTGGTCTGTGGTGAGAGAAGTAAAAAATGTTTCTGTTCCATTGGGTTATGTTGTTGATGCAATGCAGATTCCTGGGGTTGTTAAAGTTGTTAACAGTATTTGTTTCTGTGCACGAAAGAAGAGCCGTGTGTTTTTGGGTACCCCCCAAAACACAAGATTTTCGCTTAAGTGATCAATAATACAGTATGTTCAAATTCAGTCATAAAAATTTTTTATGACTGCAATTGCACATAAATTTATATATTTGTATTGAATGTAACTATTAGCATTCCATATTTATTTATAAAACAATGTGACAATCTCTGCAACAATTCTACAATATAGATATACAGGGTGGTCAGAAAGTCTGGTTCTCAGTAAATTATTCCCAAACTGTTCTAGATGTTGATTCAGCAAAATTATTGTAAGGGTGGTATGTCGGGGGAAATCCAATTATAACATCGAATTTGACCTCTGAGATCATCTTCAAGGTCATCCATATTGTAACTCGAGAACCGTGACAGGTAGAGCAAAAAAGTGAATTAGAAAGTTGTAGAGCATCATCCAATTAGTCTAGAACCGTTCTTAAAAAAATTATTTCTTACTGAAAAGTTTTGAGAAAAAAGGTCTGAAACATTAGTCTAATGTCTAATGTCTAATTGTCTAATGTCTAAATGTCGTAGTTTGGTAAACGCACACTGCCAAATTGACAACGAGGATTGTGAAAAATTAATACCGTAACAACTTCGTTTTTAAGTTTTGAAATGTTTTTCAGCAATTTGACGAATGTCAGTATATCCGACTGTTCTGTCATCACAGTGCCAATAATGTGTTGCAATTCACTTCTCCTTAGTTGTTGAATTCCGCCAACTGGTTGAAACACAGCCATATTTTTATCAGCTGTTTTTTCCTTAGGTGGCGTTCTGGAGTTGTCTAAATGTACAGAGATGTTGGCATGCTGGACATGCAGTTGAAGAAAATACGAACGATACCGAAAACAATGTTATTTTTAATATTCCGTTTGTCAAATACAGTAAACACAAAACGGTGTAAGCAGAAAAGAGATTTTTGCATTTAATTTGGAATTCGGGTTTTACAGATTTTGTTTGTGTTTTAAAAATTGAGGTATTAAGCGAGAAACTTTTCAGTCAAAAAAATTAATAATGTTATTTTAAAAATCCAAAATGAAATACACAAATAAAAATAAAAGTTAATTAAACGCGATGAATTTAAGAGTTATGAATGTAATAAACAAATGCAAATTTTTTTACTTTGTATGCTTACAAGTTAGTTTAATGTTTTTTCATGCCATGCCTTTTTAGTTGCCCACTTGTAAGACAGGAATAAGCACACGCATCACACTTGAATGGTTTTTCCCCAGTATGGGTTGTAATGTGACTTTTTAGATTTCCACTTTGAGTGCAGGAAAAAGGACACAAATGGCACTTGAAAGGTTTTTCCCCAGTGTGTATCAATAAATGTTTTTTTAAATTGTGACGATTCTACTTTTGGGCTAATTTATTAGTCCTTTTGAGATAGATAATTCGGTTTATACAAGACGTTGCTAAGTTTAGCAACAACCTAACCGAGATAAGCTACGGAAGCCTTCACAAACATGAATACGTGATCGAATAGAAATAACTTACAGTTTTAGTGTGACATGACATATTTATTACTAAATACTAACAACAAAATATGGGTTCTTGACGCGTGTAAACGGGCGGCATCAACTGGTTGAGGATCCGGGCGAAGCCAGAGGGATACGGCTGACTTGCGGCATCGTCACAAATATCGCTACGGAGACGTATTTGGTCTGCAGCATCGATTATCTAAATATGCGAAGAGTCCTTCGCATAAACAGGAATATTCGGCAGAATATTCCATTATTTCAAATGAACAAAAGTAAAGTGATTAAATGAATATAACAAATGAATTGTTATATAAATATTAATTGGGCGGGGACCGTCACGACAATTGAGAGAACGTCGCGGGAGTTGTTGAGACTCCATCCGCCAGCATGCCTTACGACGACAAGATCTCGTGATCAGGCGCCGAGTATTTAATTGTGTGCTTTAACTCGCTATCGGTGGTACCAACCACCAGGTAAACATTTCTATGGACTTACCGGGTTTAAAAGATATTGCCAATACAGGATTACCAATGCCCGAGTAATTTGTTTAACACGATATATTTATATATCGTTCACGGGTTACTAACCCGGAGGGTACGATGGGGCGGGGACCGTCACGACGGTCGAGAGAACCATCGCGGGAGGATTTGACTCCTCCATCCGCCAGCATGCCTTACGATGACGGGATCAGCGGATCGAGCACCGGGTAAAATATTATTTGGCCACTGCCATTGGATTACCATTATCCAGGTAGTTGTTTTATCGCAACATCTTTAGATATTACTCACGGGCTACCAACCCGGCGTGTCACCTGTATATTAAGCCTTTACCGACTTTTAACGAGCGGAAGGACCAATCGTAGAAAGACGGGAACCTGCGTGGGCTGTTTACAACAACCATCCTGCAGCGGACTGTGGCCAGTTAGCTGAGGGACCTACTTTCATTTAGCAAGGTCGTACTGTATACGACCGCTATATTAAGCCACCGTACGAAGTCCTACTGTCCCGTAGAACAGCTGGCTAACGTTACGGGGCCATTTCATGCGAATGCATGTCTATTACCGGAGTTAGCCTTCCCGAAAAGGCCCTACAACAGCAATAACAAAATAGTAATGAATACTAACTGTGGAGAGCTGAGGTGGCCTGATGTGTCGATAGAGAATAATGAAATCAAACGATAACAATTCAACTACAGACAATATACAAGTTCAGTTATCAAAAATCAAGCCCGGGGGAAGTGAAAAACTGATGCTTA
Source organism: Strigamia acuminata (assembly GCA_949358305.1). Lineage (NCBI taxonomy): Eukaryota > Metazoa > Arthropoda > Chilopoda > Geophilomorpha > Linotaeniidae > Strigamia > Strigamia acuminata. The sequence goes on from OX442314.1 coordinate 53,513,864, forward strand.
TATAGTTCTGTAGAACTACTAGATTGGCGACAGCCAATCAGCGTACGAATCGGCGGATTCGTGGGTCACTAGTCCGGACCTAATATATGACTATGTCCAGATGGGCCCAGTTGGGGTCCGGAAGGGTCCGATTGGTTCCCTTCGACAGGTAAGTAAAGTGGACATTGATTCGATAGAATCAACATCATCAAGTAATTAATACTTAATTTATATCGAATAAAATAGTTATATTTTATTCACCGTGTCTAAATAATTATTTATCACACTTTTTAGTTTTAACCGAGTTTGAAATACGCGCGTTGATTAAACAGCGCCATCTATGGTGAACATTGACAACTATTGATTTGTAATCATCACACATCCCCCGGTGACAAACATAGAGTTTACTAACTCTCGATTGTCATTCTTAATGGATAAGAATGTTCACCTAATTCTATCGAATTAATCCACTTGGTAAGTATTTTATTAATTTAATCACGTTATTTCTTTCAGAAACTTCGTCACCCGATTAGACTAATCGGCTTCTCTGTACAGCGCAACTCCCGGTTGCTAAGCGACGGAAATGAACTCGTCCGAACATGGATACATGTTCGAGAAAATACAAATTTCGATAGAAATTTTATTTCTCCGTCAAATAAACTTATTTATAGCTTATTAATCAACAAGATAATCAATAAAAATAAATTTATGCAAAACTTTATTTATCGAAAATCTAAACTACTAATTTTTATTACGACTGTCATAAAAATTATCGAATTTCAACTTGAAATTCTTTAATACTTCGATCAAAGCAAAATAAACACAAAATTTCCACAAGTAATTATGAAATTGCAAATAAATCAAACAAACATATATTAATATGATTAGTTCAAAATAACAACCAAATTGAATTCGGAAAACCAAAACAAATTAAATTGAATCCAATTTTAAATCAAACTATATTCTTATGAATATTTAAATAATTAGTTCAAGATCTTGAAACCAAACAAACACAACACTCATGAGAATATTTCTTAATTGCAAAAACACAACAAAACACTTGGAGTATTTTTAGTCATAAAAATCTCCACTCGGAAAAAATAAACGAATGTTAACTTTGTCCCTTTTACTCCTTCTTTTCGACGTCAGTCGAATCTTTTTCTTCCTTTTTCTCGACTTCAGCTGAAGTCAGAAAATCCGATTCTTCAGTCGCCTCTGTCGAGACGGCAGAAAATACAGCTTCTTCCGGCGCTTCGATTTCATCCGGACTCGGAGGCGGAAACGGCATGTCGTCGAGAAGCTCAGCCACGAAATCAACGACTGAAAGCAGCTCCTCGGCGTCCTCGAACTGCGCGTCGTCCGAAGTCTCAGACTTAGACGCTGGAGGGGCGCTAGACACGTCGGTTACGGCCGCTGGAGGATCCTCCACGGGTTTAGACGACGTTTCAACAGCCTGTTGAAGCTTACGAGCTCGCCCTCGTGCCAAGATGTTGGTTCGTTGAACCTTGGCAATTTCTCTCGCTCGGTCGAGCGTCAGACAGCCTCGCCCTCGCGACATCGCTCTTGGTCGAACGAATTCCTCTTGCACCTCGCTTCCGGCGCTCTCGATGGCCTGGACAGTTTCAGTTGAAACTTCGGAGTCCTCGGACGGCGGCGGTGACTGTCGAAGGAGTTCGACTCTTACGCCGGCGTTGGCTTCAGCACGGGTCCAGGTGAGGAAGCGCGGGTCGATGTAAACCGCTTCGCCGCGACTATTCAAGAAAAGTCGACACTTTGGGCAGTGAGCCCAACATCGCTTTTCGTTCGGCTTAATGCCTTTCACCACGTGGGGCTGAACCTCCTTGCGCCACGGCTCCGAACGCGGTCGCGTTTTCCTTCCACGGCAGTTTGGACAACGCATAAGCGAAGAACCTGCGGATGCACCGCAGCACCACCCACAGCCGACGCAAAATGGGCATATCGTCTCCGTGGCTTGGTCCGTCACGATGTTATCGTGAGGTATTCCGGCTGCCATGTCTCGTTCGCACTGCTCCTTGCGCAGGCGGGCCTTCTCATCCTTCTTTTTCGCCTTATTGGCCGCTCGGTACTCGCGGTTGCGAGAAACAGGCTCCGAATAACGCAGAGCGCCCGGTGGCGGCTCGTTCCATCCATACTCTGATGCCGAGGATTCAGCACCGGCAGGGAGGTGCACAGCAGACGTTGATTGTCCCGCCACAGTCGGTGCGGTCGCATTCGATGTATTGGCAACGGTAGGTGCCACGCTTGCAGTTGGCGGCCGAAATTCTGGCGAATGCGGGGCCAACGGGACGTTGATAACGTTCGCAGGCGGAAATGCTACCTGGGCCAACGGGGCCAATTGCGCCGACTCATAAATAGTTGGCTGTGCAGATGTGGATGGGGCCTGCATCATCGCATTTAAGTCGAGCGGAAGTCCGTCCGGATGGACGCTCAGCCAATTAAGCGTTGCGAGTTGCAACGGCGTCAGGGCGTACATCGAGGCGGGCGCCGTCGGTATCGGTTGGGCCCTCATGTAAGCACGTTCCGCTGAACGGCGTTGCTCGTCACTAGACGAGGTGGACGAGCTGGACGAGCTTTCATGACGGTGTCGTCGATGACTCCGTTTTGAGCGGTGTTTACCACTTCCCATCTGCAGACGCAAATAAATTATTTTATTAAAAATAATTCCACTCTAAATAATCATTCCTTGAGTCCAAAGAATTAAAACGTATTGTTCGCAACGAAAAATACACAACTCGAGTTATTTATAACCCCTTACACGTGACACTAATGAGTCACATTCCCCTTGTGTTTATGACACGAGAATGGACTCGCCTGACAGCGATTTTCATCGAAAATCGCAACTTGTTGATTTTTCAAGAGAAAAAATCCTTTTAGTTTCTTTAAACTATTTAACCCAAATTCCGAGTATCAAAATATCTATCGTATTAATTAATTAACACTTAGTCTAATAAATATCTCAAATCGAAAATTCACCGCTAAATAATTTATGCAAGCCTCGACCGCGACTTGATTTAAATAATTAGTGCCCACGTACTTAAACCTAATAAATAATTATTAAATTTAACCCAACTATTCGACTGAATAGCTAAACTTCCAGAGTGATTTAATGCCGATTCACGCTTATAATACACGTGAATTTTTTAATTTTTTATCGGGACGCCGATATTTTCAATTGTTGCGAACAATTTTTTGTTTCAATTCTTTGGTCAAAGAATATATTTGAAAACTACTTACTGTTGAAGCTTGTTTTCCTTGCTGAAGTTGCTAATTGAATTAGCGTTGAAATCTCGAGTCGAAAAGTGAAGAGGGACGAAGGGACGAAGTCACTTATATCCACGTGTTTAACGAAGTGTTTGTGTGCAATGAACCCTGGGAATTTTATTCCCTATTAATTGTCGGGTTCGAGGTTTAATCACACCTCGTAAGTCTCGTACCTTCGTGATTACGCGAGATTATCACTTTTCAAAGTAATTCTCTGTATTTTGGTTAAAATACAAGTAAATACGACCAAAAAATTAAAATATTCTACCGAATATTTAATTCATCGCAACAAACTCATATTTTTAATATAAATTTCAATAAATATCGTAATATCTTGTCCCCCGGTGTTGAGATTATAAATCACTACACCTGTCAGACATGTAAATAATTACAGTCTCCAAGTTTTGAATAAAACTTATCAATTCCAACAGAACTTTGATGCTTTTCCTTGTTGGTATGGTTTTTTAAATACTGCAGTGATGTTTCGCACGAAATTTTCATCTGCATATCTAGGATTTGGTTTTCGTTCTCGTCGTGGACGAGTGCTAGTTCGTGGAACTATTGGTTGGGGTTTACGGGGTTTTCGAGGCGGTTTCTTTGGAACTTCGCCTCTTTTTAACGCCGCTTTCCTTTCCATAGCAGTTAAGCGTTGTCTATGTCTATGTTTAGACTTTGTTGACGCAGATTTGTCAATCTGCACTGAAGTTGAGTCGGATAATTCCATTGGAATTTCTGAGGAAGTTTCAGGAATTAATTCCATTTCTTCAGCATCCGGAAGTTGGTTACTTTCATCCATCCATTTAGGATTTTCCTGAGGCGAGTAAGAGGCGGACTTTTGTCCTACTTTCCAAGTCTCAATCGGGTACGACGGAGTATAGGGGTACAACGCTTTAATATTCACTGATTTTTCAATCGAACCATCAGCTAATTTGCGTAATTTATACGCTCCGCCAGGAAGTACTTTAGTAATTTCCCACGGTCCATCTCTCTTCTCGGCAAAACCAGCAGAAATATTTTTATCTGCGCACGAGAGAATGTGAGTTTGTTTCCAAACTAAATCTCCAACTTCAAACTCCGTAATTACGAACTTCTGTTCGTGTATTTTTCTATGTCGTTCAAAATTCAATTGAATTCTGCGATGCATCTCTTGATGCGATCTGCGCAATACATCCAATAGTACTCTGACATATTTTTCTGGATTTTCTTTGTCAAATGGATTGGCATGTTTAATAATCCTTGGGTCGAAAGGTAATGTTACGATTCTCCCCGTGTTGAGTAGCATCGGGCTTGAACCCGTTGCCGACGAAACGTTATTTCGCATTGCAAATGCGAATTCGTCTAGATATCTTGGCCATTGCGTGTGCACATCTGTGTACAAAGCCAGCATCGTCTTTATATCTCTATTGGCTCGCTCTGTCGGGTTCGCCTGGGCATGATACGTGCTTGTATGAGACGGGCGAATGTTGTACATTTCGCAATATTCATTGTAAATATCGGAAACAAATTGTTTTCCGTTATCGCTCACAATCTTTTTGGGATGTCCCCATCTGTTTGTAACAGATCTTAATTCTTGAACGCAGTTAGCGCTCGTGGCTTTGGTCAAAGCCTTAATTTCAACGAACTTGGTACAATTGTCAATAATGACAAAAATATACTGATTTTGGGACCTTCCCGCGGGTTTCGGGCCCATCAAGTCCATGTTAATACATTCCCAAGGATTAGTCATGTTGTGTGGTGTGTAAGGAGCTGCGTGCCTTTTCTGTTGAATAGGCTTGTACTGAGCACAGTGCGTGCAGCTTTTGACGTAGTTCCTGACACTTCTACTCATACCAGGCCAGAAATATATTAAACGCGTTTTCTCAAGCGTCTTACTCATCCCAGCGTGACCGCTTAGGGGGTGGCCATGACAAGCGAAGAGTACTCGCTTTACAAGTGCACTGGGTACAACAGCTTTGAAGCCATTTCCCGAATCGTTTAATTCCTCTTCGAACGAAGGGTTAAAATAGATGATCATTTGATCACCATCAACTTCTTTTTTGTCCAAACAATAGTTTTTGACTTTATTTTTCCATTCTTTTATTTCAGATTGTGGTATCCCAACAACCTTGTCATTTAATAAATATTCTCGAATGCGTTTGCATTCAGTATCCAGTAACTGAGCATCTATTATTTCTCTCCTTGTAGGAGGGACTTCTTTAAGTACTTCAGTCAACGCACTGTACAAGGTTTCTTGTACTTCCTCCCCCTCCTTTTCTTCAGAACATTCTTTAGAATTTTCTGAAAAATAGGAACGCACACTAGCCAAATATTCTCGTTTCTCTGGGGCACGATTTAATGAAACAGAAGGATTTCCGTCCCATTCAGGCCAATATTGTTTAATTTCGACAGGTTCCACATGATCACGAAGAGGAATGTCTTCCTCTGTTAGTGGGGCTCTAGAAAGTGCATCTGCAACTTGGTTAGCAGCACCTTTTCGAAAAACAATTTTAAAGTTTCCACATTGGATTCTTAAGGCCCATCGGCCAAATTTCCCAGATGGTTCAGGCGTTCGCATCAACCATTTCAGTGCTTCTGCATCTGACTCTAAAGTGAATGTACCATATTCGAGATATGGTTTAAATCGATCAATTGCCCACACAACTGCGAGACATTCGAGTTCCGGCGTTGTATAACGCTTCTCCGCTCCACGTAAAACTCTGCTTGCATAAGCTACAGGTCTGGGTACAGAAATGTTTTTCTGCTTCTTTTCATCGAATATATCGACGTCTTGGCAAAGGACAGCTCCTAAGCCTTCATGTGAAGCGTCAGTCATGACAACAAATGGCAAAGTCATATCTGGTTTGTGTAGACAATTGTCACCACAAAGTAGCTCTTTAATTTTATTAAAAGCTTCTGTCTGCTCATCTCCCCATTCAAATGGAGTTTTCTCATTCATCATACGTGTGTATGGTGCGGCAATAGTTCCGTGATTTGGAACAAACTTCCTGAAGAAGTTAGTCATGCCGTGAAAGCGCTGAATATCTTTAGCACACGTGGGGGTGGGAAATTTCATGATCGCCGATATTTTATCGGGATCACCGAAGAGACCTTCGGGTTTAATCCAGTGGCCCAAGAATTTTAATTCTGTACGCCCAAAACGAGATTTCGCTTTATTTATTGTCATGTTGGCTTGGTTAAGCCTTTCCAAAACATCTCGAACATGTTTGAGATGATCATCCCAATTATCTGAATACACAATTACGTCATCCAAATAAACTAACGCGTAGTCTTGCAAAGCTGAGCCTAAAATGCCTTCCATCAGACGTTGGAAAGTACAAGGCGCATTGCAAAGGCCGAACGGCATTCGCACAAATTGATAAGGGCCGTTTGGCGTATAAAACGCCGTTTTTGGACGATCTTCCTTACACATCTCGACTTGGTAGTAACCTTTGACAAGGTCAATTGACGTAAAATACCTAGCAGGACCAGTATTATGCAACAAAAGGTCAATACTTGGCATTTGTATTACTTCGACTTCAGTGATGGCATTTAGCCACCGGTAGTCAATGCACATCCTATACGAGCCGTCAGGCTTCGCAACAATGACGGGATGACTTATGAAGGGCCCTTTGGCCTTTTCAATGAGTCCATCCTGTTCCAATTCTGCAGCTAGTTTGGTCATAATGGCTCTCTTGGCCGGGTTATACATTCTATACTGCATTTTGGGCAATGAATGCCCTTCTTTGAACTTAATACGATGTTGGGTCACGTTAGTGCACCCAACTTGATCACGAAATACATTCGGTATCGATTTAACCACTTCGCGAAGTGCTAGTCTTTGTTCTGGAGTGCAGTCGCTCTCCTCAACTAATTTTTCATCCCAAGTCAACACAGGAGTGTCTGTTAACTCAATTGAGTTGAGAGTGGACGACAGTCCTAAATAATCGAAAGTAATTCGATTTAACGGGGCGAGGGCCAAATTGGCTTCTTCCGACTCATAAGGGGCGGACCAATTGGGTTTATCTGCACAAGAGAACTCTTGTAAATGTGGATGCGGACTAATTTTCTGTCTGCGCATGAAATTGTGACCAAGTATCAAGCCACAAACTCGTTTTGCTAAAACGATGAAATTCATTGGTGTAAATTCATCAGCCCATTGCACGCACAAAGTTATTTGTCCGACAGGCTTGTGTGCTACGCCTACAGCGTTAACCAACATGTTTCTGGGGGCCTCTTGCAAAAATTCTGGCAAAGCCTGAGTTTCAGACAAGAGCTGTTCCCCAATGTAACATTGAGATGCTCCTGTATCCATGAGCGCGTTGTAGGTGAGCCCACCAATTGTGATCTTCATTCGAGGATCATCTTTATTATTACCTAAAGTAATATTGTGCAAATTGTTACCACCTATGACTCGATTGAGTCGGCGAAGTCTACAGAATTTCTTCGTGTAACACTTGTGAGGAAACAATGTCAGATTTTTTAATTGTTTTGTCATTTCTTGCAGATTTTCCTCTACTCCGCCACTATGACTAGTGGCTACTTCAAGACAAGTCGTGTCTATATCCATAAATAAAGATTCCGACGCAGCATTAGCTACTTCTGGGGGATGGAATAAACCTTCGTCCCCCGGATCTAGTTTTTTGAACTAGTCGCACTTGAATCTGTCGATTCGGGCTTGATCAAAGTTTTGACCATTTCTACCAACGAGTTGGTCAGCGAAATTTGTAACTTATTTTCAAAAGTGTTTAATTTCGCATCAAGTTTAGCATCTAGTGTTGCATCCAACACTTCTTGAGTTATCCACCTATTATTGGGACGTTTTGAAGTAGGATCCACAGTCGGGGAATCCGGCGTACTTCGTTTTTGTAACTCTTCAGAGTTGAAATTTGCACGTGGTTTTAAATCTGGACATTCGCGACGCATGTGTCCGGGTTTCTTACAGTGGTAACAAACTAATTGACCACGTCGGGTCTGATCTACTGCTCCATTTATTAAATAGACAGCCTCGCATTCCTCAGGTAACTCTTCATCACAAATATTAAGTTGTTCTTGTGAGTCCAAAGTTAAAGATTTAGCATTTGTCTTCGGTTGAGGACGAGTGTCAGTTTTCCGAGGTGGAAAAACAACTGGATTGGAAATATTTTCCCTTGCTCCATTGGCTGTACGACTGTACAAGCCTTTATTTTTCGTTATAACGGCATAAATCTCTGTCAGAGGTAAATCCGCTATGCCTTGCGTATGCAGAAGCAAATCATTAGCAGGAGTTACACTCCCAATAAAAAGACAACCAGCCCCTTTTGCATCAAGACTGTCTTGTAATATCCATAACTGGTAATATTTGTGCATAAAGTCGTAAAGACTTTCTGTTTCTAGTTGTTTCAACTTAGTTAGTTGGTTCGTCCGCTCTTGTCGAGTGGCTACAAACCGTTCTTTGAACGCCTGTTCAAATACTTCCCAAGATATGAAATCTTCTCTCCTTTCATGAAACCATCCATGCGCTTGCTCGGTTAGATAACCGGCTACGCCTTTAACAAGCATGTCATCGAGTGACATGTTTCGCAGGAAAGCGACATTTTTTACAATGTTGAGAAAGCGTTCGCTTTCTTCTGCTTTTCCGGAGAATACAGGGATATCTGGAGGCTTCAAACTGTTAGTTTGAGGGACAATGGCGGAACTTTTTCCAGCCTGCATTAATTTGTGCATGGTTGTGGCAATTGACGCGAGGTCATCAGCCGTCATTCCAAAGCTACTGGGGGGGCGCGAGTTGTCGTTTGACGACCCGCCATTATTTGGTTGACTCGAGTTATTTTGACTTGAGCCACCACTATTGGGGTTGAAATTATTCGACCCTCCTTGATTTGACCTGCTGTGGTTACCAAAGTTCGAATGGTTATTCGAATTGCCTCGGTTCCCATAATTCGAATGATTATTAGAATTACCCTGATTGTCAAAATTCGGACGGTTGTTCGAACTTTTTTGATTACCAAAATTCGGATTATTTGGGTTGTTCGAGTTCGGAGGAACTGGGTGACCCCTTTGCAAGTTAGGTGCTGGACTAGAATTGTTTACAAATCTAGAATTTGGGTCAAAACGGCGGTTTGGACCTCTTGTCGCACCTGAATTTGGGTTCAAATTTCCAGCGAGATTCGGACAACTATTTGATCCGTTTGGAAAACTTGGATTAGGGTTGGCCATATTAGGCGGACCCAAATTCGTTCTGTTGAACGTATTCTCAAAGTTCTCTGGATTTGTAAATCCTCTTTGTTGGTTGCGAGCGAAGTTATTTGCTCGTAACCGCTGTTGGAAAGCACGATTAAAATCTCCTGGTGTCAAATTCGACTGATCTTGACGAGGAGGTTGTGCATTTTTATTTCTATATCTAGAAATAGGTGTCGAAGGAGTGGGACTAAAATTATTTAATCTTTGGCTGGCTGGGGAATGGGATTGCTCCGACGTAGCACGAGGCGCGTGCACAAAATCTAACACTTCGGTCAAAGATCTAAATTGGTTTGGGTTCAAACCGTGATCCTGACAAAATAATAGACCGCCTCGGCCTAAATGAGAACCTTCAGGAATGCATTCCTCTTCTCCAGGCGGAGTAGGTTCATGTGGAGCCCTATTCTCTCCAGATAGTCCGGCTGTTTCATTTGAAACGCCATTATGGACCGCGTGGTTTCCCATTTCTTCAATTCCATTAGGAACAGGTATAAACCCGGATAGATTCATTCCACCGGTCAAACAAGTTCTTTCCTTACCACGGGTGTTCATGTGATGCTGGTTATTAGTCATAACTAAACTTAAAACTAAGAAAATTTCCTAAGTCTGAGAGATAACGATGAAGTTGCAAACGTTCAGGAGGGTCGCAAACGAAGCAGTGGTCGCACTAGTTCGAAAGGAAGTATGGGTACTTCGATACACCTCTCCGATTGGTCAAGTGTCAACGCTAGTCTCGCGAGAGTCCAATCTCGTCCGAGATTGGTGGAAATCACCAAGTTCGTGGAACCGTAATCTTGACAGATTCCAGTGTTATGACGTAGTCACCAAACAAAATGGATACTTTTTCAAAATATTTTTAAAATATCACCGCATTTATTAATAAATGAATGATCACCTTTATGGAATTTTTAAAAGTTTTAAAACTCGTAATTTCAAAAGACGCGCCGATTCGTTTGAATCGACGGCTTTCCTGCACAACACGGGTTGCTAGGCAACACAACAGCGAGAATTCTTCTTCGCTAAAATTCGAATGGTATTCCATTCATAAAATTCGATTTCAATGACTTGAGATCACGATTTTTAACCAACATTTTAATGTAGATCAAGTCTGTAAAATAAGGTAAACCCACTTTGAAATAAAATATAAATTTTAATTCCTTCGAAAAGCGTCAATTTTCTTTCTGATTTATTTAGGCAAATAAATTTAGGTTTAACTTGAAGTCTCAAGCAAAATACGTGTGAATAGCATTTCTAAAAATAAAAACAACTGTTAAATTGATAGAATTCTTTAAGAATTCCGTCAAAGTCAACTTTTTCAAAATTAGGCCCGACCGCGTGGTTTTGTCAGATTGTCGATGACAAAATGACGTTACCCGGGCGGAACCAACTTCAACAAGTTCGGGCAAGATTCTCATTTTCGGGGTTAGGCCTTTAGGCCTGACCACGCGGTAGAAATTATTAGTTTTGTTAAAACACACAATTTCTACGACGGAAAATCGGAATAAAGTGAATTACACTTATTCTCTTGTGAGAAGTCCTAAAACAGAATAAAAAATTTTAAACACAAATACAAATTTCGCTCGAAATTTATTTTACACACAAAAAATTTCATTTGAAATTTTAACACTGCAAGCATATTTCCGAATTCTCATAAACACACGAAAACTTCAAAATTCATTTGAATTTTTGTAGCCTTATCTCGGTAGAACCTCCACTTGTGACGGTTCTAACGAGATTCCTATAAAAAGAAGAAAAACATTAAACATACATGGGTTTTGTCACACAAAAAATTTCATTCGAAATTTTATCACTGTAAGCACATTTCCGAATTCTCATAAACACACACACTCAAAATTCAATTGAATTTTTTGCAGCCTATCTCGGTAGAACCTCCACTTGTGACGATTCTACTTTTGGGCTAATTTATTAGTCCTTTTGAGATAGATAATTCGGTTTATACAAGACGTTGCTAAGTTTAGCAACAACCTAACCGAGATAAGCTACGGAAGCCTTCACAAACATGAATACGTGATCGAATAGAAATAACTTACAGTTTTAGTGTGACATGACATATTTATTACTAAATACTAACAACAAAATATGGGTTCTTGACGCGTGTAAACGGGCGGCATCAACTGGTTGAGGATCCGGGCGAAGCCAGAGGGATACGGCTGACTTGCGGCATCGTCACAAATATCGCTACGGAGACGTATTTGGTCTGCAGCATCGATTATCTAAATATGCGAAGAGTCCTTCGCATAAACAGGAATATTCGGCAGAATATTCCATTATTTCAAATGAACAAAAGTAAAGTGATTAAATGAATATAACAAATGAATTGTTATATAAATATTAATTGGGCGGGGACCGTCACGACAATTGAGAGAACGTCGCGGGAGTTGTTGAGACTCCATCCGCCAGCATGCCTTACGACGACAAGATCTCGTGATCAGGCGCCGAGTATTTAATTGTGTGCTTTAACTCGCTATCGGTGGTACCAACCACCAGGTAAACATTTCTATGGACTTACCGGGTTTAAAAGATATTGCCAATACAGGATTACCAATGCCCGAGTAATTTGTTTAACACGATATATTTATATATCGTTCACGGGTTACTAACCCGGAGGGTACGATGGGGCGGGGACCGTCACGACGGTCGAGAGAACCATCGCGGGAGGATTTGACTCCTCCATCCGCCAGCATGCCTTACGATGACGGGATCAGCGGATCGAGCACCGGGTAAAATATTATTTGGCCACTGCCATTGGATTACCATTATCCAGGTAGTTGTTTTATCGCAACATCTTTAGATATTACTCACGGGCTACCAACCCGGCGTGTCACCTGTATATTAAGCCTTTACCGACTTTTAACGAGCGGAAGGACCAATCGTAGAAAGACGGGAACCTGCGTGGGCTGTTTACAACAACCATCCTGCAGCGGACTGTGGCCAGTTAGCTGAGGGACCTACTTTCATTTAGCAAGGTCGTACTGTATACGACCGCTATATTAAGCCACCGTACGAAGTCCTACTGTCCCGTAGAACAGCTGGCTAACGTTACGGGGCCATTTCATGCGAATGCATGTCTATTACCGGAGTTAGCCTTCCCGAAAAGGCCCTACAACAGCAATAACAAAATAGTAATGAATACTAACTGTGGAGAGCTGAGGTGGCCTGATGTGTCGATAGAGAATAATGAAATCAAACGATAACAATTCAACTACAGACAATATACAAGTTCAGTTATCAAAAATCAAGCCCGGGGGAAGTGAAAAACTGATGCTTATATAGTTCTGTAGAACTACTAGATTGGCGACAGCCAATCAGCGTACGAATCGGCGGATTCGTGGGTCACTAGTCCGGACCTAATATATGACTATGTCCAGATGGGCCCAGTTGGGGTCCGGAAGGGTCCGATTGGTTCCCTTCGACAGGTAAGTAAAGTGGACATTGATTCGATAGAATCAACATCATCAAGTAATTAATACTTAATTTATATCGAATAAAATAGTTATATTTTATTCACCGTGTCTAAATAATTATTTATCACACTTTTTAGTTTTAACCGAGTTTGAAATACGCGCGTTGATTAAACAGCGCCATCTATGGTGAACATTGACAACTATTGATTTGTAATCATCACAAAATCCCCACTTCTAGCACAAGGAAAAGCACAAAAATGACACTTGAATGGTTTTTCCCCAGTGTGTATTAACAAATGAGTTTTTAAATTCCCACTTTGTACACAAGAATAAGCACACAAACGACACTTGAATGGTTTTTCCCCAGTATGTTTTAACAAATGTGCTTTTAAAACCTCACTATGAACACAAGAATAAGCACACAGATGGCACCTGAATGGTTTTTCGCCAGTATGTATTAACAAATGAGTTTTTAAAGTCCCACTTCTAACACAAGAATAAGCACACAAATTACACTTGAATGGTTTTTCCCCAGTATGTATTATCAAATGAGTTTTTAAATTTCCATAGGTAACACTAGAATAAGCACACAAATGACACTTGAATGGTTTTTTCCCAGTGTGGATTAACAAATGTGTTTTTAAATTCCCACTTTGAACACAAGAATAAGCACACCAATTACACTTGAATGGTTTTTCCCCAGTATGTATTAACAAATGTGTTGTTAAATTCCCACTTTTAGCAAAAGAATAAGCACACAAATGACACTTGAATGGTTTTTCGCCAGTATGTTTAAGCATGTGTTGTTTCAAATGCGAATAATATGAACACGAATAATCACACAGGTTGCAACAGAAATCCTGACGTTTTATCTTCATTCTTGATTTTTATGAAGTAATACAAAATCAACTTGAGTGGAGGATTGGCAGCGACTGTATTTATCACGAGATGAATACTTATCCTAAAATTAAATCAAGAAAAATAATTAACTAACCTCATAAAAAATCATGCCGTGTACACTGAGGTTGGAATTAAAAGGCTCACAGTGCAAAGATATTGAATCAACGAACTAAAACCTGCTGAAATTTCTGGATAACAGTTTCGTGAAGATTACAGAGGACATCGACACGATGGCGACGATAGGCTTAATCATTCGGCGAAATAGTGCGCCCAATCTGTCTTGTTTGTGCTGAAACTTCTAAAAAAAATTGATTTCTATTTACAAAAACAAATCCACAAGCATTGCGCTCAATTATATTTACGGATTTGCGAGTATTCTGCGAGGTATTTTCCGTTTCTCAGAGCCCGTTTTGGCGCACACAACACGTTGACCTGTCGTCGTTCCGTGAGGACGAGGTGTCATGGCGGGCATTCCAATTCCAGTTGAGTTTTACATTGTTGTACTGAAAGTATTGAACTAGAAAATTGCATCAGGATGTACGTATAGTTTCAAAAGGATATTTTTCAAGAAAAAATTGCCAAAGTATGAACGAATGTATATGAAAAAAAATGACTTCCTCAGATGATTTTTCGTGCCGGTATTGAATTCGGATTGTGTTTGCAAATAAAAAGAAAAGAATTAAAAGAAAATGAAGTAGGAGAAATATAAGCAATGAGCATAGCGGACAAGATATGAGATTTAAAGCAGAAGAAATGTGTGTCTTCTGCCGCTATAAATATTCCGCCATAACCACTTCCTCCGAAATAAATTTCTGCACTGTTATTTTCTCCGCTTGTGACGATGTCGTACCTACACTAAAAATGTCACCTATTGTATTGCGCGCGAGATAGTTGGCTTTAGCTAAAATGTCAAGTGAACTTACTAATATTGGCACGTCGTAATACCTTTTCACCAAGATTATCGGCAGCCTTGGTTTAAGATATCTGGCATGAGTGGATGAACACATGATGAGCAAATATCACACCCGAGGGAACTTTTTCCGCGACCCTGAATGCAATCTCCTCACGGTCACTCCGACCGTCGTAGGGCACCTAGACACAGAGGCATCATAGCACCCATCTCTGCGTCAAGTGTACTACCAATGTAGTTTTTCGTAGGCCCGCAGAATAGTAGGGGCGCTGGTCTGTGTAAAATGTTACACGGCCAGCCGAAGCAGAAGTAGTAGAAAGGGCTCAAGTAAGTACAGTTCAAAACAAATATCATGACAAGAGCAAGTTATTTCCAGTTGAAGGGAAATATGTACTCAGTTGGAATAATAGATTACTGTATTTTTCAGACGAATATAAGACGCACCCCAACTGTCAATAAAACATTATTTTATGTAACTGATGTGTTTACAACAAGTTGAGTTATTTGTGTAATGAGCAAATTCAAAAGTGAGCGGCGATTACGAGGATATGTAAATCTTTAGTTTATTTAAACATTCAAACAAGCAGGTGGCGCTGCTGTTGCAGCGTCACAAAAAGTAATATAATTGAATATGCGAAATGGAGCATTATCTCCTTTAATGAAAGATGTCATTTAAAATAAAGGAAAGTTGGAATAAATTGATACAACAAAATACATTGTTTACCTAATTGAATTTCACACACAACACAACACAAAAAGTAATTTTTTGAAAAGCCGTAGTACTGCGGTGGGTTTTGAATGGGCTGCGGCCGAGTATAAACTTGGACCGAGACAGGAGCAGGCAATGAAGGTGGTGGTGGAATTGGTGAAACATTGACCACGACTGGAACCGGACTGCGTGGAGCAGCAAGCGGTAGCACAGGTGGAGTAGGAGTGTTTGCAGATTGGATTGAAGAAAGATCAGGAATTATTTCGAGATTCTTTCCCCCTCCGATCATTTACTGCACGAAACTGACCGTTTGCATAACTGGTCCGTGTGGTGATGCCAAACGACGCCATGATTTATTTCGACATCATGTGGTCAAAGACTATCTTCGTTTAACAACAGTCAACACCTGGCATTCATTGCGATTCGTGGAGGTAATCTCGTGCGAAAACCAAGTCGCCGATATCAAATGAGCGGGCGACTTATAAAACGTTTTCGTCTGGAATGAGGAGTGGATTTACAGTGGTGGAAAAAGGTTTGAGACCACTACAGGTTTCTTGGTTGCAAGTCAAATTTTGACTTGAATATTTATTTACAGGTTTATATCACGACAATAACGCATTGTTTAAAATTATAAGTCAAAAACTTAAATTTAAGAAGAAAAAAATTATTCAAAATATGTCATTTATGCTGGAAAAAAGTTTGACACCATGTGCTCTAAATCATATAAAATATAACCAATTTTCATTTCTAATGTTTTGTTTGCTTCCTATTCGTTCTAATAACTATAATGAACCTATTTGTCATTGAATTAACTTAATATTTTAGATTATTTGGTGTTGTCCTTAGGATGGGTAGGCGCATTATTTGGTGAAATTCAAACATTGGAACATTAATTTCATCTCTAAATGGAAGAAGAGTAGTATATTGCTACAGAATGTGGTGAAACAAATGCAGAATTTTGTGTAACAACTGCAAGATTTGGCATTTCATTCAGGGCAATTTCATCCCAAATCGTTAATCACCCACCAGCAAAAAATAGATGTGGTGATGGGTGAAAATCATACCAATAGTGTAGAACACCATAAGGTCCATCCAAAATAAGTTTATCCTCTTCACTTTTTTGGCTAGTTATATGTTTGTGTGGATGAGTTGGAGGTTGATTAACTCCTTTCTCCGTTTAAACACAAACAGGTCGAACACTAGATTCACCTCTTGTCCATGCATTCACTCCGCCCACCGCCGTTGTTGAAAGAATTTGTTTGTCATCGACAGAGAGATATTTGCGATCAGTAGATTCAAATACTCCATTGTCACATAGACGACGGTGCGTCCCCTCCGTCGTGCCCCGATGGTCTGTATGTTGATGGCCAGCTGTTGTACACCAGGAAAGATAATTTTCCTCAAGCATGCAATTATGCATTTACCTCGTCGTGAAGTTCTCTAGCCACAATCAGCTCATGACACATTGGCATTATTGCGTCAAAAACTTCACGACGGTTGCACGAAACTGATCGAACTCGCACCGGCCACGTTGATCGACACCACACCCCACAAACAAAACTCAAATTTTATGTACTTTCAGTTTCTCAAAAGTCCTCTATTACCGGTGAGAGGAGCAGCAGAACCACCAGCTCCAACGGTGAGAGGAGCAGCAGTAAGTTTTATTTCTCGTGTCTCACCCCACAGAAGTAATTACATCTCCGCAGCTAACGGAGAAACAGTCAACAGAGCTGCTCTAGGATTGGCAGGATGATTGAAAGTTTTTTTTTAAAATTGATATTGCAGTGTTAAATGCGAAGCTTAATTGCCAATTCAAACACATTTGCTGCGATTTACAGGAAGTTAACGTATTTATTTTCTTACGGACGTGCTTCATCCCATCCAAGAAAAAAAGATATACCGTACTGCCTCATTCAAACGCCTGGATTCACTTAGGCGCCGGGCCCGTTTTAACGCCGGGCAGACGTACGTCCAAAATTCTATTGACGCCGGCCCCGTATTGACGCCGGGTTTCAAATTGGCGCCGAGTAAACGTACGTCTGCATAACGTACGCACACGTTTCGTTTTGTACGGAAAAAAATTGCCTTCATTGTTTGGTTGTCACATTGTTTCCTTGTTAGCACAGTTATGGCTCCGATTAAAAAAAAGCTTTCGTACCACAAATAATAAAAATAACAATTTACTTTCAAAAAAATCTTATTTTTATACTACTTTGTTTTTCCGGATTTTTTTTTTCCACAATTTTTCTGGATAAACGCCTGGCTCATTTAACCGCCTGGTTTCAAATTACCGCCTGGCAGTCGGCCCAAAAAAAAATTTAAACGCCCGGGCGTTTAAATGAGGCAGTACGGTAGTTTCTTAAAATTATATCACTCCCTATGCTTTAAAAACATCTCAACAACGCCCCACCCATGGAGGGTTTTCAGCTGTCAACACCAAGAGCCAACTCAACTGCAGACGCTCTTGCGACACCTCCTAGAGGACCTGGACGGGAATTTCCATCACCTGATTCTGGACGGCACATTGCGTCTGGCGGCCTGAAAGATATCTTCGCCCAAGTGCGAGAGAAGGGATTTTCAGAAGACGTTGCCCAACTTGCGGGAGCTTCGTAGAAAAACTCTCCACCAATAATACCTATTTCAGTTGCTGGGAAAACTGGAGGTCTTGGTCGCAATCTAGCGGTGTGGACGGGTCCCTCTTCGACCTTCTGTTTTACTTGTTAGATGAGGCAAACTTCTTGAGTTCATTATTCAAGTTGGGTAGATCTTACAGCTAAGCTATATTAATTGACATAGGTCAGCCATTTCTCAGTTTGTTTCTCTCTCTGGGGGAAGAGATTTTGAGTCACATCCGGTCATTCGCCGGGTTTTAAAATGTTTTAAAATGTTTTTAAAAATGTTGATTTTAACTGTTTTCGAGGGTGACACCATTGATATCCGTCCCGGGTTTCACTTGTGCTAGCTTCGCCACTGATGAGACGTCTGGCCAAATTCCCCCGACACGTCCGAGTGGTCAACACGACGGAGTTCCTCCAATCCGAACACCAATCTCTGAGCACATCGCTCGAAAATCCACTTTCCATTAGAGTTGCAACGACAGTTGGATCTCGACGTCAGTGATGACCAGAAAATAAAAAAAAATGAGGTGGAAATGGCACCACGGCGTAGACAAAGTAGTGACGAGCGTCAGGTGGTCATTGATAGCCAGCGAAAAGATAGGCACATCGCAAAGACATTGGGAGAGACAAAGAGCGAGCAGAAAGCAATGAAAGAAAAATGACAGCGGATAAAGTCAGATCCTTACGACTAATTGCTATCGACAAACAGTGCGATCGCATTATCACACGTTTAGCTGCTCACGTATCAAGGAGCAGAATGCGAAAATAAAGATTAAATAATAAAATGCAAGTACTCCCATCCTCTTTTCAACCGCTGACCGGGTTAGCCGTTCCCCTAAATCAGTTAAAAATTTGCAATGAACCTTTTTGGCGTAGCACCATTTAGAAAGCGACAGTCACTGGTGTATGCCCTATCAATTGGTAGTACAAGCCATCCTGAAGCCTAATGGCCGACCGAAATGCTTTATGTAGTAATGTGTTTTTAATAAAACTTCATGCCTTTTAGTTAAGTGTATCAAACTTTTAATTTATTTTGCAATTTTAACTTGTAAATATCGTTTATTTTTATTTTTTTTTATTCAAGTTCAGTATTTTATATACTTTCTTGAGTAATTTCCTGCTCGTCGCTCGTCCATAGTAACCTAAAGAAAATAATTTTAACGGAGAGTAAAGCCTGTGGCATTAATAGCTGTTGCAGCCCGCAATAATAATGCACATGGGAAAACATATTTGAAATATTTTCTCATTTTCTAGGTGTGGCTTGCCGGCAGACCAGACTCAATGCAAATTAAGAAGTACTTTCAAGTTGGAAAAATTCCATTCGGTATTTGACGACGGAGTAGGTCGCATCACTGGTAAGTTATTTCTCGATATTTTTTATTTACTTAGTTGATTTTACTATTTTTTTTATTTGTTCTTTTAATTTAATTTTATTGTATTTACTTGGCTTTAGTTCTGATCGTTAATTTGTCGCGCTCTTACTCGGATGTCGCTAACTCGTGGTATGAGTCACTTACAATCTCACAATACCGCTTTATTCAAGCGGTTACCCAAAAGAATGGAATACGGCAAACAATATAAAAGGGTAAAATATAATAAAGATTTATTTGATCTTATATTACAGGTAAAGGGAAATAAAATGTGTAAGGGAATAAAAAGGTATGGTGTGTAAAGGATGGCGGGAAACTGGTCGAGGTCGTCCTTTGTTGGCGCTCTGGATCCAAGATGGCGTCCGCGTGGCAACGTGGTGTCGTCTTGGGACGGCGTGGCAATGAATGGCGTCCTCGTCTCGCGTCTCTTCGTTCGGTCCTTCGGGCTCACGCTGGTCGGGCGCGAGTGAATGCCTAGTTAAAGAGCTTACTTCGGGTCTGTTGTCTAGGTTTAGGGTTTTGTTTAGACTTTGACCGATACCGGTATCGGTATCGGCTATCGGCCGATATTTCGGTATTCACCGATATCGGATCCGATATTTTTTGGCGTGGCCGATACCGATATTGCCACGTTTCTTAAACGTATCGTTTTTAGACCAAAACGATACGTTTTAGAAACGCTTTTGAAGCAGTATATATTATATACTGCTTCAAAAACGTTTCTTAAACATAAAATAAATTAATAATTAATTTTTATTTTTTATTTTGGGGGGTAAAAGGGGGGTCGGACATTTTAATTTTAATATCGGCGCAGGTATCGGTATCGGCCGATATTCGGTTGCCGATTATCGGTATCGGCGATACTGGAAAATATCGATATCGGTCAAAGTCTAGTTTTGTTTAGGTGTCCGGCGATCACACAGCGACGGACGCTTGGTGGTTCCCGGCGATACACACAGCGGCGGAAACGCTCATCGTGGTTACTGCAGTTTAGGCTTGTGCGACCGTTTGTCTGCACAACTCGCTAAACTGGAGTGGGTTTACTATTTCTAGCTGGCTTGCTAAAATAGTGTGGTAATCTTATTTCGCAGGTTACTCTGCGGAGGTTAACACTGATCAAACGTACTCACGGTAAATTGAATCCTTTGTTCCTGGTCACTCCTAGTTCTTTGACTTAGGCCTGATCGGTAGGACGATAGATTTTACGTGTGTTTCTTGCTTGATGTTTGTGTTGGTTCTGCCCGCTCAGTGCAAGGCACATTCCTTTGCACAAAGCGGGGGTGACAGGTGACTAAAGCTACCCAATGGTGGAGGAGACGAATTTCCCCCACTCCCCCAGGGCAAACACCCGTCCATTGACTAGATGTCAATGCTCTGAGGGAAGGGAGGCACGCGTGCGACTCCCCCCTTTCTACCCGTAAGTGGGTCACGAGAGACACTCTTCGTGACGCACTCCAGTCGGGTCACCACAAATTTGACTTTATTTTGTGTTTAAAATGTTTGCTATTTTAATTAGTTTTGAGTTAGCATGCTTTTACTTCCTTGTCCCACCATTAATGCTTTTAGTTATTTCTACTGACATTAATGCTTTTAGTTCTTTGTTTCCCGCCATTAATGCTTTTAGTTCTTTGTTTCCAGCCATTAATGCTTTTAGTTCTTTGTTTCCTGCCATTAATGCTTTTAGTTCTTTGTTTCCCGCCATTAATGCTTTTAGTTCTTTGTTTCCCGCCATTAATGCTTTTAGTTCTTTGTTTCCCGCCATTAATGCTTTCAGTTCTTTGTTTCCCGCCATTAATGCTTTTAGTTCTTTGTTTCTCGCCATTAATGCTTTTAGTTCTTTGTTTCCCGCCATTAATGCTTTTAGTTCTTTGTTTCCCGCCATTAATGCTTTTAGTTCTTTGTTTCCCGCCATTAATGCTTTTAGTTCTTTGTTTCCCGCCATTAATGCTTTTACTTCTTTGTTCTCATGCTGACTAGCACACGTGGACATTGATGTACCCAAACAAAATTGCTGCACCAGTTATTGGTTCAAGGTGAATTTATTCCACCAAGAGAAATCAATATGGCAAAGCAAGGGTTTAATATATTGAAAGCAGTGATTATTTGGATTCATTTTCCCACTTGGTTCAAGACTTTTCACCATAAGGATATTATTAGCACTAGCAGGCAGACTACATTTTCGGATCTGAGCGTGTTAAATTTGCATATCTGCATGCGCCATTACCAGTAAAGCAAATGATTTATGTGAGGAAATTATCCTGCATGGACCTCACGTTTAAATGAAACGTTCATTTTTAATCACTTTTTACAGCAAAATCAGCCAAAGCAGCTAAGGTTAAAAACTGCTTTTTTATTTTTAGGAAACGAGTCAACATATTCATACCAATCGATTGGAATAAAATGAGACCCAGACATAGGGGCGAATATAGCTTTTCGGGGGCCTGGGGCTTGAGGTTTTTTTGGGACCCCTTTATCAAAATTTTTAATAGCAACCTTTCTTTTTTTTTACACGCGTTTGAGCATATTTTCTGCGATCTCGGCTGGCTTCTTCCTGAGTGCCATGTGTCATCACAATGCGTTGTGCGACAACCACGTGGCGCTCCAAAAGGTGAAAACTTGTCATTTTGAATCGAAAACGAGCACTGTTAACATGGCAGCATCAAGAGAAATCCTCACTCGCATGATAGCAAAAAAATTGTAATTTCTATCCAAAATCACGCCGAAAAGTTATGTTCAGAAAATAATGCAAATAAGTAGGGACACGTCTTTAAAAATTGACTCACTTATGTATGTTTGCATGTATGTATTTGTTTTGTGACCTTATTTATTCCTTTGATTAAAACATTTGTTATTTCAACTTAAATTGTATACGGTATGTTATATTATTCCCCTAGACCTGCGGTCAAAAATAATCCTCCCTCCCCTCGAAATAACGTGAACCATACGTGCACAAAACCTGCACAATACCTGTTAAAATGAGTGGAAAATTTATTTATTTATTAATTTATTTATATTTTATTTTATTTATTTTATTTTTTTTTTAGATGTAATAGCTGTCAAGAATTAATTACTGCAAACAGATCTTTGAGTCTACATCACGATGCTGACGGGATTTCCATTTACAAAATGTCCATTTTGTAATGAGAGAATGCACTACTATGACTTTTATTGTATAACTTTATATTTAATGTTATAGTTTAATTTTATTCCAGTCTATAGAAGGACCCTTAGCAGGGGCAGAATGGGAGTTCATGTTGCATCTGGTGTGCAATTAAACCGCGAATCGCGATTCACTGATTCGCGACAGTCTGCAATCGCGCCACTTTAGCTGGCGTTACATCAGATTCGCGATGCTTCGCCTAACAGCAAAAACAATCCTATTCCTATTCCTATTTTCGCGACCCAAAATGCGCTTTTTCTGTAGCCGGATCATTTTCGGACTACAAGGAATTTTTTGCATCGTTTTCAGATGGATTGGAATTTTTTGGACCATTTTTGGACTGTTCAAAAGTCTAAACCAGCGGTCGGCAATAGGCGGACCGCAGTCCGGATAAGGACCGCAGAAAGTCGAAACTTGGACCGCGGTGACGTTTTAGCGACGTTTTCCCCTCGGTTTCTTTGGTGTTTCGGTGTTTTGTTTTCTTGTTTTTCCCGTTTTTTCCCTGTTTTTTAGGTTTTATTGGTATTTTTTGGGTTGTGTGTGTTTATTGGGGAGGTTTATTTGGTTTCTAAGTGTTTTATTCGTTATCTTAGATTTTTAGTAAGGTTTTTAAGTGTTTTTTGTGGACCTCAATAAAAATTTTCAATGGTATCCGGACTTCACTTAAAATTAATTGCTGGCCCCTGTCCTCGACTAACTAAGGCCGTTGAGTAGAAGACCCACATGGCATCTCACTGGCGATTATCTTTAATTTATAGATAAAAAACCCGGATTGCCGAGACTGGACTTGCATTCCTTGTGAACAAAACCTGATAAATCTTCGAATTCGTTTGCAAAAGGTTTGCAATCAAGTAACGAAGTATGTTCAATGTATGTGTGGGACGCTATTATTTGAAGAACAATACACCAAATCAGCTCTCCACGCCACCCAAAATACAATTCCTTGGTTAGAATAGGTTGTTTTTCAATATGCAACAATCAAGCAAAATGCAACATGCAAAATTAATTTATTGCTCATTGAAACAGCAGAGATGTAGGTAGCTGTTTGTGTTTGCTCATTATCAAAGACCAAATTTGCAAGATCCAACTTTTGAGTCACGTGTCCTAAAATTCAGTTAAACAAAAAATCCCATTTAGTTTTTATCAAACTGCTAAATCTGTATTTAAAAATTATCAGCTTGATACAGGAACTCAATCCAACTTAAATTTCTGTTATAAAGTGTGGTGACCCAGTTGGATAGGTGTCCCCCCAGGGCGGATACTTGTCCTATGAGTCACTATGATTAAAGAGTCGTTCCCCCCCGAGTTGGCTCCACCTCCCCATGGCAGGTGTGTGCCCCGAGGGGGAGGAAGCGGCTGGTGGTCAGCCCCCATTGGTTGATCGCCGGCCCTTCACCCCACTGCATAAAAGGCTGTGTTTCCCGCCTAAAGACAGAACTTACACAAACGACACCAAGAACACAGCAACTACCTCACCGTCAGGCCAACTTCAACTACAAGTTAGGATTGATCGAGGATCGCTGAGTAAAGTGCAAACTGTAACTCTCACGAAGTCACTTGCGAGCTATTCCTGCGAAAGCACGAGAATAGCCCTTGTGAAATCACCCAGAATAATCGCCCAGACGATTATTCGCCGAAGTAAGTGTCCGAGTGCTTTGTAGGGAACCCCAAAGTTCCTAGACGAGGCCTCTGCGACGCTAAACAAACCCTAGACAACAGGCACGGATAGAAGACTCGAAAGAGCATTCCACCGCGTCCGTGAAGACGAATCCGTGACGAATTAACGACAACTCGAGACGCCGCCTTTGTTCCGCCGACCACGCGGAATCGACGACGCCATCTTGAGAAATCCTTTGTTCGACGCTGACCACGTCGACTCTAGAATTATTACTGAGTGTATTTTAAAGGCATAAAGCCTGGTGAATAAATTACCTGTTTATTTACATACATTTGGTATTCATTTGGGTATTTACATAATTGATCACAGGTAAAGTATTACACGTTAGCGCTATTTAAACCTATACCAAGTAGGACGCGACACGTGGGGGCCTGTCCGGGATTTAGAAATAAATCTCAAATCTGAACTTGTGATCTCTCAATAAGATAACCCAAATCGTAGAATTACCGAAAGAAAATGTCAGACAAAGACGAGCAATCCACGTCTGAAACCGAGCAGAGAATGCCCGAGAAGGGAAAAAGGACCTCCGACTACCACCTGAGATCGGATGGTCCCGTCCCTGAAATGTCCGCAAAGGCGAAAGCCCGAGCGAATAAAAGGAGAGCGAAGGCGCAGAAAGAGGAGCAAGCTGCATCGCTCGCGGCCCTAGACGGGCCAGAGCGAGAGCGGGTTCCCTTGAATATGCAACCCTTCGAAGATACCGATCCGGAAGCCATAGAAAATCGAGAAGAAATTCGCGAGATATCACCAGGACGAGTATCGATATTGATGACCGAGGAGACGGATGAAGCTCCGAAAAGAACGGTCACGATCGGCACAGACCCATCGCCACCAACGGCTCAGACGTCCGTAAAACAAACCCCACGGAAAAACGACGGCGGGACCCCGATAACCCCCCGAGTTACGGCGAGTCCTGCAGTTGTTTCCTTCGAAGTATCTCACCTAATTCGGTTGACGCAGCAAGCTGCCCAGCTAAAAGCGATGATAGACATTCCAGTAGGAACGTCAGTCTGGGAATCGATTACCCTACTCACTGACGCTATCTGTGCGGCACAAGCCCCGACGCCGGTCGCAAGACCAGCAGCGGAGACGCCCATGCCCCAGGTAACGCCCAGTGACACCGGAGGTTTCGCGCCAGACCCCAACCGAACACTTCACGAATCCAGAGAGAAGGCCCGCGAGGAAGCCAGACAAGAAGCGACTAGTCGCCAACGAAGGCTGAGCGCAGAGCGGCGAGAACTCTGGAAGGAAGAGGAAGAAAGGGAGCAACGCGAGAGAAGAACCACCGAGAGAACAGAGAAACTGGTCCAAAAAATGAGGGAAGAACGAGAAGCTAAAATTCGAAAAGAATGGAACGCAACAGTAGAAGGGCGACATCGAGAAGCTCAAGAGTACGAGGACCAATTTCAAGCGCTAATAGCTCAAAGAAAAACAGAAAAACTACAAATGTTGCGAAAAGAGGCCATTCTACAACATCAGAAATGGGAAGAACAACATCGCGAGAGGTTGAGAGAAGAGGAAGCCAGAAAAGAAAAAGAACAGTTTCTGAAAGAGAAAGAAGAGTGGGATCGAGTCAGATGGACCGAAGAGTACAAAGCGAAGAAACAAGCTATAATAGATGAGCAAAAAAGATGGGAAGCCGAAAACTGGGAGAAGGAGACAGAAAAGTTCCAGAAAGAGTACGCACAAGACGTCTCGGACAGGAAGAAAAATGAAGAAAACCTGAAACGGAAACCAGAACCCCCCAGCGGCTCTGATACCGACACAGGAGAAGGTGCAACAAAGCCGGCAAAAACGGCGAAAAGGGGGAAATCTCAAAAGAGAGACGAGTCGGTCCCAAAAACAAAGGACCGTCACCCCTCAAAAAGATCCGAGACGGGAGCAGCCATCGACGCGTTACTCGAAAAGAAAAACGCAAATAAAAATCGGGAACGCCCCGAAAGCGAGGAAAACAGATGGCATTCTTTTTACGAGAACAACGACGGAGGGGAGCCGCCGCCATCCGGAGGCTCGAAACAGAAGAAGGCTGGCGGAGAGACCCCACCGAGAGGGCCGAGGTTTCACCCCCAAGGAGATCCCTCCGAGCCCTCCGATTCGTCGGACGACGACCATCCGAGTCGACCGTCTACAGGGAGGAGTCAAGAAGACAGCGATGGGCACCGGTCGAACCGGCCGAATGCTTCAGACCGCTCCTCCCGGAGCTCCAACCCTCGTTCGGAGGAAGGGAACTTTCAGGACTCATCTGGCCGACATTACACGATGTCTGAGCTAGGCCGAGCCCTGCTGAACTCTTTCAGAAGAGAAGGAATCGATCTAGGCCATCCAGGCGACGAACATAATCGCGCTGGAGAGAGGGTTAAGCGTAAATATGGCGTACGAAACGAACCAAGCAGCGAAGCCACGGGTAACATCCGTTGGCAACACTACATACAAACACGATTCGACGGTTCGTGGAAGGCCGGAGACCGCTTCCTAGACGAAGTAATGCGTATCAAGAAAGCGACAAAAGCCACCGTCGCCGACATGCTAACCCACGGTCTAGTGGAGCTAACCACGGGGTCAGCTCGAGAATGGTATCAGGGACTGAAAAACCCAACCTGGGACGATTTTCTCGTCCGTTTCGATCTCCGATACGGCGAGACTCCAGACGAGATCAGTAACAAATTACGTGGTCTACGGCAAGCCCCAGGAGAAACATTAGCCGACTACGACGCCCGAGCGAAACTCCTGTTTGCAAGAGCGCCGTACGAAATAAACCCCGCTGGTTTTACGATGATCTTTTACGGAGGATTATCGGCCCACTCGCAAAGAATTCTGCTAGACATGCGTGCACCCCGCACTGGCGATTACCAAGATGTCAGTAACTATCTTCTAACAAACACGTTAGAAATAGAACAGCGGTATTACGCCACTCTGCCCCCGGAGGAAGCTGACGCGCACGAGAAGCGGTTGCAGACGAGCGCCGAACGCCACAAGACCTCAGAAAAATTAATGAGGCCAAGTGAATATTTGAGCGGCATAATGAGTCTCACCGAAGCATCCTTCGGACGAATGCTGACGCCTAAAGCAGGCAGTATTCTTCCAGCCAACCCGATAGCTGCCCCAAAGAAAGCACCGGCAGCGACGGCGATGCAGGTGACCTCGACGGACTCCACCCAGATGGAGAAAGTCGAAGAGACAACACCTCTCGCCACGGCTAAAGAAGAGGAGCCAGCATCGAGCGACGAGGAAGCCCTAAATGAGCACCTCGAAAACTTATCGACGGGATGCGACGATCAAGGTCCCTATTTGCACCATGCACACCGGGCCTTGGCAATCACACAATTCAGAGCACACGTGCAAGCAACAAAAGCGAGAGGAGCATTGGGAGGAAAAAGACGATTCCCGACGCCCTTCGTCCCGAAAAAACCGGGATTCACTCCCACAGGGGATAAAAGTAACATCAAATGTTACAGCTGTGGAGAATACGGCCACTACTCAGATAAATGTGAGAAAACCGTCAAAGAAAAGGACATCATGCAAACCATGATGAAAATGATGATGGAGTTAAGAACTGATCTGGCAAAAAACTTCCAAGCGCAGGCGTCGCCGAAATAAATTCAGCTTCGTCTGCGCCAGCCGCGGAAATTAAAAAGAAGAAATATCACACTGGACCCGCAGGTCATGCCTTGGCAGAGGCACAGATCAAAGACCGCATACAGATCGTTCCGAAGAAGGAGGAAAAAGTGACGTTAACGAGTATGCAAGTGAGAACGAAACCGGAGGTCGACATGGATTGGACGGACCTTCCGTTCAATCTGGAGGTTGAGCCCCAGACATTACGCGTATTTCACTGCAATGTCACGAAAGCACATTGCGAAACTCTGTGTATGCTGCCAGTGGAGATAGAAAACCAAAAATTGTTCGGTCTACTGGATTCAGGAGCGGATCGTTCATTCATATCCGAAGATATAGTAAAAGACTTGGATATTGGAAAGAAGGTGGCACAAGTGAACGCGAACGTAGAATTGCTCACCGCCAACGGCTACGTCAAGCCGAAGGGCGTAGTTCGCATCATGATCGACTGGACGGGGGGGAACCTGTCCCACCCCTTCATAGTCTTGCCATCCCACGACAAAGTATTCCTCCTAGGGATGGACATCATGGCGAAACTGAAAATTCAGCCAAACCCGATAACCCGTTCATGGAACTGGATAAGTCCCGAGGGAGAACGGTCAGTCCCCGTAGTTCCCCAAAAATTACTGGACGAAGCCAAGGACAAAGAGGAATACGGAAGAGGATTGCGAAAATTCGTCCAAGATTACGATTTCGCAGCCTTCACTCTGGAATTACAGAGGAGTAACGTCGTGGACACCCTGGTCGAGGAGGCAGCACTGCGTGTTAACGAGGCATCGCTACTAAGGCGAGTGCTTCGAAAGCATGAAAGAATTCTGACCAAGACACCTGGTCGAACGACGGAAGCAACACACGAAATAGTCTTAACCACAGACAAGCCGATTCGAGTGCCTTACAAGGGGATGAACCCCCAGAAAAGAGACATCGTGACGCAAATGTGCCAAGACATGCTCGACAAGGGCATAGTAACGCAAGCCCTGGGCGAATACGCCATGCGGATCGTCCTGGTGATGCGTCCAGGCTCGGAACCTCGACTATGCATTGATTATCGCCCCCTGAACGCGATAACGGTTATAGACCCGATTCAGATGCCGTCTATAGACTCGATCCTCCGGGAACTGAGCCCGTTCAAGTGGGTAACCACCATGGACCTGTCAAAGGGGTATTGGCAAGTGGAGCTAAAACCCGAAGACAAACTGAAAACGGCTTTCTACTCCCCGATAGGAAGACTAATGTTCAACGTGATGCCGTTCGGGCTTGTAAACGCCCCGAGCACGTTCCAGAAACTGATCGAAAGCGTGTTGGGAGATATGCTGCACGACTTCGTGTGGGCGTATCTCGACGACATCATAATAACGTCGGACACATTCGAAGAACATATAGACCACATCGATAGAGTGGTCTCTCGCCTAGCCAAGGCAGGACTCCACATCCATCCAGGGAAGAGCAAGTTTTGCAGGAAAGAGCTTGCCTTCCTAGGATATCGAATAGGAGTCGAGGGAATCGCGATTGACCCCGAAAAAGTCAAAGCAATAAACGGATTCCCCGCCCCCGAAGATATAAAAGGTGTCCAGAGATTCATGGGCATGGTCAATTTCTTCGGCCGACTACTCTCTGGTCTGGCTGAAGTGGCCGCGCCTATAACGGATCTCTTACGAACGGATAAAGAGTTTGAGTGGACGGTCCAGTGCGAGGCCGCATTTAGCACTATCAAGCAAATGCTGGCTGACGTCGAAAAGATGCCATTGCCGGACCTAAACCGACCGTTCGTGTTGCACACCGACGCGAGTAAAATCGGACTGGGTGCAGCCCTTCTGCAGACCCACGTGTACAACGGAATCTCGCAAGAAGTACCCTGTATGTTTATAAGCAGAAAAATACAGGGCGCGGAGAAAAATTATACGGCAACGGAACTAGAATGCCTAGCCGTAATTTGGGCAGTTCGGAAATTTCGCGACTATCTGGAGTACACGAACTTCGAGGTTCAGACAGATCACCAGGCACTAAGCTGGTTGATGAAACTCAAGGAACCCTCCGGCCGACTCGCACGATGGCAACTGGAGTTAATGGCGTGCGATATAACAATTACGTACCGCCCCGGGAAGTACAATCATGTGGCCGACGCCCTCTCGAGAGCCCCAGCCTCTGACCCCCAGGGACCAGACGACGACGGCGAGGACGACACCCACCTCTTGTACTGCCCGACTCCACGGAGAATATGGCGTTTGCGAAAGGCGAACGAGCTACCAGTGATGGAGCCTGAAGATAGAACGTTTTGTGGTTTTTGGACTCGAACATACCAGCCAGCTGGGACAAACAATTCAACATCCGAAATTCAATCTCCGCCCCCCGGAGAAACCCACAAAACACTACTACGCGCCTTCACAGCAAAAATTGAAGAAAAAACACAATACGCTCCACCCACGAGACGTGAGTTCGTCGAACACCAGGCAGCAGACACAAAATGTCAAATTATAACGCAATATTTGCTGAACGGCGAATTTCCGGAAGGGATGACAAACCCACACCGCCGGAAACAGTTCGTCAAAGAAGCAACAAGCTACCTCATAGATGATGAACTCCTGGTAAAATACCACCCGACGTTTCAAGATGACCTCAGCGGAGCGGGAAACTCGGTTAAAGTGGTCGTGCCGGCATCGCTGCACACCCGACTGTTGTGGCTGATGCACGGACACCCGCTCGCCAGCCATTCTGGCGTGGCGAGGACCCTTTATCGAGTAAAACAACTTTTCTTCTGGCCGGGCGCGCGGCAAAAGATAACGAAATTTATCCGACACTGCCCCCGGTGCCAAGCGTGCAGACCGCGAGATAAAGTGGCCAGAAACGCCATGTCTCTCGGACCCTACGCACCGTTTGACTGCTTAAGCATAGACTTGATGGGCCCCAAGCCCACAACGGGAAACAAGAACATGTATATTCTCGTAATTATGGACGTGGCCACCCGATGGCCGGAGCTGTACGCCCTCGCGAAGCCCTCGGCTGAAAACATAGTCGAGTGCCTTTACGACGTGGCAATGCGATTTGGGTTTCCCAGAAAACTCATTTCGGATAACGGCCCCCAATTCCGATCAAGAATATATAAGGACTTCTGTAGGAAATTTAAAATGGATGCATCGAACACCTCCACATATAATCCTCAGACAAACCCAGTCGAGAGATTAAATAAAGATATAAAATATGCGCTGACAGTATTCACCGACATTCACAATCGATGGGACGAATACCTGCGAGAAATCGCTTTCAGCATTCGCTCAACCGTGTCACGAACACGCGAATTCTCACCGGCGTACCTCAACTTCGCCCGCGAATTAAGGATGCCATGGGACCCACGCGTTGCCGAAGCTGTTAACGTATTAGACCCGTCGAGCCCACATGAGTACGTGTGCCGGTTGGAACAGACTATATCCGACACGTACCAGCATATGATGGCGCATATTTTCAACATGAGAGAGAGAATCGCAGATAAAGAAGGCGATCTCGCTTTCGCGAACTTTAAAGTGAATGATCTAGTGTGGAAGGAGGCACACACGTTGTCCAATGCAGCGAGGGGCATCGCCGCCGGTTTAGCCGACAAGAGGGACGGTCCCTACGTAATTGTGGCCGAACACGGAGGCAACGCATACCAACTACGCCGCCTAGAGGACAACAAAAATTTTCAGTCGATACATGGCCGAGATTTAAGGCCATATCTGCCAGAATTTCCACAGGAAATTTGGCTGGAAGGTCAGACACACAGCGGCCAAGGGGGCACCGTGGTCGACACGTTCCAAAAAACAAATGAAGCTGAAAATATAGCGGAAAACGAGGATGAATTCTTCGACGCCGAATCCCCAGCCGACGAGGCTCCAACTCAGCCGGAGCAAGCAATTTCGGAGAGGGAGGAAGCAGAAGAATGTACTTCTGAAATGGAAAATAAAAAAATTAATAATGAGAAAAATGCCAACACATCGGAGATGAACGAGCAAGTAGAGTCACGATCTACGAGCACGTCGAAAATCAACCTTCGACCACGACGAAGCAATAATCCGTTCATTCGGGACGGCAAAGTCGTGGGGAAGAACTAAAAATAAAAGAAAATGTGATAACATGGAGCGGAGGCCTTGTAAAATAAAAAGATTTACTTACGAGAGCTGCTGCACATGTTGAAACGCGAAAATTTGGGCTAAGTCCAAAC
Source organism: Strigamia acuminata (assembly GCA_949358305.1). Lineage (NCBI taxonomy): Eukaryota > Metazoa > Arthropoda > Chilopoda > Geophilomorpha > Linotaeniidae > Strigamia > Strigamia acuminata. The sequence goes on from OX442314.1 coordinate 53,545,900, forward strand.
TTCGCAACGAATTGTCGCAGTCACCACTAACAGACGAGAAGTTATGACGTATCGGGCGACCACGTGACAATGAAACCACGCGGTCGACCCCGTAGCGTCATTGCCAGCACGGCGGATCTCGCAAAATACGAGACGCGTTCGAGACCCACAATTCTCAGCGTCGATAGGCCCAGTTTCCGACTGTTTTTAACACGACGAGACGTGTTTTTGCTTCTCCCCCAAAGAGAAAGACAAAGACCTCTCAAACAAAACTTCATTTTCCTAAATTGAAATGGCCGATCGACGCAACCCACGATTAGAGCCGAGCGCATCGTCGAGAGACGAGAGCGACGGCCTAATCGTAAATGCAGAAGACGATGAGAATTGGGACGAACAACCGCCGTTGCAGGTAAATTAGTGTGATTTCCCCAGAGAAATCACATAATTCTTTGAATCTGTTGCATCCAACCCAGATTGGAGCGTGACTTGTGACTGATATATTTCTTTCTGTTTTATTATTGATTTAAGGCTGGCTAAAAACCCGAGAGTGGACCCAGATTCACCTCGGAGTCAAGGCCGCCAAAAAACTAGAACAAAGGAAGTGTTCGCGGAATGGCGTCGTGGCAAACCAAAACCAAAACTAAAGGTTTTCTTTCTTTTAAAATTAAACATCGTAATAAATTAAAATACGATTAGAGTTAAAATAAAAAGTTTAACGTAATATTAAGAATTTAACGATCGGTTTTGCCTGCGACCCCTTCCTAAAAAGCGGATCACCTGAGTTCAAAGGTAGTGTTGGATCAGCGCTACGACGGCGGAGATCATCGCAGAACTGCGAAACAAGAAAATAAGACCGACGGCCGCAACAAAAGAAAGGAGTTGCTGCCACCGTCGATCTTGAGCATATTTCTGATCCCCATCGTTAAACTGGGATTTATTATATTAATCTTGTGATCTAAAATTATTCAGGTCGACCCGCTAGAATCGTGGGACGCCCTGCCTTCGACGGTGTCAACCGCCAACAACATCTTTCGCGGAGCCCTGCCGATTTACCTGCGGCAGGCCTATCCTGCAGAGACCAGCGCCTGGAAAATCCGATTGATGTACTCCAGGACCCTCGAGGAAAAATTCGAGCGATCGAAAACGCTGGTCGAGTGCATGACGAAGGAGAGGAGGGAGCGAGTGGGGCCGCGGATCCCACCCGATGCGGATCCGCCGAGCCCCGTTTACTCCGGGTACCTGGAAGAGGCTTACCCAGGCACGGTGGCCGAGCTGCACACCTCCCACAGGTGGAGCGAGGCCCCGACCTTGGCAGCCCGCCAGAAAATAGTGGACGACGAGATCGAACGCTTAAAGCGCACCGAGACTCACGGAGTAACCCGAGTTCTCGAGAGAAACGGTTTCTCCCCCGAAGAAATCCGTAGATGGCTTCGCGACATCGAAGAAGACCATTTGACACCCAGATGGATACCACCGGCGGATTTTACGGCCACGCAGTCTGAGATGTGGCAGTTATACCACGCTGGTATCCTGGGAAGTCGCCGCCATCACAGAAGATCGAAGCGTCCGGCGGAGTCCGCCCCACGCGGACCCGCACGAAGAAGACAGGCCGTCTCCCCAACAGAGGCCGGCCCGTCAACGAGTCGCGACTACCGCAGCCGCTCGAGCAGCTCCAGTTCCCGAACTCGAGTTGTCGTGCGCTCGGAGTGTCGCCGAGTAGTAACGCTCGAGCCTGCCTCGCCAGACGACGCGCGGGCTGAGCGAACGGTCGAATCTTCCGCCCACTGGGCTGCGAGGACCGAGACACACCAAGATCGAGGAAAGAAAAGATCCTCGTTGTTTATGGCGATTACCACACAGTCGTCAGATCAATCCTCGTCGCGACGAACCGTCTCAACACACCAGAGACCGGATTCCCCGACGGACGTCCCCCAGAGGACGGTCCAACAAAGATCCGTCGCAGCCAACACCAGGAGGAATCGGAAGCGTAAAGTACGACAGAAGACGCGTGCGCGGTCTCTGATCGCGAAAGGATTGGAGAAAGAGCGAGAGATGGCCGCCGCAAAAAGGTCCGAACCCCGAAGTCTCGGATCCGCGGCTGGGCCGTCCAGGCTCCAGGCAGAGATTGATTTGGGAGAATTGACGGAAGAACAAATATCCCAAGAAGAGTCGGACAAGGATGGACCGGTCACGAAACAAGATCTGGCCATGGCATTGAAGAACGCCTTCCGAGGATACGCGGCCAACCGGCCGTCGGGCTCAACACCGGCTGTGCCCACCGCGCTTGTGCCCCCACAGGTGCAATCGCGATGGCCGCCACTCCTCGAGGGTACAAACCCAGCAGTGACCACGTGGACCCCTCCCCGGATGATTCCGGTGGGAGATCCAACTCCCAAACGGGTCAGATACGACGACCTACCAGGGATGGGCCGTCCACCGTCACCCCCGACGCCACGAGTGTACCATCCTCATCGCAACGCCGAGTGGTACGCGCAGCGGGAGATGGACGCTCGATGCCGGCGTGAAGCGGCCTATCCCCCACTCAGCGAGCTGCAAGAATATCTGGCCGAATACGAGAACCCCGCGATTGCCGAGTTGGCCATACGACAGGCCGACGCCGCCCAAACCCACCACATCAATTGGGCGATCGAACAGATGCGGACGCTGTCACAACAATTCAGTGGCAATCCGGACCGCGCTCACCCCTGCCATCGGAGCGGTTTGAATTTGGCAGTGACGAACGTCATGGCCCAGCTGCTGTCCCTGGGCGTCTTCTTGGACAGTCGGCAGGCTATGGCGGCCTGGACAATCGTCGACCGTGAGGGAGTTCACCTTCCTCGGGCGTTGTACCAGGTATGGGCCGGATGGACTCCTGAGCCCGCCTCGCTGCGCTTCGACCTGGCCAGAAATACGGAAAACCCAGGCCTACAGTTTTCAAAGATGCGTTCGTTAGCATTCCGCTACCGGAACCCCGGAGTCCACCCTTCCTTGTTGCGAACAATTCGGGAGGTTCCGGAGATACCGGGAACGGCGGCGAGCCTTCCACAGGCCATCGAGACCGCCCCCCCAGAGGCGGCGGTCCAACCATACATACCGACCCCAAAGCCGGTATTCCCGAAGGAGAAGCGACACGCGAATCGACCCATATTGATTCCGAAGCGTTCCAAGCGAGGACCCCGAACTCCTCCGCTGCCCTCTCCTTCACCACCAGCGGCAGGGCTGGCCGCTCTCTCTGCAGAGCCGGCTACGCCACCGTTGGAGAGCCCAATGGAGATTCCGCTCCCACCATCGCCTCCGCCGCCCCCAGCAGCGCAGCTTTATTTGAGGCTGGGAGTGGAATACCCCTTCCTTCAGATGTCGGAGTTCACGCGACAACGCATCATTGACTCCGACGATCACGGCGAATCAATCCTCAAATGGCTAAACAGAGAAGCCCGATCCACCATGGACGCCGTCTTCCATCGCCGTATCCTACGGGCCCACAGGAAACCCGGATCGAGCGCCGAGTCGCGAAGGATCCGACTCGTCCCCGATCGATTCCCCGCGTCTACCCGGATTTGGATCCATGAGCGTACGGGGTTGGTTGGCGAGCCAGCCGGCAGTCACCCGCAGTACTTCATCAACGAGCGACAAAATCCTGCGGATCTGACAACCTCTCTGCCCCCGGATTTACCACCGCCGCCACCGGCAGTGCCACCCGTGATCCTCCGCCCATGCAGAGGAGTGCTGCCGGCTCTTCGCAGAGGAGAGCGATGAGAAAATTGAGATCGCTCCGATCCGAGATCGAAGCTGGAGGAGGGACGTGTGGTGACCCAGTTGGATAGGTGTCCCCCCAGGGCGGATACTTGTCCTATGAGTCACTATGATTAAAGAGTCGTTCCCCCCCGAGTTGGCTCCACCTCCCCATGGCAGGTGTGTGCCCCGAGGGGGAGGAAGCGGCTGGTGGTCAGCCCCCATTGGTTGATCGCCGGCCCTTCACCCCACTGCATAAAAGGCTGTGTTTCCCGCCTAAAGACAGAACTTACACAAACGACACCAAGAACACAGCAACTACCTCACCGTCAGGCCAACTTCAACTACAAGTTAGGATTGATCGAGGATCGCTGAGTAAAGTGCAAACTGTAACTCTCACGAAGTCACTTGCGAGCTATTCCTGCGAAAGCACGAGAATAGCCCTTGTGAAATCACCCAGAATAATCGCCCAGACGATTATTCGCCGAAGTAAGTGTCCGAGTGCTTTGTAGGGAACCCCAAAGTTCCTAGACGAGGCCTCTGCGACGCTAAACAAACCCTAGACAACAGGCACGGATAGAAGACTCGAAAGAGCATTCCACCGCGTCCGTGAAGACGAATCCGTGACGAATTAACGACAACTCGAGACGCCGCCTTTGTTCCGCCGACCACGCGGAATCGACGACGCCATCTTGAGAAATCCTTTGTTCGACGCTGACCACGTCGACTCTAGAATTATTACTGAGTGTATTTTAAAGGCATAAAGCCTGGTGAATAAATTACCTGTTTATTTACATACATTTGGTATTCATTTGGGTATTTACATAATTGATCACAGGTAAAGTATTACACGTTAGCGCTATTTAAACCTATACCAAGTAGGACGCGACAAAAGAACTAAAACATTTGTAAGTAAATTCATGTATAAAATTAACCACCAATTTCCTTGTTGATGAATCAAGTATTAGAATACAGTATATGGAATTAATGTAACAAATTATATGAATTAAATTTACACTCATTCAATTGAATGCAGTCTTACAGTACACATACAAAACGAGTGAAGTTTGAAAGAAAAGGCATATTTTTTATTAACTTGCCGTCAACCTAACCGGCCTAAAAATGGGGCACGAAAAACTTCGGTGAGGAATGGAACATTTTAACACCCAAAAAAATTGAATTAAGATTGTGTTCACACCGCAATAAAACCGCTTCGAACCTGATCAACGTTAGCAAGCAAATAACTGAATCCGATGCCAAACAATTCGAGCGATAAATGACCGAATTCCTATCGTGTTTGAGCTGACGAAGCGTGCAGACTGGAGACCGACATTAACAAAACTCGAAATGAATCATGGGATAAGTGTTGGGCGCTGATTGGTTGTATTCAACGCGTCATCACTTCTTAATACAGTGAACATTGATCGACAAAGTGCTGAGTGTGATCTTGGACTAATGGTCCAAGTGTGATAAAACCCGACGAAACAACAAATAAAAACGAAAATCATTCTGAAACAAACCAATTAATCGAACAAATCGTGTCCCACCTCGTATCATCCCATCCCCGAACGTTAACCACTCTATGAGCTTCAACCGAGGAAACAACTCTTCTATTAGACTCGCCATCCGATCTCCCCTCGAAATTCACAAACTCCACGCAACAATTTATCTCCAACACCTCTTGCGATCGCACGCATTTCCTCGGCACGTGCAACGTCTCTTCAACCTCCTCCTCCTCCTCTTCCGACAATCGTTCCGTTTCGCACTGATTAAAGTCCAGAAACAAAAAATCGCCAGCATTCACATTCTCTCCGTAATCATCGCATCCGACTGAACCTTTCTCCTCAAACGGGAACGCAACAGCAAAACTTTTCACCGAAACATCTTCCAATTTATCGTCACTAATCTTTATTGAATTCCCAGCACTCTTTTTACCCTTTTTAATTACTAAATCCTTATCCAATTCGCGCGATTTAATCTCCACCCTTTTTCTCACCTCTAGAGAAATGCATTTTAACTCTGGACAATCGATGAGACGCCTCGCCAAACTCCCCGGACACGTCCGAGTGGTCAACACGACGGCGTTCCTCCGATCGGAGCACCAATCCCTGAATACATCGCGCGAAAATCCACTTTCCATGTCCGGACTCGTCGCCAAGACGACCTTCGGCCCGGGCACTCGCTCCAACTCCGCCACGCTGTGACAAAACTTGACGTGTTTGAACGCGAACGGGTTGTCGAACGACCTCACGAACTCGCGATTCATTTCGTCCGACATCCACTCGAGTTGGCACTTGGCAAACTCAAACGCGTTGAACCCGACGTTGCTCAGCAGCACCAAAGAGTAACCCAGAAGCCGATACTTCTGCCACTGCCGATCCAAGACGCACGCCAGCTCCAAAACGCGTCCGGACGCGTCTACGGGCAGCAAAACGTTACCCCCGCCCTCCAAAATGCGTCGAACGCGATCCATCAGTTTCTCTTCGCGCATACTTCGATCCAACTTCGCGCAATTCGAATCCGAAACGTCGGAGATCAACAACGACGGTCGGCGGATCGTCGCCATCGCGCCGCCGTTCAAATGTCGTTCATCCTCGTGGTTGCAGTCGACGGCGTAAATGAAAACCTCTTCGTTTCTGACGATCTTCCAAATCGCACCTCCGACCATGTGTCCGGCCCTGAGCGCCGAAATGGACATCCCGAGCCCCTTTCCCTGTAAATTGACGGTTTGATTGTAGTGTAATTGGTTGACGAGGTCGAACGCCGCGTCCACGTCGTCCAGCGTGAAGAGATCGAAGTCCTCGGTGTTGTCGCGCGACTGGAACACGTCGTACATGGCCATTTGGCCCATTTTGTAGACGGCGCACGTGGCGAACACGGGGCAGGAAAGCCCGAGTTTGCCCACCGCGTAGGGCAAGGCGCCCAAGTGGTAGATGTCGGGGTGGGTGAGCAGAACGGCGTCGATGGAGTCGATTTGTTCGCGAAGTTCGTTGATGAAATGCGGGTTAAAGTTCTCGTCCCAGCCGCAGTCGAGAAGGAAGCGGAACTCGTCCACTTTGAGGACGTAACAGTGTGGTTTTTCGTCGGCGGCGCGACAGAGTTCGTGGAATTCAATGACGGGTTCCATTTGATGCAATTTTGAAGTGCTTGTTTTTTGTGTTTGTGTGTTTATTATATACTAGTCGAAGTGCACGTTGTGATTACGTATGCCCACTTAAACGGTGCACGTTGTGGTTACGTATGCCCAAACGTTCGCTATACGTGGTTTCAATAACTTCAACATGCAATTAAATAAAACATTTATTTCGATTATCTAACAAATTAAAATCTGCATTTTGTACTAGAAATCTGTATAAATAAATTCAATGAGTACTGTAAAATAATAAATAATTATTAAATCTAATACAATTCACATTATTATTATATAAAATTGCTTCCAATTTTCGATTATTGTTGCCATAGTTATTTCAATCCAGTAACTTGACAAGAACAAAGGAACAATCAACAAAAAGTAACATCAATATTGCTTGCACAGTCCTCTGCGTCTGTGATCAGGTAAGTGTTCTCAATTTTATTCCTCTTTTACTAAGATTTTTGCCTTTTTGAATTGAAAACTGTTGGAATGTTTTATACGTCATCTCGGCATGATGTTTTGTATTGGACCACCCACTGGTCACTCCCTTTCCCCTTCACCCTTCACTTCCTGTCCTACTAGAATAAACGCTAGTCGCAGCACAAGTTGCTCTGCGACCTAAAATATATATATCTACATAAATCTAACTCATCCACCATCAGGTTATGGGTCCAACACCTGCATACACTACGCAACAGTGAGTTACGAACATTTTTCCCGAAAAATCGCAAAAATACATCAAAAATCGAAAAGTCAAGCCGTGAACGAGCGACCACGTGTACACCCGAGCCGAGAAAGTGCATCAAGCCACATCAAGCCGTGTAACCACAAAACGCAATTCAGTGCCAGGCAAATATTTTTGAACTTTTGAAAAACGAAAAATGGAATCTGTTCGAGGTTTTAAAGTAGAAAAACTCGGTGAGGACAATTATGAATCTTGGAAAACTGAGATGAAAAACGTGTTAATTTGCAACAAACTTTGGGCGTACGTGTGCAAACGTACAGTCAAACCGGAGGCCACGGAGGAAGCCCCAAATACCACGGCAGTGAACGAATGGCTAGAGAAAGACGAAATCGCTCTCGCAACCATTGGATTGGGCATAAACCGCACGCACCAAGGCGCCATCAGCTCAGCCACAACGTCCGCCGAGGCTTGGGACAAGTTGGAAGCATTCTTTCAACCGAAGGGCCCGCACCGAAAAATGTTTTTGTTCAAAAAGTTAATCAACATGAGAAAATCCGACGACGAGACGATGAATGCTCATTTGAACAATTTCGATGAAACAGCACAGAATTTAAAACAGACCGGTAGTACGCTCGACGATGATTTGTTGGTGATTTTGCTAATGGACACGCTTCCCGACACGTTCGCATTGTTCCGCTCATCAATTAAAATGAGAGAAACGTTACCCGACCTCGCCGCAGTAAAAATAAAATTGCTGCAAGAAGACGAGGACTTACGTAAAAACGAAAAGGCGCCGCAAAATGCTTTGGCCGCCAAAACTTTTGCCAAAAACAACAACCATCCATTTAAATTTAAAGGAAAATGTAATAAATGCGGTTTGGTGGGACATTTGGCAAAAGACTGCCGTAGGAAGAGGCCAGGCCACGCAGGCAAATCGAACAACACTGACAAGACGGTCGACGCCGTAGCACTTACCGCGACCGTCGTATCAACGTATCAAATCGTAGACGAAAATGTAATGCCGACTGAACGCGACGAAAAAGTGACGCCGACTGAACGTGACGTAACAATCGCAACAACAATTGATCAACCCGAATTAGCAAATTATGCCGTCGCATACCAAAGTAATCATGCAATAAATAATATCGAATGGTGTCTTGACAGCGGCGCATCGCGCCACATGTGCAAAAATCGCGAAATGTTTTCCAGTCTAAATGAAACGATGAAGGGAACAATTCGAACCGCTTCCAAGACGTACGTAAAAAGCGAAGGACTTGGAAAAATACACCTCGATATGGACGATTACGACAAACCAATTGTTTTGGAGAACGTCATGTTTGCACCCGATTTGAGCGGAAATTTGATGTCGGTACCACGCATCACAAGCCAGGGCGCTGAAGTAATTTTTACTGAGAAAACCGCAACAATCAGCAAGAAGGGAAAAACAGTCATGAAGGCGGAGCGACGAGGCGACATGTTCATCGTACGAACGAAACCACTGCAGATTGCAAACGTCGCCACTGGAAAAATCAGCCTAAACTCGAAAACATGGCACCATCGTTTTGGACATTTGAATTTGGGCGCTTTGCAACAACTAAGAAAATACGAAATGGTAAATGGACTGAAATTCGATACTGCAAACGAAACATTTGACTGCGAGATTTGTGCAAAGGGAAAAATTCACCGAAGCTCACACCCATCGTCGTCAACACGCGCGGACGACGTGCTCGACTTGATCCACTCCGACATTTGCGGACCAATGCCGACCACGTCACTTGGAGGGGCCAAATATTTCGCCACGTTCATCGATGACAAATCCCGCTACACCGAAGTCGCAATTTTGAAAGAAAGAGGCGAAATTTTCCGAGCATTTCAAAACTTCAAGCGAAGAGTCGAACTCGAAACCGGACGAAAAATTAAGAAAATTCGCAGCGACAATGCCAAGGAATACGTCAGCGCCACGTTCACCAAATTTTTGGAAGAAGAAGGGATTCGTCGTCAACTCTCGGTCGAGTACACACCAAAACAAAATGGCGTTTCTGAGCGCATGAACCGCACGCTGTGTGAAATGGCAAGATGCATGATGATAGAATCGAATCTGCCGCCACCCCTTTGGGCCGAAATTATTGACAGCGCTGTTTTCATCAGAAATCGATGCCCGACCAAGTCATTAGAAAACCAAACACCATTTGAAGTATGGCACGGCAAGAAGCCATTTATTGGTTTCTTGAGAAGACTGGGCAGCAAAGCCATCGTGTTGCAGCAGGGACCTGGAAAGGGAAAATTTGAGGCCAAAGGAACCGAATTGACATTAATAGGCTATTCAGCTGAATCAAAAGCATACAAACTTTATGATGCTGCCCGACGAAGAGTCGTGAAAAGCTGCCACGTCAAAATTTTCGAGTCAACCGATGCCATCTCAAATAATGGCGAAAAATCATTTGCTGATCCATTTTTTATTTTTCCTAGTTTTGACGAACCCGAAAGCCCGCCGCCTGACGCCATTACTGCGCGCAACAATGACAACGAAGTTGAAACAGAAGGAGAAATCGATGTCGATGAAGCCGACGCGCAAATTCCGATTGAAAATCAACCTGCTGAAACCAAACGAGGCCCGGGACGTCCAAGACTCGTAAGGACCGGAAAACCGGGGCGCCCGTCGAAGCAATACAACTTAATCCGAACACACGACATTGAACCCGCCAACGAAAATCAAGAAACCGCATTCGACCCGAACGAGGATCACGCAAATTTCGTTTGCGGCTCACTCCCATCAGACCCCATCACCGTCGAAGAAGCGATGTCCAGAGACGATCGAAATGAATGGCGCGAAGCCATGCAAAACGAAATCGACGCGCTGAAGGAGATGGGAACGTGGATACTTGTCGACAAACCCAAAAATCGAAAAGTGATTTTTTCACGTTGGGTTTTCCGCATCAAACGGGACAAGCAAGGCAACATAGACCGCTACAAGGGACGATTGGTTGCCAAGGGTTTTATGCAAAAAGAAGGAGTGGACTTCAACGAAACCTACGCCCCTGTGGTTCGATACAACTCCATTCGCACTCTCATCGCGTATGCAGTCGAGAAGGGATGGCTAATCCACCAAATGGACGTCGTTGCCGCCTACATTCAGGGCGAACTCGATGAAGAAATTTTCATGCGGCAACCAGACGGTTTCATTGAAGAGGGACAAGAAGAAAAAGTCTGTCTACTTAAAAAGTCACTCTATGGATTAAAACAAGCCGGACGGAACTGGCATAAAAAGTTAAGCCGCCACCTTCGCAAAAAGATGAAATTAAATCGCAGCAACAAAGATCCATGCGTCTTTTACAGACTAGAAGACGGGAAATCCGTAATAATCGCTGTCTACGTGGATGACCTAATCGTAATAACTGAAAACACAGAAACAATGAACAAAGTCAAATCTGACTTAAGCGAAAAATTCAGAATGACAGACATCGGATCATTGAAATACTGCTTAGGAATCGAAGTAAACCCAAATGAGAAAGACCATACCGTCCAAATCACTCAGACCAAATACATCGATGAAATTTTGGAACGCTTCAACATGACAAACTGCAACACCGTCAGCACACCAATTGACCCTGCACTGAAGCTAACCAAAGAAATGTCACCCAAGACAAACGAAGAAAAGGAGAAAATGAAAAACGTGCCATATCGCGAGTTAATTGGCGCATTGATTTACCTGTCGAATTCGACTCGCCCAGATTTGGCCTTCGCAGTGAGCAGCCTCAGTCGTTTCTGCGCAAATCCAGGTGAAACACACTGGAAAGCTGCGAAAAGGGTACTTTCATACTTGAAAGGGACGCGAAAATTAGGCATCACCTACGAGAAGACTGAAGAAAATTTGTACGGATTCGCCGACGCGGATTGGGGTGGCGACATCGACGACAGAAGATCGACCACAGGATATGTGTTCATTTTGGCCGGAAGCCCAATCTCGTGGGCATCCAAGAAGCAACATACCGTTGCACTTTCGACCATGGAGGCTGAGTACATGGCGGTATCGGAGGCAGCAAAGGAACTCCTGCACCTCAGAGGACTTCTAATTGAGTTGGGCTGCCAAACAATGCAACAGGAAGCAACTGACGTCTTTTGTGACAACCAGGCCGCCATTTGCTTCTCACAAGATCATTCGAGCTATCATAATAGCAAGCACATCGATATGCGCTTTCACTTCGCCAAAGAAGTCGTAGAAGATAAGAAAATGAGTCTCCACTACCTGCCAACCACTCAAATGGCAGCAGATGTCTTCACCAAAGGACTCTACCGACCGAAGCATGAAGATTGTTTAAAAATGTTAAACTTATTTTTGAGTTAATTTTTATTGTTTTTTATGTAACCAACATCATTTGTGATGAGAAGGAGTGTTGGAATGTTTTATACGTCATCTCGGCATGATGTTTTGTATTGGACCACCCACTGGTCACTCCCTTTCCCCTTCACCCTTCACTTCCTGTCCTACTAGAATAAACGCTAGTCGCAGCACAAGTTGCTCTGCGACCTAAAATATATATATCTACATAAATCTAACTCATCCACCATCAAAAACACTAAAGGAAACGGCAAAAAAATCTGTACTTTCTTAAGCTTTTTAATGACTATGTATGAGATTTGATTAATCTGGTTAAAATTTAATTGTTGGATTTCAGTCTAGCAGTTTGCCAAACTGCTAGATTAAACAATTACTGGTACACTGTGGTAACCAAATTGCGCCGCTAATAAATATTGTAACGACATTGCCCGGAAAAAATAACTACTAACACTTTGACATGTGTTGTTTAATTAAACCAACCATTATGATAAAAAATAAATTCTTGTTGCCTTAGTAATGTCGATTGACAGTGAAGTAAACAGAAAAGAAAAAACTTAAACTCCGTATTGAGTCTCATGTAAACAAAAAATTTCCATCAATAAATCGTTTTATGGAATATAGACTCCACGTGTTTGACCCGCTATGTTTTTACGATATCGGTAACTTGAATCTTGGACTAGTCCAAGCTTGAATTAAGAGAAATCCGTTTGATTTGCCATAGATTTATGGTGGATTTGCAATTTGTATCGCATGTATCAAATTTTGTTTGGGAATCTGTGCCGGATTTAATTGGTTTTGGTTTGATTACTTTTTGAGTCAAAATTACACAATTGAGATGTAATGAACATGAGGTGTAAATTGTAAATATTACACCTTTATGCATGTACACCTTGCAGGTGTCATGATATACCCTTGGATGTAAATTTATTCCTTAATGGAATTTTCAAGAAGGTGTAAATTTATTCCCCTGCAAAGAAATTTTACACTTTGATGGTGTAAATTTTCTCCCCTATGGAGTAGCATTATACTATGATGGTGTTAAATTAAGTTTTACACTACAAGTATTTACCAAAAGGTGTAATTCTGCTATTTTACACAGTGTTGGTTTACACCTCTCACGACGTCAGTGTATTTGATGCATTTCCATTTTGTTACACCAATTCCCAATAATACCGGCGCTACTCGCGGTAACAGAATGTTTTCATACCGCAAATGACCACTCAGCCCTGACAGGAGAATACCGAATGCAGACAGGCGGGTACGCTCGTCGAAGCCGTCGACTGAAGCATGAGTATCCAGACCTATGCCTTCAATTAACAGGGGCTGCATTATTCTATAGAATAATGCAACAGTTTCAAGAGTTACAAATCACCATGAAACCAAATAACCCAAAACAAGATAAGACTGATGAACTTCCTGTTGTCAGGAAATATATGATCTTGATGGGATTAAATCCCACCACTCCTGTGCTACAGTAAGTGGATACGAAGGAGCATAATTCGGATTATGCTAATCCTTGGTACAAACCGGAACTGGATTGGATACCCAAGACCGGGAATGAATCCGCGAATATACAGCGCAACATAATCTATAATCCGATAATCTGTAAATATTAATCTTCTCGTAAGATTTAACAAGTTACTTCGGTTATTATGACAATAATATATCGTTATATTATTGTTCGAATCTTATATTTAATTGCGGTAAATATATCAGCATGTTTGTTTATCATTTCCATGATAGTTTATGATTTGTTACTTGAATTTGCTGCTGATACCCGGTGGCGCCATCTATTGACATTATCAAGTTTTTATAATTGCGGATTTATTTTGTCACACACTGCACCGTCATTACACTACAATTTTTACTCCATTTGATTTCATGTGGTCACACCTTTATACACCTGATGAAGCAAACTTTTTCCAACTTTTACTGTATTTTTAAAATAGAAACTAAAACCTTGAAAACTGGATGGTTTTGGTCGCTGTATTTGTGTACAGAATATTGGAAAATTTAATAATTCAAAGATAAATAATAGCTTACGACGACATTTTTAATTGGAACTGTGCACGCGAATTGAATCAAAAGAAACTTTCACATTTCAATCAAAAAGCAATGAAAATTTAATAGATAATTTGCTACAGTACCTCCCTCATTACAATTCACAAAAATCTCATTAATTTTTTAAAATAGTAATTACTTGTTAACTTTCACAAAACATCAATATAGCTGCAATGCGGTGTTTTTGAGTGGATCGAGTGCCACGTTTTCACCTCAGTGGACTTTAAAACAGTATGTATTTTTTCATGTGAGAGATTTTCAATCATATTCGAGTTTTGCAAATCTGGATCAAGTCACAGTAAAAAGGCAGTGGATTTGCAAAATAACATTCAAATTTAAGTGAATGCCACTCTCTCTATACTATCAATAGTCAGTATTTCAACAAAGAATGTAATTATCACACGGTTTTTTTTTCTTAATGAAAGACGTCAGTTGTATTATTTTCGGATTGCTGTGACAACCGAAGTTACGACATTTGCCCGAATGCACAGGAACGTGTTTTGAAAGGTTCCTGAATAAACCCATCAGAACCAGCGGTGTAGCATGGGTTGCCAGCAAGCAGAGCAAAACTGTGTGGTGACCCGACTGGACCGGGGTCAACGAAGAGTTTCTCTCGTGACCTCGTTTCGGGTGTAAGGGGAGCCGCAAGCGCGTCTCCCTTCCCTCAGTGCATTGACATCTAGTCAATGGACAGGCGTCTGCCCTGAGGGAGTGGGGATGGCTCGTCCACCCCACCATTGGGTGATTCCGGTCACCTGTCAACCCCGCTTTGTGCAAAGGAATGTGCCTTGCACTGAGCGGGCAGAACCAACACAACCACCAAACGAGAAACACACGTAAAACCCGTCGTCCTACAAGATCAGGCCCAAGTAAATATACTGGGATTGACCAAGGACAAAGGACAATTTACTGTGAGTACGTTTGGTCAGTGTCAAACTCCGCAGAGTAACCTGCGAGATAAGATTACCACACTATTTTAGCACACCAGCTAGAAATAGTAAAAACCACTCCAGTTTAGCGAGTTGTGCAGACAAACGGTCGCACAAGCCTAAACTGCAGTAAAACAACGACGAGTGTTCCCGCCGCTGTGTGACCGCCGGGAGCCAGAAGAGTCCGCCGCTGTGTGATCGCCGGACACCACACAAAAAACCTAGACAACAGACCGAAGTAAGCCTTTTAACTAAGCATTCACTTGCGCCTGACCAGCGTGAGCCCAAAGGACCAGCCAGAGACGAGCCGAGGACGCCATATTGCCACGCCGGCCCAAGACGACATCACGTTGCCACAACGAGGACGCCATCTTGGACACGAACGAGACAACAGACGACCTCACCGATTCCAGCCAGCTTTCATCTTACTCTTACCTTTCCATTCCCATCACCCATTCCGATTTACCTTTTACTTACCTTTCATATATATATATAAGATATATCTGTACATTGTCCCACAGAATAAATCTATATTATATTTTACCTTTTATATCTGTGTAATCATTTCTTTGGGTAAACCGCTCGAACAAAGCGGTAGTGAGTTAGTCGAATTAAGTAATCAACCCACGAGTTAGCGACGGTTAGAGTTGAGCGCGACACGTGGGGGCCTGTCCGGGATCAAGTTGAATAACTGATTCTAACCTGAGATTACTTCATACCCAAAGCAAGAAATGGCAGATAATACTCGAGTAACAGACTCCGACTCAGACGTTAACAAACGAGCCGGTAGTCGCAAAGGAACCGACTATCATTTGAGGTCGGGAGGTCCTTTGCCCAAAGCCTCAGCGCACGAGTCTAGGCAAAAACGCCGCAAGGCCAAGCCAGACCGACGAAGCGCTTCGGAGGCATCGCACCCGTCTCACGCCGAGACGAGGCAGCGATTAGACGAGACGGAGCGGAGTGAGGATCCGTCCCACTCCAAACCGCCGCATCCCCATCGTGACGGCGAGCCGAGCGGAAACGAGGTTTTATCCCGTAACCAATCGCCTCGTCTAACGCACGATACCGAGGTGAACGATCCGAGAGCGACGTCTTCGATACAAAGGACGGCGTCCGACACGACAGCGAATTCAGCGCTAAACACGCCAATTACGCACAGTCGACCAGCCTCGGTAATGTCTGAAGGGCACAAGTCCAACTCATCCTCTGTCAAGCGTGTTTCGAGCCAGCCTTACAGCGTCTCGGGCACCTTGATTGATGCGATGCAGTTGGCGCAAGCGGAAGGAGTGAGATACACCCTTCCGACGGGAAAGATTACAGTGTACGAAACATTACAAATCGTACGTGCAGCTTTAAAAGCGCACAGTGTATCCCCACAAATCACCATTGTTGAAGGTGCACACGCTCAGCAATTGGTTGATTCTGCTCAATTTGAAGCGGATGCAGAGAACGAGGCTCGACAAGCCATTCGCGAGAGACGGAGGAAGCTGGCGGAAAGAGAAGCGCAAGCTCTCGAGTACGGCAGAACCCAGCCCAATCCAACTACTCCCGAGGAGGTAGAAATAGTTGACCGAGCCCTGAGAGCACATCGATATGCTTTCCACTCGCAACAAGAAGCAGAGCGAGCATTTATGGCCAGATTGCGACGAGATGACCCGAAATCCGTTCGCAAACCAGAGGTCAGTTCATCCGAGCTGTCCGACGAGAGCCTAGAGGGAGACCCAAAGCGCACGCCGAAGGCCAAACCCAAACCCCAGCCGGAGAGGGCAACACCAGCTACTCCGCGCAAGAGAGATGCGTCGGCCAGAGAACAACAAACTCGGCCCCGCATGCAAGCTCTCGATTCAGCCACAAATAATGCGATAACGCGGTTAATCAACGCTAATAATGCTAGGCGAAATGAAGAGCAAGCTCTCACAAGCCAACAGCATGATAATCCGCAAGGGACTGAGTGGCAGCAACCAGTGCCCATCCTTAAAGACGACGAGTCGTCAAGGAGACAATCGCATGATCGCACCTCTTCGCGAGAAGAAGGCAAACGCGATGAAAGACCGAAATATTATCGCTACGGAAATAGTGATTCGTCGTCAGATGGACTGGAGTCAAATGCACCCAGTCATCACGATTCGGAGAGAGGTTCCGGAGAAAGACGAAGGGAAAGAGAACGCGATGAACGCAGGGAAAGGGAACGTGACGACCGTCGTAGGGGCCGGAAAGAGTCAAACTCTTCACGGCGCAACCCGCCACGCCGCTCACCGTCTCCCGACCCCAGCTCCGACCCCTCATCCAACGACGACAGACGAAAGGATAAATCAAGTAATCGCCGGAAGAGATCCAACTCTCCGCGCGATAGAGAGAAACGACGTCGATCGGAAAATAGCGACCACCGACGGGAGGAGTTTCAGGACCTTCCCCGACAAAGCGCGTTTACCGATTCGACGGGTCGGCAGTATACGATGGGAGAGCTTGGAAGAGCCCTACTCGGCTCGTTAAAAGCCGAGGGAATCGATCTGAGCAAACGAAACGATCGTAATCGTAGCACTGGTGACCGCGTAAAGAAAAAATACGCTGTCTCCCGACGTGACACCATGAGTGTTACCGGGAATATTAGGTGGCAATTTTATATTCAGAACCGTTTCGACGGGTCATGGAAAGCGGGAGATCGCTTCCTTGACGAAGTAATTCGAATTAAGACTGCCACTAAAGCCACCGTAGGAGACATGCTCACCCACGGTATTGTCGAGCTAATGACAGGCTCGGCACGTGAGTGGTACCAAGGATTGAAAGGCGTCAATTGGGACGACTTTTTAATGAGATTCGACCTGCGCTACGGCGAGACACCCGAAGAGGTGAGCCGAAAGATGCGAGGTCTTCGCCAGATGCCTGGTGAAACCATAATGGATTACGACATTCGCGCCAGATTGTTGTTCGAAAAGGCCCCGATGGAATTTCATGCCACGGGATTCAACCTTTTCTTTCTCGGCGGTTTGTCGGAATACTCGCAAAGGGTGCTACTTGAAGAAAGGGCACCGACAGGAGGCAGCTACGAAGAAATGAGCGCCTTCCTGTTCGAGAACACGATAGATATCGAGAAGAGGTATTATTCCGCTTTACCAGAAGCGGAGAAAGCAGCGACCGCAAAACGTCTCAAGTTGAGTGCGGAAAGATATGGGGCGACAGACAAGATTATGCGCCCTACTGAATATCTTAGCGGTATAATGGAGCTGGCAGAAGCTAGCGTTGGTTTACAAATAAAAAATAAACTGACATCCACGCTGCCTTCCAACCCTTTGGCCGCCCCTAAAAAGGCACCGACAGCGTCGGCCATGCAAGCGACACTGGAGGAAGTCAAGGAGGAGGAGGAAGCCGGACAAGATGCCGGAAAATCAGACGAAAAAGAAGAAAAAGACGATTATTCGACGGACGAAGAAATACGAAGCTATCGCGATACCTTATCAACGGGTTGCGATGAGGAAGGACCGCTAGTACATCTCATCCATCGAGATAGAGCGGTAGAAGAATTTCGCGCCAGGTTAAAACCAAATGCCGGCCGAATTCCGAAGTATTTTCGGAAAAATTACACGCCACCGTCGAAAGCAGACCCTGAAAAGAAAAAATCGACTGAAGCCCCAAGAGATAAATCAAATATTCGCTGTTTCAAGTGTAACCAACCGGGTCACTATTCCAATGAGTGCCCAAGAACAGTGAAAGAAGACGCTAAGTTTGACGCGATAATGAAGCAGATGGCAGAGATTAAACTCGCCATGGCAAAAAACGAGTCAAAAAACGAGTCAGCGCAGGCGGCGAAGAAATAACTTCTCGACCGTCTGCGCCATTCATGAAGAAGAAGGGGTTTAACAAAGGGTTCGATAAGCCGCCACCAGTCAAAGAAATGGGTAGTGACATAGCTAACGCCCAAATTCAAGACAGGGCTAACAACGCTTTGCAGGTTATTACCGCAAACGCTGAGGCTGAAGCGGAAGAACCGAACCTACTGCTTGAAGAATTACCTCAAGTAGTCGAAGAGACAGAAGAATTTCGCGTTTTCATGTGCAACGTGGCGGTCGAATACACCAGCCGCCTATGTATGTTACCCATGACAATAGAACGTGAAAAAATTATGGGACTATTAGACTCGGGAGCAGATCGTTCGTTCGTTTTCGAAGATATAGTAGAATCATTGGGTCTCACCGATAAGATAAAAGGCGTTAATAAAAATATACGTCTAAAAACCGCCAACGGAATGGCGCGTCCAAAAGGAGTTATATTATTGACCATGGAGTGGCTCGGAGGGGTAGAACAGCACCCTTTCCTGGTCCTGCCCACATGCGACAGAATTTTTCTGTTGGGCTTAGACCTCATGGCGTCAATGGAAATACAACCAAATCCAATAACGAAATCTTGGAATTATATCAGAAATGATAAGGAAAGACCCGCAATTGTCGTGCCACCAGCTCTTGTAAAAGAAGCGGCCGACAAGACACAGTGGGAGAAAGGCCTAAAGAAATTCGTTCAAGACTACGATTTTAAAGCATTCGTAACAGAATTGCAACGGGACAATGTAGTGGAAACGCTTGTCGCCGACGCCGCTTTAGAATTAAACGAAGCGGCAGCCCTACGAAGGGTCCTACTTAAATATGAGGGGATCCTGTCGAAAAAACCGGGCCGAACGAATAGGGCTATTCACGAAATTAAATTGACGGATGATAAACCTATACGAGTTGCGTATAAGGGAATGAACCCGCAAAAACGTGAAATAGTGCAAAAAATGTGCAAAGAAATGCTAGACAGTGGCATTGTCTCCGAGGCCCAGGGAGAATACGCGACGCGAGTTGTGCTCGTGATGCGCCCGGGCTCGGACCCACGCCTATGCATTGATTACCGCCCATTAAACGCGGTGACAGAGATAGATCCCATACAGATGCCGTCTATCGAATCCATTTTGAGAGAGCTTAGCCCCTTTTCTTGGGTTACGACGATGGATCTGTCGAAGGGATACTGGCAAGTTGAGATGAGGCCAGAGGATAAACTAAAAACAGCATTTTACTCGCCAATTGGACGGTTGATGTTCAACGTCATGCCATTTGGTTTAGTGAACGCTCCCAGTACCTTTCAGAGACTAATCGAAAGCGTATTGGGTGATATCCTGCATCAGTTTGTATGGGCATACCTAGATGACATAGTTATTGCCTCTAAAACATTCGAAGAGCACATTGAGCACATCGACCAAGTGCTCACCCGGCTGGCAAAAGCTGGGTTACACGTGCACCCGGGCAAGAGCAAGTTCTGTCGAAAGGAGCTTGCCTTCCTGGGTTATCGCATTGGAGTCAACGGTTTAGCTATTGGCCCCGAAAAAATCGATGCGATTAATCGTTTCCCACCACCCGAGGACGTTAAAGGTGTCCAACGGTTTATGGGAATGATAAACTTCTTCGGCAGGTTGCTACCGGGTCTAGCTGAAGTGGCAGCCCCAGTTACCGACCTCCTGAAGAATGAAAACGAATTTGTATGGTCAAATGAGTGCAACATCGCATTTAATGCGATAAAGAGGATGCTGACGGAAGTCGGCGTAATGCCTCTGCCCGACCTAAACCGGCCGTTCATATTACATACGGACGCCAGCAGAGTTGGGTTGGGAGCCGCGTTGCTTCAAACACACGTGCGCGACGGAGTCGAACAAGACCTGCCGTGCATGTTTATAAGTCGCAAACTCCAAGGCGCTGAAAAAAATTACAATGCCACCGAGTTGGAGTGTTTGGCCGTTGTGTGGGCCATAAGGAAATTCAGAGATTATCTCGAATATACCAAATTTGTGGTCCACACAGATCATCAAGCGTTACAATGGCTGATGAAATTAAAGGAGCCAGCCGGTCGACTAGCCAGATGGCAGTTAGAACTGATGGCATGCGACTTGACCATTCAATACAAGCCCGGCAAATATAACGTCGTGGCTGACGCTCTGTCACGGGCACCAGTGTCAGATCCAATCGACGCTGACGATGATGGCGAGGATGACTCCCGCATCATTTATTGCCCTACGAGTTGTCACCGTTGGGATTTAAGGAAAATGAATGAAATTCCCACCGCGTCTCCGGCAGATGTAAAATTCTGTGGATTCTGGACGCGGTTATACCAACCAGCTGCTGACAATTACCCAGATGCAAAGAGGGAATTTAAGCTAGAGCGGAGAATAAATGACCCGCTACTAAGCGCCTTCCACGCTCATGTCGGCAAGCAAATGCAAAGCAATCCCCCGACAAGGGAGGAAATAATTGTGCAACAAAAATTAGACAAAAAATGTCAGGACAGAGCTAGATTCGTACTGACAGGAAAATATCCGCCCAACTTAACCAGAAGGCAGAAGCGTCGTTATGCACACGAATCCATAGATTACCTATTGGATGACGGCCTTTTGGTGAAACATCACCCAAATCACCAAGATGACTTGAGTGAATCGGACACCGCAGTAAAGGTAGTAATACCTGCTTCCTTAATCGGTCGCGTGCTGTGGTTGTTACACGGGCACCCGCTTGCGAGCCATGCGGGAGTAAGCAGAACACTCTATCGTGCTACACAGCTTTTTCACTGGACAGGGATGAAAAAAGATATTGCTCTTTTTGTCCACCAATGTCAGCGATGTCAAGCGTGCAAGCCGAGGAGTAAATCACCATTCGAAACTATCTTCTTAGGGCCTTACGCGCCTTTTGATTGTTTAAGTGTCGATGTGATGGGCCCAAAACCCGTTACAGGGAATAAAAATGCGTACATTATCGTTATAATGGACGTAGCAACTCGTTGGCCCGAGTTGTACGCCGTCGCTAGACCTTCAGCAGAAAAAATCGTTGAATGTATCTACGACGTAGCGTTACGTTATGGATTTCCACGTAAAATAATATCCGATAACGGACCCCAATTTATCTCGAAAATTTGGGGTAAGTTTTGTGAGAAATTCGGGATTGTGGCGTCACATACTTCGACCTACAACCCCAGAACAAATCCCGTTGAGCGACTCAACAGGGACATTAAATATGCATTAAGTATATTCACTGACATCCACAATAGGTGGGATGAATACTTGAGGGAGATCGCGTTCAGCATACGAACAACAGTCTCGAGGACGAGAGATTTTTCTCCGGCCTACCTCAACTTCGCTAGAGAGCTACGAGTGCCTTGGGACCCACGAGTGGCAGAGTCAGTAAATGTGGTGGACCCAGAGAAACCACATGAGTATGTGTATAAATTGGAGCAGACAATTTCGAGCACATACAAGCATATGATGGCGCACATTTTTAACATGCGCGACCGCATTTTACAAGATAAAAGCGGTGGAAAATTCGTGAATTTCGAGATCAATGATTTGGTGTGGAAAGATGCACACACCCTCTCAAATGCAGCGAGAGGAATCACCGCCAGCTTGGCCGACAAGAGAAATGGTCCGTATGTGATCATCGGCAAGCATGGCGGTAACGCGTATAAATTACGTAAGCTCGAGGACAATACCGAGCATAAATCGATACAAGTACGAGAGTTAACTCCGTACATTCCGGAATTCCCGCAAGAAATGTGGGCCAAAGGCCAAGTCAAGTCTAAAACTGACGGCCAAATCGTCGATATGTTCGCTGGCGAGTCGGAAAAAGCACCGCCAAGTGACAACGAGGAGTATTTCGACGCCCCTTCACCTCCGGTAAACGAGATAGTTGAATCCGTTCCGGATCCAATTTTGGTCGGGGGGGAAACAGGAGAAACTCCTGAAACAAACACAAAAAACACGGATAAAAAAGAAAGCAATAATGAGGAGGTACAGACACAAAAAACAACAAAAAACGTCGTACCTGTCTCGACTCATCACCTGCGGCCTCGTAGAAGTAATCCATTTATAAAAGATGGAAAGGTCGTAGGAAAAGAGTAAAAAACGTTACGAGTCGATGGCGACGCTGAAAAACAAAAAAATTGACCGATCGACAGCGCTAGCCATCAAAATCCGAGACTCTAAAAAATTTCGCTAAGTCCAACAAAGCGGATATCGGTCGAATTCACGTCACAAGATGGCGTGGAAACGCGGGACCCGTAGCAAAATTATCGGCACGGGTCGGATACCGCGTGCAAAAGACCCCGTAGCAGCAATCGCGCACGGGAGTGAAAACAAAGGAGACCCGTAGCGTAACATGCGCACGGGTAGGTGCGCACTAGTCTCAAACACCCGGGTTCTGGAGTATATTACCCAGAATCCATCGCGATTACTTCGTGTTCACACGGACTTCCGCTTTTCACAGCTGATCGCTGCGTTCGTGCGTGATCCTCGTTTTTAACATTTTTACCGAGTTTTTACCGAGTTTTTGAGATAGTTTTATCGTCCTTTTTAATCGTGATTGAGTTTTTTGTGCGCGCTCCTCGCCATGGACGAGGAAGAGAACGACGTGCTTGCCATCGAGCACGAGGACGAGAATTGGGACCACGATGTAAACCAAGTTCCACCCAATCAGGTAGAAGTCGGCATTAGCACGGCATTAGCACGAGAATTATTTCCGTGCTGCTGAAGAGGAAATTTTGTTGACTAATACCTGACATGAGTGTTTTGCACTCGAAATAGCGAATAATTGATTATTAACCGCGATCGCTCACACGATCGTATTTTTTCCTTGTTAATTTGTTTTCGGGATGCGATCGTAGACTTCACGTCGCCTCGCGTCTCGAAAATTCCTCATGACATGAGTCACAAGCGAGACAATGGGCTCGGATGAAGCGGACGAAACTGACACGTTTCGATCCCGCAATGAAACACGCCAGGAAGATGGGTGTTGTCACCGACGGAATGGTGACCCCACACGAGGTGGCAAGGTGGCTCGCAGACTACATAAATTCGCGACCACGACCCGATGGCATGCCAACCGCCATCGTGCAGCCCTCGAGCTCCGAACAACATCTCCCGGCGCCCCAAGTCGCAATGACTGGGGTGCAGACGACGGAGACGCCACCACCGCCGACGCAGCCACCACCACCGCTGCCGACGCCAACGCTGCCGACCAAGACGTAGCCGCCTCCGGACCTGCTGCCACCGTCGTTGTTGAATTCGAGCGATCCGCCGGATTTACCCACCGACCGCTCAGTCCTTCTCCCCGTTGGACAGAGCATTATGCAGGAATGTCGAGCCAAGTTGACCGACATTTACAGGCCGAGCCAACCCCGACCCGGTTCCTCGGCCCTGTTCTTTGAGAGGCGAGACGAAGAAGCGCGACTCGCGAGAGAAGCCGCCAACCCGACTATCTCCGAGCTCTCAGCGTTTCGCTTCGTGATGGAAGACCCAAGAGTCTCCGCGCCCGCCTTGCGAGGTGTGGATCAAACAGCGATATTTTATCGAATGGGCAATCGCGATGATGAGTAAGCTCTCGCGTGCCTTCACTGCGGATTCAGAGCGATCGAATCCAGTGAATCGTCGCAGCCTACAGTTATCATTGACCAAGGTCATGATGCAGCTGCTAACCCCAGCACTCTTCGGAGAAGGGCGTCAGTCGATGGCCGCATGGTCTGTCGTGGACAGAGAGGGTGTACAGGTTCCCCGTGCACTCCTCGCAGAGTGGAGCTCCATTCTGCCCGACCCTGTGTTGACTCGCTACGAGCTAACCAGGGATGTGGTAAACCCAGAATTTGAAGGGTACAAGTTGCGAAGCACGGCGTTTCGTTACACCTCCGCCACCTGGACAGCGGCGCCTACCCAACAACTGCGCGCCTTGACCATCCAGACGGAAGAATCGGCAGAGGATGTAGACATGGTGACCTCGCCGACGAGCGGAGTTCCGATTCCGCCACCGATGCCTGCGGAGATATCCCCGCAAGGACCCGCCCTGTTCGAAGTGGCGGGTAAACCAAAGCGCTTGCTGTGCCGAACGCCACCCGTCAGGTCCGTCGAGCAAACGAAGCCGACACCGCCCGGGACCCCACCGGCCCGAGCGGCGACAACGACGCAAGCAGTGATTCCCGCGGCCACCCAGAAGCCGAAGCCGGCACCGCCTCCACCAGACTATTATGGGCGAATCATCGACGAGTTTCCCCATCTTTCGATGACGACGGCGACCAGGAGGTTTATCCTCGCGCAGCGGGACAAAGGCAAATCGGTCTTCATCTGGCTTCACAACCAGATCCGGAAGACTAAAGACCTCATCTTCCACCAGAGGTTGCTGAGAGCCCACCGTGCGCCAGTGACGCCAGCGGAAGCCAATGCCATCCGGCATACGAACACCGGCTTCTCCGCCTACATCCCGAGCGTTTGGTTACACGAGAGGACGCGTGCCCCGCATGAGCCAGTTGACGGCCATGCATTATGTTTCATTACGGAGCATGAGGACCCCCGTGATCAGTCCTCGGCGCTAGTAGGCGATCTACCCGCGCCACCCGGCACTCAACCGCCTGTCCCTGGAGTGAGTTACGCCCAGGTGACGGACTCAGTGTCGGGTCCCCCAGAAAAGAAGTGATCGCTCAGCCCCACGGTCTGAGCTCGGAGGGGGAAGTGTGGTGACCCGACTGGACCGGGGTCAACGAAGAGTTTCTCTCGTGACCTCGTTTCGGGTGTAAGGGGAGCCGCAAGCGCGTCTCCCTTCCCTCAGTGCATTGACATCTAGTCAATGGACAGGCGTCTGCCCTGAGGGAGTGGGGATGGCTCGTCCACCCCACCATTGGGTGATTCCGGTCACCTGTCAACCCCGCTTTGTGCAAAGGAATGTGCCTTGCACTGAGCGGGCAGAACCAACACAACCACCAAACGAGAAACACACGTAAAACCCGTCGTCCTACAAGATCAGGCCCAAGTAAATATACTGGGATTGACCAAGGACAAAGGACAATTTACCGTGAGTACGTTTGGTCAGTGTCAAACTCCGCAGAGTAACCTGCGAGATAAGATTACCACACTATTTTAGCACACCAGCTAGAAATAGTAAAAACCACTCCAGTTTAGCGAGTTGTGCAGACAAACGGTCGCACAAGCCTAAACTGCAGTAAAACAACGACGAGTGTTCCCGCCGCTGTGTGACCGCCGGGAGCCAGAAGAGTCCGCCGCTGTGTGATCGCCGGACACCACACAAAAAACCTAGACAACAGACCGAAGTAAGCCTTTTAACTAAGCATTCACTCGCGCCTGACCAGCGTGAGCCCGAAGGACCAGCCAGAGACGAGCCGAGGACGCCATATTGCCACGCCGGCCCAAGACGACATCACGTTGCCACAACGAGGACGCCATCTTGGACACGAACGAGACAACAGACGACCTCACCGATTCCAGCCAGCTTTCATCTTACTCTTACCTTTCCATTCCCATCACCCATTCCGATTTACCTTTTACTTACCTTTCATATATATATATAAGATATATCTGTACATTGTCCCACAGAATAAATCTATATTATATTTTACCTTTTATATCTGTGTAATCATTTCTTTGGGTAAACCGCTCGAACAAAGCGGTAGTGAGTTAGTCGAATTAAGTAATCAACCCACGAGTTAGCGACGGTTAGAGTTGAGCGCGACAACTGGTATTGTGCTCCCCTACCCAGGTAGTATTCCCTTCCACCTTGACACAAGAGGTATCCCCTTAGGACTCTGAATATCATGGGCCCCTAATTCCAAAAATAAAATATTGTGACGGTATGGTCTTACCCATGGTAACCTGGGGTGGGATGCATTCTCACGTAAAATAAGACAAGGATTCCAGATTGTTGGGTTGTTGTCCTTTAATCATTGACTAGGGATTGGAGTCTCCAGTCTACCCACGTGTTGGCGAAGGCACGCCACGCCAGCAACTAACCTGTCACACACAGGGAGGGATCCCCAAGAATAACGTGGCCGGTTGGACATAACTATTCTGCTGTATTCATCTGTACAGCCCATGCAATCGCTTATGGAGGCTGTGGTGGATTCGACGTCTCACCACTGAGCGTTGCAGTGGTGACTAGGGAGGAAAGCAAAGTCAGCACAGAGCACGACTGCTCTTGCTGGCTTCAGGACTTCACTTCACATGTCTGTCTCAGTTGAGACCCAGCGCTTTTTTCTCTAACTGCACTACTAAGCTCCTTGCTTCTCTGTACTGGGTAATCCAACTCTGCAAGGAGGGGTGACGTTTGGGCTATTGGGCGGAGTGTGGTAGTGCCGCAGTTCACACTCGGGTGGCCAAGCGATCACAAGATTAAGCAATTGCAAAGGGACACAGTTTGTACCGTGCCGAAACTTAGAACTACGGGTACATCCGGAGTGAGATAAAGGAATGTTTGGTTTGTTTATTTAGATGTGGTAGTGTGAGTTGAGAGTGAGGTTTTGTTGTTGTTTGTATTTGCTGTGAGTATTGGTTTGTGATCCCAGAATTATGAGATACTCTATGTTGTGGGAATATAGATTCCAACTGCCAAAAAGTTTACTGAAATACGGATATACTGTGGTTGTTTCTGTGTGGCTGTTGCAGTTTTTATAACTTAATATTAATATTTTATGTGTTTACACTTTCAAACCAAAATTATAAATTTGATTTGGAAAAAACCTGTCAGGAGAAAATAATAACACGGAAAATAAGGCATCATTTTGACAAGCTAGAATTAAAAAACACAAAGTTTTTGAGTTGTTCTGGGGATTTGAGTTGTGACAATCACTCAGTTTCTCACTCGATATAACGATAATTGCGCCAATAGATGGCGCTGACGACAAGAAACGGCAAATTTAAGTTAGAATTTGTCATTTGATTGTAAAATCACATAAAACGCAACTTTTATGTGATTTTAAGGCAGAAAGCTAAGTTTATCATATCACCACAGTTTGAGGGGGGTGGTATGGTGCTGAGAAAATATAATTTATCTTGTATCTCTGAAAATATTATTCTACTTCCTTTGCAGAAGAACGTAGTTTATTGTCCGACGTGATTACTTCTGAGAAACCCAAAAGTACAAACCATCACCTCAACTGGTGCTTGACCATGCCTACTACAGCAGAAGACATCCAAGCCAACTCTATCCAAGTGAAAAATACATCAGTTCCACTAAGGTAAGTTTTCCCATCTGTATGTAGTTTTTGCTAAGGATGATTAGCTTTTAGCTTTGTGATTTTAATTATGCTCACCACTGTGACTCCCATTGACTCAAAGATTGTGAACAGTTGCAAGCTCCACGAGCAGACATGTGGGATGTAGGGATCATCAGCCCTGAGTGAAAAAGGTGTCCATTTTCATCAGCTTTTGGACGGGACGGTTGCAGTTGTAGCGTGCCCAACAGCTCCCCACACAGTGAGGCGGGAAACCCCAACCTCTAGGCAACAATTAAAGGCCAAAACCCAACAATCTGGAGTCTCTGTCTCGTCTTTATGTGATGTATGCGTCCCTCTCGTGTAGTAAATCCCCATACTATACGGGTAAGACCATATCCAGTCACAAGTTCTCCAATCTGTAGGTAGCTTTTGCCAAGTATGATTAACTTTTAGCTTTGTAGTTTCAATTATGCTCACCACTGTGACTTCCATTGACTCAGAGATTGTGAGCAGTTGCAGCCTCCATGAACAGACATGTGGGTTGTAGGGATCATAAGCCCAAAGTCCGGATGATATTCGTTTACTCTCCAATAAGTAACTTGTCAGTTCATTAATTATGGGTTATCAGCTTATTTTAATAAATGGAAACGTGCAGAATAACAATTTCCAGCTTTAACGAAATGACGAATGAATTGAAAATATTCGAAACAAATACTGAATGTTATTCTAACCTGTTGGGCTTTTATTTATGACACTAGCAACTATAGGCAGTGTTGTGTGCGTTACTTGAATTTGGTAATGTTACCGTTACCGTTACTTGGCAAAAAAAATAACTAGTTACCAACCGTTACTGTTACATTTTAGGTAGCTAAGTTATCGTTATGGTTACATTACCATTACATTTCCGTTACGTTACCGTTACATTTATGCAAATTTCCAATTTCTACTTTTTCGGTTTAAGGTGTGGTTTTTTAGTTTATTTTTGTGAATTGAATAATTGGGGACATGAGTGTTCATAAAACCTAATTCTTCGGATAATCAAACTTTAGGTTTAAGCACACACTGCTGCGTATACAAATAAAACTTATTAAAAAATTGTTAAAAAACATAGAACTGACCAAAAATGAATAAAAAACCATCAAAAACCATTAAAAATTGATAATACGTAAATAGGTGAAAATCGTCAAAAAACATTAAAAACCGATTATAAATAGGTGGAAATCGTCAAAAAACATTAAAAACCTATTAGAAATAGGTGAAAATCGTAAGAAAACATTTAAAACAGATTAGAAATAGGTGAAAATCGTCAAAAAACATTAAAAATTAAACAACAAATCGATCAAAAAATTCCCGACTGCTGTTCGGCTAACCGATTACTTGTTGTTTGTTCGTAACGGTAACGTAACGTTCAAAAAACGTCCGTTACTACAAAAAATAAAAAATAAAAATTTCCAAAGAATACCCTGAACTTTATGTAAGTGCCTTAGTACTAGTGGAAATCACTTTGCACTAAAAATAAAGTATCCCTCACGTGCATTGAAAACAAATTTGATTTTCTGTAGTACTAGACAGAGAGCATTCGTAATGATGGCATATGCCATTTTAGAAACATTATAAATTTTGATATCAGATGGGCCACTAATATGTACCACGTTATTCACTTTATTTAATTCGGTGTAAAAATAAATCATGGTTGTGAACAATAGGGACTGATTTCGCGCATTAAAGTTTGACGAAATTTGAGAAAAATTATACAACGGACTTATTTCGCGCCTGTAGTGTTGTAATAGGCCACTAGATGGCGTTAGTGATCAAGGCCGATGACAAGGCCGTTTAGAGAATTAAAGAGCACTTGCTAGCGAGCATTGGAATGGAGCGCATGTCAGTCATTTCACACAATATCACATTGGCGACGAGATGAAAAGTGCATACGTGGGATTGGACATTTAGTGACTTTTGAAGCGATGGTGCGTGAGTTTTTTTCGTGTTGAAAATAACGATTGAGCTGATTCACTGTCATGGCGGAAGAGACGAAGCCCACAGCCGTGGCGACGGTGGGCGTGGCAAGTTTCGTGCAAACAACCGGTATTCCTCCGTTTGACGTGCACGGTGAGACCACGACGCAGTCACAGCGGTGGAAGAGATGGTTGAGCAGGTTGGAGATGTATTTAATAGCGGCGGGAATTACGGACGATAACAGAAAAATGGCGACTTTATTACATCAAGCAGGGGAAGAAGTGTTTACAGTGTACGAGACCTTGACAATTGCGGTGAAGGATTATAAATCGGTAAAAGAGGCTTTAACAACTTATTTTATTCCGACTAAAAATAAGGAATTCTGTGTGTATACTTTCCGTGTGTCTCGGCAAGAGACGAATGAGACTTTAGATAGATATCAGATGCGCCTACGACACCTGGCGGTGGGATGCGAGTTCCACGACGATGACAGAGAGATCAAATCGCAGCTTATATTGGGGACAAGTATGAATCGCCTACGTCGACAGGGGTTACGCGACGATACTTTGACGTTGAAGCAGCTTCTTGATATGGGCCGTGGCTACGAAGCATCGGAATGGCAAGCAAGGCAAATGGAGGGAGGAGATAAGGAGACGCCAGTCGAGGTAAATTTGGTACGTAAAATGGAGAATGCCCGCAAAAGGACGAACAGTAGTATGGAGAATCGGCGGAGCGAATTTGCGACGGGCGGATCTCGAAGTGGATCGGTGGGAGCGGCAGGCAGACGGTGCTTTAATTGCGGGAGAAACTGGCCACATCCGAGCCCGCAAGACTGCCCAGCGAGGGGTGTCACGTGTAGAGGATGCGGAAAAACGGGGCATTTTGTGCGATTTTGTCGCGCGAAGCAAACAGAGTCGACGGAGGGCAGACAGAAGGTGAATATAGTGAATTACGAACGAGAGAGAGAGTGGGACGATGATGAAGGGGATTTATTCACGATTGGACTGTGTACGGACGGAAATACGAGAAAGAACAACATGCCCGAAGTGCGGTTGACGGTGGGAAAGGAAAACCACAAGGTGAAGTTCGTCGTTGATTCGGGGACGTCGGTAAACATTTTGGGGAGAGAGATTTATAGGAATATGGCATTTAAACCGACGTTACAAGTGAGTCGAGCCAAACTGTTTACATACGGGTCGTCGGAACCGTTGCCGCTGTTGGGGCGGATGGAGTTGGTATTACGATGGGAAGAGGAAAGTGTGACAACGACGGCTTATGTTGTTGACCGCCCGGGGGATTCGTTATTAAATTATGAAACAGCTAAGCGTTTGGGTATAGTGAAAGTGGTGAATAGTGTCCAACAAACGACTTTGGAAGAGGAGATTAAGAAGCAATATCCGAAGCTCTTTCGGGGCGTAGGTAAGCTGAAGGACTACCAGATACACCTGCACGTGGATGAAGATGTGGCGCCGGTAGCCCAGAGATACCGTCCTATCCCGTTCCATTTAAGAAAAAAGGTGGAGAAGGAGCTGGACAGGTTGTTACAAATGGACGTCATTGAGCGAATTGATGAGGGGATGGGCCCGACGCCATGGGTATCGCCGATCCATTGTGTGGATAAGCCAAGGGACCCCGATCCCGACGCCATTCGCCTGTGTGTGGATGCGCGAGAGGTCAATAGAGCTATCAAACGGGTGAGACATACGTCACCACGATTAGAAGATGTGATTGCGGTAGCGGAAGGAGCCGTCTTGTTTTCAAAATTGGACTTGAACCACGGTTTTAATCAAGTGGAACTTGACGGGGAGTCGCGCAAATACACAGTATTTGCGACTCACGTAGGATTATTTCGTTTCAAACGGCTGCTGTTTGGCATCAATTCAGCGTCGGAACTGTTCCAGGACACGATCCGACAAGTGATCGAAGGTTTGCCTAATTGCATAAACATTGTCGATGACATTTTCGTTGTAGGAAAAACGGGCGAGGCACATGACGCAGCGATGCACGCGGTGTTGAGACGATTGGAGGATAAAGGCCTGACGCTGAACGAGGAAAAGTGTGAGCTGCGCCGCGGCAGAATTGTTTTCTTCGGCCACGTGTTTTCGGCCAGTGGCATTTCTATAGACCCGCGTAAGGTGGAGGCGGTAGAAAGAATGGAACCCCCGAAGTCAGTTGCTGAGGCGAAAAGCCTGTTAGGAATGGTCATCTATTGTGCGCGATTCGTCAGAAACATGGCGGATATGTTGAAGCCATTGCGAGACGTGGCAAAGAAGGCCAACGCAGCGTTCGTTTGGGGAAAAGATCAACAGACGGCGTGGGCGGAAATTAAAGGACAATTAGGAAATAAGAGTGTATTGGCATACTACGACCCAACGGCCAGGATCCATCTGACGGTCGATGCGGGCCCGAATGGGCTGGGAGCGATTTTAGCCCAGATTAAGGGGGCAGATACGGAACCGCGGGTCGTGGCCTACGCAAGTCGCACACTAACAGAAGTGGAGAAAAGATATTCTCAAATCGAACGAGAGACTTTAGCGGCCGTGTGGGCCATCGAACATTTTTATTTATATTTATACGGAATAACTTTTGTGCTTTTTACAGATCATAAGCCTCTCATTAGCATTTTCGGGAATCGGAAGTCGCGACCGTCCGCGAGAATAGAACGCCTCTGCTTGCGCATACAACAATACGTGTTTGAAGTTAAATACACAAAAGGGGCTTCGAATCCAAGCGACTATATGTCGCGGCATTCGGGAGCGGAGAAGGGATGCGGTGTAACAATGTCACGAGCGGTCGAGCGTTACGTCAATTTCGTTGTGAGAACGCGCATGCCGAGTTCATTGACGCGGGAACAGATCGCGAAGGCAACGGCGGAGGACAAGGAATTGCAGTTGTTAAGGACGACGTTACAGTGCACGGGAGGCGAACGGGACAGGTTATGGAAACAGGAGGGTTTAAAACCGTTTAGACTTTTGCAGGACGAATTAACGAGTTCGGTGGACGGAATCGTTTTGCGGGGAGACCGGATCGTCATCCCGGAACAACTAAGAGATGCAGTGATAACCCTGGCGCACCGGGGGCACCAGGGAATCGTGAAAACGAAGGTGCTGTTACGACAAAAAATATGGTTTCCCGGGTTAGATGCGCGAGTCGAGCGAGCGGTGGCGGGATGCCTGCCGTGCCAGGCTTGCGTGCCGATACGAACGAGGACGCCATTGGTTATGACGGAGCTTCCAGATAGGCCGTGGCAGCGACTCGCCGTAGATTTCCTGGGCCCATTCCCAGATGGGAAGATCTTATGCGTATTAATCGACGAATATTCTCGATTCCCATTCGTCGATGGAGTCGCGTCAACGGGAGCCCGGGGAGTGATTAATTTGATGAAGAAGCGATTTTCTGAACTGGGCATCCCAGAAGTTATTAAATCGGATAACGGGCCGCCATTTGCATCAGGCGAATTCGCCGAGTTCGTGAAAGACATGGGCATACGGCATCAGCGGGTGACGCCGCTATGGCCAGAGGCCAACGGCGAAGCCGAACGCTTCATGAGGACTTTAAATAAGGCGATCCTGGCGGCTGTGACGGAGGGTAAGAAATGGCACGAAGAAATTTGTGAATTCTTACTCAATTATAGAGCAACGCCGCACACAACAACGGGTGTTCCGCCGGCAGAATTGTTATTTAGCCGACCGATTAAGACGAGGTTGCCACAAATTTTCGCATTACAGGAGGATAAGTTAGTGAGAAAAAGGGACGAAGAGAGAAAGACGGAAATGAAAAGACTGGCGGACGAAAAGAGACAAGTTAAGGAGCATGGATTGACAGTGGGAGATTTGGTTTTGGTTAAGAGAAGGAAAACGAATAAACTAATATCCCCGTATGACCCAGTACCATTTAAGATAGTTTCGATTGTGGGCTCCCAGATTAGAGCGTGCAGAGGCTCACAGAACATCGTACGGAACTCCTCGTTCTTCAAAAAGTTGCAGGGCGAAGAGAGGGAGAAAGAGGATCGAGAATTTGAGGAGGAGCGGAGAGAGGAGTGCGTAGAGGAAGAGAGAGGGGAGACGCAGGAGGAGATGAGGAGGGAGCTGGCACCTCAGGTGGAGCCGATTCCAGCGCGCCAAATGGAAATGTTGGCGATCCCGGAGGAGGAGCTGGGTCTACAAAGAGAGCGGATGTCCCACGTCGAGCCGGTGCTCCAGGATGAACCACCACAACACGTTGAATTACCGATGAATCTGAGGCGATCGTCGAGGACGACGCAGGGCAAGCCACCTGCCCGGTACGGGGACTTTGTGCCAACGAAGGTGAAACGGGGAAGAAATAAGAAGAAATGGTGAAGGAACAATTTGGTGAAAATAGTGACTTTATTGTGAAATTTAATATTTGATGTGATAATGTTTTGTGCTCGAATTGTAAATTAATATTGTACATTCTTTTATTCTAATTTATTACAGTTGTATTGGGGGGAGGGATGTAGTGTTGTAATAGGCCACTAGATGGCGTTAGTGATCAAGGCCGATGACAAGGCCGTTTAGAGAATTAAAGAGCACTTGCTAGCGAGCATTGGAATGGAGCGCATGTCAGTCATTTCACACAATATCACAGCGCCCACACTGCGCATTAGAACAAAAAATATGAATGCCCGGAGCATAATCCACGACTGCACGAGGGTGGCAAGATGCAATCATTCAAGAATAAAAAGGATTGAATGCACTTAATTCTTTGCTAGTACACTTAGATCGTGTGATTGTTCAACATTTCTAATTTGTTGTTTTGATCTAAATTAAAGGTATTGATAAATCCCTCACCAGTCGTTTATCAAATACACCCTGTATTTACAAATCCTATGCAATTAAACAACAAAACTTACAAAGCAATAATTAATTTGCAAAAGGTAAGGATTAAACCTTAAATAAACCACCAGGGTTGGAACCACTACACTATACAAATAGAAACGTAGGCTACTCATCCCTAGCAATGAGTAATTTATTTTCGCCACTACTAAAGCTTGTAACGATGTCGATTTAGCATTATTCCTGTTGAAGTGAAGCACAAAGTTTAACCCGACAAGAAGGAATGCTTAACGGGAACTAAAGCTTTATACAGAACGTTTCAGAATTCATGTTTCACAGAAATAGGGGGTGTAGATGGGAACTAGAAGATTACGTTTCCACTAATCAAAAATTCAAAAAAGAATTTCCCACTTAGTCACAGCTCCAGAAACAATGGAAGATTTCGTACCAGCTGTGCATTGATGCACATGGTGGACATGTAGAGCATCTCTTGAAATAAACTTCTGCTGTTGGCAAACGTGGGTGATATGCGTGATGCGCAATATTTGAAATCTTCCATTGTTTTTGGGGATGTGACTAAGTGGGAATTTTTTTTGGAATTTTTGATTAGTGGAAACGAACTCCTAATCCCCCTCTACACCCCATATTTCTCTGTAACATGGATTCTGAAACACCCTGTAAAAAGCAGCACTTGAAGTACCCGTAATAGCACTTACAAGTTAGAGTAATAAATACTCCAGGCAGAAACACTTGGCAACCTTTACATTGTATGTGTATCGGTTGATTGTTGTCATAAACAATTAGTTTTAACCCAAATAATTGCATAGTTGCGGATGCGACATCTACTTTCTTCAATGCAGGTTCCAACCCTGTACATCACAAGATTCTCCTCATGACACTGTTTAAACTAACAAGTAAGTAAGAGGCATTGTTTACATTGTTAACCCCAAATGGTATACAATTCGCCATTGAACTCGAGTGTTCTAAGGTCTCAGTTGCAAAAATACGAAGCAATGGATTAAAAAAGTTATAAATAATTATATTCTAACAATTAAATTCTAACTTATTTTAGTATCACTTCATCAATACAAAAAGAAGTCCGTGTGACAACAACTTGATTGATTGCTTAAAACCATGTTTCCTGAAAAAAATGAAATGCAGGTACTGTAAAATAAACTAATTATACAAGAATATTTTTATGGCTTAGAAGATGATGCTATTACTTGGGCAATAATAGAGAGTTTGCGGGATGCATTTTTCCCTTACAGTTAAACACTATACACTATTTTAGTGCTATATCGTAAGGGAAAAATCTTTAGTGTAACGTTTTCAACACTAAATTAAATTATAGTGCAGGCAATCGGAATTGAGAACTATATTGTTAGCTTTGCCCATTGCAAATGGCGATTATTTTGTTTTCCCGATCAAACACATCACAGTCATAAGTAAGCTTTTAGATTATCATTCGAAATTTGGCAAATTTCTTTCGAAATGTTGCAAATTTCATTTAAAATTTTGAAAATTTAGTTGGCTAAAATAGTGTAGTGACAAGGGAAAAGTGCAGCTGCAAAAACTTAATTTATTATTTTTTCCTTACACTATTTTTATACTGTATAGTGTTTAACTGTAAGGGAAAAATGCATCCCGCAAACTCTCTAATACATTGTATACTGTATGGCATACCAAGGTTTTCTATCCTTTTACCCCTTCCCGCACACAAGTAGAAATTATCAGCGGGCTAAAAGGCGTTTGATAAAAAGTATTTCAACAAGGAGATAAGATTGATCCTGCATCTCCAAAACTATGTGCACCAAACTTGTGCGAAATACTCGCCGTCAAGAACTCCATACTCTAACTCACTGATAGAAAGTAGGCAGTTCCTATTGGCTGAGGCTGTTTACTTCCAACTGTTGCCTGTATACCACCACCAGAAAATGTATTTTTTTGTGGTTTAAATTTGTGTGATTATTGTAATGGTTTGAATGATATTAATTAGCTTTTAAATTAATTTTTCATTAATCCTTTTGTACTAGGTATCCATTTTATGAAGCGCGGGTTCTTCCAAAATGCAATCGGAGTGAAATTTGGAAGCAGTACTTGGCAATAATAATGGTATTTTCTTCCAAAAATGTGTTTATGGATTGCAACTGTACCAATTTATGTGATGTGACACAAGCAAGCAGAATGATTGATCCACTGTCCTCGAGAGAAAATATCCTAGAATTGTACGTTGCGAATAATTATGTTAGATCATTGCAAGAATATTTTTCAGATGATATCATCTTTCTTTTGTGTGACATTGGAGGAAACATCAGTCTCTACTTTGGCTTGTCTTGTTTAGCAATGATTGACATTTTTGTCCACTGTTGCAAATTGCCTTTTGTTAAGTCCAACAAAACAAGAAAATCAGATGCCATGCTGTTGGAAAAAGTTAAAATGATACTAGAGACAAGAAAAAAGAAAATAAAGAAACAATCAAAACTAACCGGTTCGAAAAAACTAAAATTCATCATATGCTTATTTCTGCATTTTGTTTCAGTTTATTACATTTGTGATTTATTTGTTTCCTACTTTGAATATCCAACATACACGTCTGTCAGTCTCATTTCGGACAAAATAATTCATTTTCCACTCGTTATTACATGTGATGAAAGTAGTACTATATTAGAAGCTAAAGAAAAATTAGCTAAAAAACTAAATGGTGATTGCAATCGTTAGCAACTCGTGGATTTACTCCATCAATCATCAGAATTTGCTAACAGACCACTGCAATTATGGAAAGCTTCATCTACTTTTACTAACCTTGTTGAAGTGGGAAAAGAGTTCTTGAACGTAACCCAGTTAATACTCAATTGTTTTGAATTTGCATAATTTTTTCTTTATTTTACAGATATCAAAACGTTCGTACGATGTAAATTATGCTAATGTATCAATTGTGTTGACAGAATTTTGAATATGCACTGTTTTCAAGAAAAGTACAAACATTTTATGGGTTTGTGGGTGTCGTTTGGGATTGAGATATCTAGAGAAAGTTATAATTTTGGATGGCAGATCCATACTAAGTGGAGATCCTTTTAATTACTAGTTAAATATTTAGTAATTAAAATTAGTCTCGCACCAGTCATCCTGAGTAAGGTGGACAGATCAGGTAGCCCTCTCACAAGTCAGATTTTGGTGGCAAAATGGGTGCTCTCCATTTTAAATACTATTTATTACAGTTGCATGTTTGTGATCAGAACGATTGTAATGATCAATTACGTCACAAACATACAACTCAAAAAAATTGTTCTGCTTGTAAATGTTTTCAGATGATGCAAAATTTAAACCAGGTGTAAATCTTTTATGGATTTGCCCTGAAGTCACTTACAATCTGTGCAACAAAAACCAACCAGTGAGATATTTTGGATACTCAGATAAATATTATTCAGATAAAGTATCAGATAACTACGTGTTATTCATCTATTTTTAATGCAATCTAGCATTTCATTCTGCCACAAAACCAATATTTTCATCCGAAACACATTTTTTACATCCACAGCCAATATTACACTATAGTTGGAATTTCTCGTCAAACAGTAAATTCTGAACACCAAAACGTCGATTGTTTATAATAGGTTTCTATTTATTAGCTAATTCGACTAAATACACCAAAAAGTCCTTGCAAACCAAACAAAGAAGTGTCAGAATGTGAGCAAAAATGTTACACTTCAAAGCAAAAACCACTACTCACTTGCAGGTTTGAAATTCATGAAATTCAGTTTAAAGTTTAATGTTGTCGCGCTCAACTCGGTCTGTCGCTGATACGTGGTATGAGTCACTCTCTAATCTCGCAATACCGCTTCACTCAAGCGGTTACCCAAATAATGTGAAACGGCAAACAATGTAAAATGGTAAATATAATAAATGTATTTATTATACGGGAATGTACAGGTAAAAGGGATAAAATATGTAAGGGAATAAAAAGGTAAAAGGTTGGGGTGTGTGAAGTTGGCGGGAAACTGGTCGAGGTCGTCCTTTGTTGGCGTTCTGGATCCAAGATGGCGTCCGCGTGGCAACGTGGTGTCGTCTTGGGCCGGCGTGGCAATGAATGGCGTCCTCGTCTCACGTTTCTCGTTCGGTCCTTCGGGCTCACGCTGGTCGGGCGCGAGTGAATGCCTAAAAGGTCTTACTTCTGGTCTGTTGTCTAGGTTTAGGGTTTTGTTTAGGTGTCCGGCGATCACACAGCGGCGGACGCTTGGTGGTTCCCGGCGATACACACAGCGGCGGGAACGCTCGTCGTGGTTACTGCAATTTAGGCTTGTGCGACCGTTTGTCTGCACAACTCGCTAAATTGGAGTAGGTTTACTATTTCTAGCTGGCTTGCTAAAATAGTGTGGTAATCTTGTTTCGCAGGTTAGTAGGTTACTCTGCGGAGGTTAACACAAATCAATCGTACTCACGTTGAAAGTCCCTTGTCCTAGGTCACTCCTGAAGTCTTTGTACTTAGGCTTGATCGTTTTAGGACGTTTGGCTTTTACGTGTATCTTGGTTGATTTTTGTGTTGGTTCTGCCCGCTCAGTGCAAGGCAAATTCCTTTGCACAAAGCGGGGGGTGACAGGTGACTAAAGCCACCCAATAGTGGAGAAGACGAATCTCCCCCACTCCCCCAGGGCAGACGCCCGTCCATTGACTGGATGTCAATGCTCTGAGGGAAGGGAGGCGCGCGTGCGACTCCCCTTCTTTACCCGTATGTAGGCCACGAGAGAAACTCTTCGTGCCCCACCCCAGTCGGGTCACCACACGTCCCCCTCCCAGCTCTGACCGCCGGTGTCCGGAGCGATCAATCCTTCTTGCTGGGACCCGACGCTGGATCCATCGCCTGGGCGAAACTCACTCCAGGGACGGGCGGCTCAGCGCCGGGCGGCACAACGCCGGGCGGCAAAACCAGATCTCCAACCAAGGCTGAAGACTGGTCGCGGGGGTCCTCGTGCTCGGAAATAAAGCACAATTCGTGGCCGCCGGCTGGCTCGTACGGGGCACGTCTCCTCTCATGCAGCCACACCCGCGGAATGAACGCCGAAAACCCGGAATTGGTGTGCCGGATTGCGTTCGCCTCCGCGGCCGTTCGAGGCGCACGGTGGGCCCTCAGCAAACGCTGATGGAGGATCAAATCGGTGGTCTGGCGCACCTGGTTGTGTAGCCAAACGAATACCGATTTCCCCTTGTCTCTCTGCGCGAGGATGAATTTGCGCGTCGCCGTCGTCATCGACAGCTGAGAGAACTCGTCACATAGCTTCTCATAATAGTTCGTCTGAAGCTTCGCCGCTTTCGCTGGCTTGGCGCTCTTCGGAACTACCGCCTGCTGGACAGTCTCTTCCCGCGCTTGTTGGGCTGCGGGAGGCGTCAGGCTCTGGCGAGCGGCGGACATCGTTGGTGGCGTCCGACACAGCAGGCGTCTCGGCTTACCCGCCGCATTTGATAGGACGGGTGTCTGTGGTGTCGCCGCTGGTGGCATCGGTGGCGGCGGCGGAGGTGGAGTTGGGGCTCCACGTGAAGCAGTCGAAGAGGCGGCGTCGCTCTCCATCGGCTCTTCACTCGTGACCATCATTGCGTGTGACTGCGCTGACGGTGTTGGCTCCCACGTGGTAACGGCGTGGCGGAAGGCCATGCTCCGCAACTTATACCCCTCCCATTCGGGGTTCACCACGTCCCGGGTCAGCTCGAAGCGAGTCATCGCCGGGTTGGGGAGAATGGCGCTCCATTCCCCAACGAGTGCGCGAGGTATCTGCACACCCTCTCTGTCTACTACGGACCAACAGGCCATCGCCTGTCGTCCGACCCCAAAGAGCGAGGGGGTCAATAACTGGACCATGATTTTCGTCAAAGCCAGCTGTAGACTGCGCCGATTTACAGGGTTGCTGCGATCAGGATCTGCAGCGAACGCACGCGAGTGGTGCCGCATCATCGAAATCCCCCACTCGATGAAATGGCGCTGAGTGACGTCGGCGCCCTGCAGAGCAGCGGCGGCGGCCCTCGGGTCCTCCATCACAAATGCGAAGGCCAAGAGCTCTTCGATCGATGGATTGGCTGCTTCTCGAGCCAGCCGTGCGTTTTCGTCACGCTGTTCATACCACATCGCGGTGCGGTCGTGTCTTGCCTTGCTCGGGTAATATTCTCCGAATCGGGCGTTATGGCATTCCCGCGCAATGCTCTGGTGCACGGGCAACATCACGAAGGCGTCGATGGTCGGGTTCGGCGTGACGCTCGAACCCGGCATCGGCGGCGGCGGCGGAGGCTGCGTCGGCGGCGGCAGCGTCAATGACTGCTGTGCCGGCAACGGTTGCGACGTTGATGACGGCGTCAGCAACAGCAACGTCAAAGACTGTTGTGCTGGCGGTGGCAGCGTCGCTTGCGCCTCAGTCGTCGTGACTTGAGGCGCCGGGGCAGGCGTGACGGTGCTCGTCGGCGGAACGACGGCCGTGGGTCGCGAATTGACATATTCGCTTAACCACCGTGCCACTTCGTGTGGAATCACGGTACCATGTTCGACGACGCCCATCTTGCGGGCGAACTGCATCGCGGGGTCGAAACGCGACAATTTCTTGCGTTTCATCTGAGTGATGATCTCGCGAAGGTCCCGCGTGTCTGGCGCTAGGACGCGACGCTCCCCGGAAGATCGGCCACTCGACTTCGATCGTGCCTCTCTCGCTTCCTTCGCTTCGATTGCTTTGAGAGCGTGTTCGGGAAGGGGAATTCCCCGCGCCTCGCAGCGAGCGAAATACCGCTCTTTGCGGTCTCGTTTCCGCTGCTCACGGTGAGTCAGCGGATGTCTGCCGACACGGGGACGAGAGACTCGCTCTTCGTCGCCCGAAATCCAGACTTCTCGAGTCTCTTTACCGTCCTTCATCTGACGGTTGACGAACACCCTTGGTCTGGTGTAATTCGCGGGGTCGCGCGGTGGCTGCGCTGACGTTCCCGCTCCATCGTTGACGGTCGAGTGCTGTTCGACGCACTGTTTCTTCGACCGTCCCGGGGAGCGCGATTCGCTGCCCCCGGTTCCCTTGGAGCGTTTGCGCTTCCTTGGGAAATTATATTTGGGGCCGAGAATTCCCAAATAGTGGAGTTGCCACATTTCAGCTTGTGACGTGAGAATCCCCATTCTCGGTCGCCACTGTGGCGTAACCTCTCCCTGCCGAATCTGCTCGCACCACAGATGTATATCGGCGGTGCTCATTCCGTCGTCTTGCAAAATCCGCTCTGCAACCGCCGGCGCAGTGTCAATTAGCTGCTGGCGGTAGTGTTGATACACTTCTTCGCGGGCCTCCTCGGTCTCGGCCGCTTGCCACGCGAACAACACATGCTCTTCCGCCGGCCTGCCGGAGTATTGGCTCGACAGGGCCGGGTGGAAGATTGGTGACTTCGGGTCATCGATGCGAGCGAGCTCTGCAGCGACGACGTTTCGCACCGACTCCGGGAACGCGTCCAGGAGTGTACAATCGTTAACCCAACGCTTGGCGAGGGCGCGCGAAAATAATACGCGCAGGCGGTATGGCTTTGCATCTTCGCCAAAGCAGCGGCGCAGAAAATCGGGCAGTACGCCTCGATAAATGCCCGCTCGCACTATGCATGCGGGGCTGAGCGCTCCCCACGTGTCTCGGAGCTCCATCTGCAATGATGGAAACAAAATAATTAGTAAAATCGCCAATAACACGGAGATAAATAGGGGGTGGGCTCGAGGAACGTCGCTGAAACGTGCGACCGTTCGTCGAGTCCTATTCCTGTTCATTGATTCGTCCTTGTCAGGAAGAAAGAGTCTTCTTGGCACATCTGGCTCACGTCCAACGATAACCACGTGACGGAATCGAGCGTATTAATCCGGAAATTTTTTCTTCGGATTATTTAATTTAAAATTAAACTGTAAATTCGTATTAAACCAATAAATTCGCGAAATCGTTCGTGAAAATCTCCAATGACAATTTTAGAACATGTAAACAAATGTTCTTGTCGTGAATTAACTTGTAAAGAAATAAATTTATCTAAAACTATTCCCAAAATTCGGGAACAACTCGAATTTAAAACGAATCTAAAATAAATCAGTGTCATCGGAAAATTCGCGAATAAAATAACGAATAAAAATAGAAAACAACGTTCTATAAATTATTCCAAAATCTATCCAATAAATTATTCTCATTTCTGGAATATAAAAAGAAAGCTCGTTTCCTTTGTCTCGTTTGTGTCGATTGTCGTGAGTCATTTTCAAGGAGCGAGGCGACATTAAGTCTGCCATCGCGTCCTTGAAAACAAACAATAAGGAGAAAATACAATCGCTTGCGCGATCGTGTGTATTAGTATAATAATTATACATTATTTCGAACGCAGAGCGTTCATGTCAAGTGTTAGTCAAATGTATCTTTAATTCAACCGCACGGAGCTAAATCTCGTGCGGCGATGCCGACTACTACCTGATCGGGTGGAACTACGTTAATGTCCTGGTCCCAATTCTCGTCATGATGCTCGATTTCAAGCATTTCCTCATCCCCTCCTTCCTCAGCCATCGTGAGGATTGCGCGTTCAGTCAGACCACGATGAAAAAAACTTAAAACTCCTCGTAAAATGGATCAAAAACTCGGTTAAAAATAACTCGATGCGTATCACGTGCGGACGACGATCAGCTGATTTAGCGGAAGTCCGGGTGAAAACGAGGCAATCGTGGTGGGTTCTGGGTAATTTTACTCCAGAACCAGGTGTTTATGACTTGTGCGCAACAGCCCGTGCGCAGGTTACGCTACGGGGCTCCTTTGTTTCTACGCCCGTGCGCGATCGCTGCTACGGGGTCTTTTGCACGCGGTATCCGACCCGTGCCGATAATTTTGCTACGGGTCCCGCGCTTCCACGCCATCTCGTGACGCGAATTCGACCGATATCCGCTTTGTTGGACTTAGCGAAATTTTTCGAGTCTCGGATTTTGATGGCTAGCGCTGTCGATCGATCAAATTTTTTGTTTTTCAGCGTCGCCATCGACTCGTAACGTTTTCTACTCCTTTCCTACGACCTTTCCGTCTTTTATGAACGGATTACTTCTACGAGGCCGCAGGTGATGAGTTGAGACAGGTACGATATTTTTTGTTGTTTTTTGTGTCTGTACCTCCTCATGTGTATTTCTTTTTTTATCCGTGTTTTTTGTGTTTGTTTCAGGAGTTTCTCCTGTTTCCCCCCCGACCAAAATTGGATCCGGAACGGATTCAACTATCTCGTTTACCGGAGGTGAAGGGGCGTCGACATGCTCCTCGTTGTCACTTGGCGGTGCTTTTTCCGACTCGCCAGCGAACATATCGACGATTTGGCCGTCAGTTTTTGACTTGACTTGGCCCTTGGCCCACATTTCTTGCGGGAATTCCGGAATGTACGGAGTTAACTCTCGTACCTGGATCGACTTTTGCTCGGTGTTGTCCTCGAGCTTGCGTAATTTATACGCGTTACCGCCATGCTTGCCGATGATCACATACGGACCATCTCTCTTGTCGGCCAAGCTGGCGGTGATTCCTCTCGCTGCATTTGAGAGGGTGTGTGCATCTTTCCACACCAAATCATTGATCTCAAAATTCACAAATTTTCTACCGCTTTTATCTTGTAAAATGCGGTCGCGCATGTTAAAAATGTGCGCCATCATATGCTTGTATGTGTTCGAAATTGTTTGCTCCAATTTATACACATACTCATGTGGTTTCTCTGGGTCCACCACATTTACCGACTCTGC
This sequence comes from Strigamia acuminata, assembly GCA_949358305.1. Lineage (NCBI taxonomy): Eukaryota > Metazoa > Arthropoda > Chilopoda > Geophilomorpha > Linotaeniidae > Strigamia > Strigamia acuminata. The sequence continues at coordinate 53,590,245 of OX442314.1, forward strand.
CACTCGTGGGTCCCAAGGCACTCGTAGCTCTCGGGCGAAGTTGAGGTAGGCCGGAGAAAAATCTCTCGTCCTCGAGACTGTTGTTCGGATGCTGAACGCGATCTCCCTCAAGTATTCATCCCACCTATTGTGGATGTCAGTGAATATACTCAACGCATATTTTATATCCCTGTTGAGTCGCTCAACGGGATTCGTTCTGGGATTGTAGGTCGAAGTATGTGACGCCACAATTCCGAACTTCTCACAAAATTTACCCCAAATTTTCGAGATAAATTGGGGTCCGTTATCGGATATTATTTTACGTGGAAATCCGTAACGTAACGCTACGTCGTAGATACATTCAACGATTTTTTCTGCTGAAGGTCTAGCGACGGCGTACAACTCGGGCCATCGAGTCGCCACGTCCATTATAACGATAATGTACGCATTTTTATTTCCCGTAACGGGTTTTGGGCCCATCACATCGACACTTAAACAATCAAAAGGCGCGTAAGGCCCTAAGAAAATAGTTTCGAATGGTGATTTACTCCTCGGCTTGCACGCTTGACATCGCTGACATTGGTGGACAAAAAGAGCAATATCTTTTTTCATCCCTGTCCAGTGAAAAAGCTGTGTAGCACGATAGAGTGTTCTGCTTACTCCCGCATGGCTTGCAAGCGGGTGCCCGTGTAACAACCACAGCACGCGACCGATTAAGGAAGCAGGTATTACTACCTTTACTGCGGTGTCCGATTCACTCAAGTCATCTTGGTGATTTGGGTGATGTTTCACCAAAAGGCCGTCATCCAATAGGTAATCTATGGATTCGTGTGCATAACGACGCTTCTGCCTTCTGGTTAAGTTGGGCGGATATTTTCCTGTCAGTACGAATCTAGCTCTGTCCTGACATTTTTTGTCTAATTTTTGTTGCACAATTATTTCCTCCCTTGTTGGGGGATTGCTTTGCATTCGCTTGCCGACATGAGCGTGGAAGGCGCTTAGAAGCGGGTCATTTATTCTCCGCTCTAGCTTAAATTCCTTCTTTGCATTTGGGTAATTGTCAGCAGCTGGTTGGTATAACCGCGTCCAGAATCCACAGAATTTTACGTCTGCCGGAGACGCGGTGGGAATTTCATTCATTTTCCTTAAATCCCAACGGTGACAACTCGTAGGGCAATAAATGATGCGGGAGTCATCCTCGCCATCATCGTCAGCGTCGATAGGATCTGACACTGGTGCCCGTGACAGAGCATCAGCCACGACGTTATATTTGCCGGGCTTGTATTGGATGGTCAAGTCGCATGCCATCAGTTCTAACTGCCATCTGGCTAGTCGACCAGCTGGCTCCTTTAATTTCATCAGCCATTGCAACGCTTGATGATCTGTGTGGACTACAAATTTGGTATATTCGAGATAATCTCTGAATTTCCTTATGGCCCACACAACGGCCAAACACTCCAACTCTGTGGCGTTGTAATTCTTTTCAGCGCCTTGGAGTTTGCGACTTATAAACATGCACGGCAGGTCTTGTTCGACTCCGTCGCGCACGTGTGTTTGGAGCAACGCCGCTCCTAACCCAACTCTGCTGGCGTCCGTATGTAGTATGAACGGCCGGTTTAAGTCGGGTAGAGGCATTACGCCGACTTCCGTCAGCATCCTCTTTATCGCCTTAAATGCGATGTTGCACTCATTTGACCATACAAATTCGTTTTCATTCTTCAGGAGGTCGGTAACTGGGGCTGCCACTTCAGCTAGACCCGGTAGCAACCTGCCGAAGAAGTTTATCATTCCCATAAACCGTTGGACACCTTTAACGTCCTCGGGTGGTGGGAAACGATTAATCGCATCGATTTTTTCGGGGCCAATAGCTAAACCATTGACTCCAATGCGATAACCCAGGAAGGCAAGCTCCTTTCGACAGAACTTGCTCTTGCCCGGGTGCACGTGTAACCCAGCTTTTGCCAGCCGGGTGAGCACTTGGTCGATGTGCTCAATGTGCTCTTCGAATGTTTTAGAGGCAATAACTATGTCATCTAGGTATGCCCACACAAACTGATGCAGGATATCACCCAATACGCTTTCGATTAGTCTCTGAAAGGTACTGGGAGCATTCACTAAACCAAACGGCATGACGTTGAACATCAACCGTCCAATTGGCGAGTAAAATGCTGTTTTTAGCTTATCCTCTGGCCTCATTTCTACTTGCCAGTATCCCTTCGACAGATCCATCGTCGTAACCCAAGAAAAGGGGCTAAGCTCTCTCAAAATGGATTCGATAGACGGCATCTGTATGGGATCTATCTCTGTCACCGCGTTTAATGGGCGGTAATCAATGCATAGACGCGGGTCCGAGCCCGGGCGCATCACGAGCACAACTCGCGTCGCGTATTCTCCCTGGGCCTCGGAGACAATGCCACTGTCTAGCATTTCTTGGCACATTTTTTGCACTATTTCACGTTTTTGCGGGTTCATTCCCTTATACGCAACTCGTATAGGTTTATTATCCGTCAATTTAATTTCGTGAATAGCCCTATTCGTTCGGCCCGGTTTTTTCGACAGGATCCCCTCATATTTAAGTAGGACCCTTCGTAGGGCTGCCGCTTCGTTTAATTCTAAAGCGGCGTCGGCGACAAGCGTTTCCACTACATTGTCCCGTTGCAATTCTGTTACGAATGCTTTAAAATCGTAATCTTGAACGAATTTCTTTAGGCCTTTCTCCCACTGTGTCTTGTCGGCCGCTTCTTTGATAAGAGCTGGTGGCACGACAATTGCGGGTCTTTCTCTATCATTTCTGATATAATTCCAAGATTTCGTTATTGGATTTGGTTGTATTTCCATTGACGCCATGAGGTCTAAGCCTAACAGAAAAATTCTGTCGCACGTGGGCAGGACCAGGAAAGGGTGTTGTTCTACCCCTCCGAGCCACTCCATGGTCAATAATATAACTCCTTTTGGACGCGCCATTCCGTTGGCGGTTTTTAGACGTACATTTTTATTAACGCCTTTTATCTTATCGGTGAGACCCAATGATGCTACTATGTCTTCGGAAACGAACGAGCGATCTGCTCCCGAGTCTAGCAGTCCCATAATCTTTTCGCGTTCTATTGTCATGGGCAGCATACATAGGCGGTTGGTGTATTCGACCGCTACGTTGCACATGAAAACACGAAATTCTTCTGTGTCTTCGTTGACTACTTGAGGTAATTCTTCAAGCAGTAGGTTCGGTCCTTCCACCTCAGCCTCAGCGTTTGCGGTAATTACCTGCAAGGCGTTGTTGGCCCTGTCTTGGATCTGGGCGTTAGCTATGTCACTACCCATTTCTTTGACTGGTGGCGGTTTATCGAACCCTTTGTTAAACCCCTTCTTCTTCATGAATGGCGCAGACGGTCGAGAAGTTATTTCTTCGCCGCCTGCGCTGACTCGTTTTTTGACTCGTTTTTTGCCATGGCGAGTTTAATCTCTGCCATCTGCTTCATTATCGCGTCAAACTTAGCGTCTTCTTTCGCTGTTCTTGGGCACTCATTGGAATAGTGGCCCGGTTGGTTACACTTGAAACAGCGAATATTTGATTTGTCTCTTGGGGCTTCAATCGATTTTTTCTTTTCAGGGTCTACTTTCGATGGTGGCGTGTAATTTTTTCGAAAATACTTCGGAATTCGGCCGGCATTTGGTTTTAACCTGGCGCGAAATTCTTCTACCGCTCTATCTCGATGGATGAGATGTACTAGCGGTCCTTCCTCATCGCAACCCGTTGATAAGGTATCGCGATAGCTTCGTATTTCTTCGTCCGTCGAATAATCGTCTTTTTCTTCTTTTTCGTCTGATTTTCCGACATTTTGTTCGGCTTCCTCCCCCTCCTTGACCTCCTCCAGTGTCGCTTGCATGGCTGACGCTGTCGGTGCCTTTTTAGGGGCGGCCAAAGGGTTGGAAGGCAGCGTGGATGTCAGTTTATTTTTTATTTGTAAACCAACGCTAGCTTCCGCCAATTCCATTATACCGCTAAGATATTCAGTAGGGCGCATGATTTTGTCTGTCGCCCCATATCTTTCCGCACTCAACTTGAGACGTTTAGCGGTTGCTGCTTTCTCCGCTTCTGGTAAAGCGGAATAATATCTCTTCTCGATATCTATCGTGTTCTCGAACAGGAAGGCGCTCATCTCCTCGTAGCTACCTCCTGTCGGTGCCCTTTCTTCAAGTAGCACCCTTTGCGAGTATTCCGACAAACCGCCGAGAAAGAAAAGGTTGAATCCCGTGGCATGAAATTCCATCGGGGCCTTTTCGAACAACAATCTGGCGCGAATGTCGTAATCCATTATGGTTTCACCAGGCATCTGGCGAAGACCTCGCATCTTTCGGCTCACCTCTTCGGGTGTCTCGCCGTAGCGCAGGTCGAATCTCATTAAAAAGTCGTCCCAATTGACGCCTTTCAATCCTTGGTACCACTCACGTGCCGAGCCTGTCATTAGCTCGACAATACCGTGGGTGAGCATGTCTCCTACGGTGGCTTTAGTGGCAGTCTTAATTCGAATTACTTCGTCAAGGAAGCGATCTCCCGCTTTCCATGACCCGTCGAAACGGTTCTGAATATAAAATTGCCACCTAATATTCCCGGTGACACTCATGGTGTCACGTCGGGAGACAGCGTATTTTTTCTTTACGCGGTCACCAGTGTTACGATTACGATCATTTCGTTTGCTCGGATCGATTCCCTCGGCTTTTAACGAGCCAAGCAGGGCTCTTCCAAGCTCTCCCATCGTATACTGCCGACCCGTCGAATCGGTAAACGCGCTTTGTCGGGGAAGGTCCTGAAACTCCTCCCGTTGGTGACCGCTATTTTCCGATCGACGTCGTTTCTCTCTATCGCGCGGAGAGTTGGATCTCTTCCGGCGATTACTGGATTTATCATTTCGTCTGTCGTCGTTGGACGAGGGGTCGGAGCTGGGGTCGGGAGACGGTGAGCGGCGTGGCGGGTTGCGCCGTGAAGAGTTTGACTCTTTCCGGCCCCTACGACGGTCGTCACGTTCCCTTTCCCTGCGTTCATCGCGTTCTCTTTCCCTTCGTCTCTCTCCGGAACCTCTCTCCGAATCGTGATGACTGGGTGCATTCGACTCCAGTTCATCCGACGACGAATCACTGTTTCCGTAGTGATACTGTTGCTGTCCTCTCTCGCGTTGACGTTCCTCTCGTGACGAGGAGCGGTCTTCGGAATGTTTTCTCGAAGGTCCGTCGTCCTTGAGGATGGGCACTGACTGTGGCCAGTCGCTACCCCGCGGGTCGTCGCGTTGTCGGCTCGTGTGAGTCTGTTCTTCGTTACGACGCGCGTTGTTCGCATTTATTAATCGGTTGATAGCGTTGTTAGTATTATCGTCTAACGCCATCATGCGAGGTCGAACGCGTTGTCCGGTCGAAACTTCCCGTTTGCGTGGAGTGACTGGCACTTCCTTTTTTCGCTCGGGTTTGGGGCTGACCTTCGGCGTGCGCTTCGGGTCGCCTTCGACGCTCTCGTCGGACAATTCGGACGAGCTAACTTCTGGCTTGCGAACGGATTTTGGTTTGTCTCGTTGCAACCTAGTCATGAAAGCTTGTTCAGCTTCTTGTTGAGAACGGAATGCATAACGATGTGCATGTAAGGCTCGATCAACTATTTCGACTTCTTCTGGAGTAGTCGGAACGCGCTGGGATTTGCCGTACTCGAGAGCTCGCGCTTCTCTTTCCGCCAGCTTCCGCTTTCTCTCGCGGATGGCTTGTCGGGCCTCATTCTCGGCATCCGCTTCGAATTGAGCGGAGTCTACCATTTGTTGAGCGTATGCGTCTTCAACAACGGTGATTTCTGGGGATAACCTGTGCGCTCTTAAAGCTGCACGTACGATTTGTAATGTTTCGTACACAGTTATCTTTCCCGTTGGCAGAGTGTATCGTACACCTTCTGCCTGTGCCAACTGCATCGTGTCAACCAATGTGGCCGAGACGCTGTAAGGCTGGCTCGGAACACGCTCAGTTTTTGACGCATTGGACTTGTGTCCTTCAGACCTGACCGAAGCTGGGCGGCTTTGCGTAATTGGCGTGTTTAGTGCCGAATTAGCTGTCGTATTTGAGGCTGTCTTTTGTATTGGAGACGCCGCGTTCGGACTGCCCACCTCGGTGTCGTGCGTTAGACGAGGCGATTGGTTACGGGATAAAACCTCGTTTCCGCTCGTCTCGCCGTCACGGTTAGAACGCGGCAGTTTGGAGTGAGATTGCTCTTCACCCCGCTCTGTCTCGTCCAATCGCGGCCTCGTCTCGGAACGAGACGGGTGCGATGCCTCTGATGCGCTTCTGCGATCGGGTTTAGGCTTGCGCCTCTTTTGCCTCGCTTCGTGCGCTGAGGCTTTGGGTAAGGGACCTCCAGATCGCAAGTGATAATCGGCGCCTTTACGGCTACCAGCTCTCTTGTTTGCGTCGGAGTCGGAATCCGTTACTCGGATATTGTCTGCCATTTTTGGGTATGAAAATGATCTCAAGTTCTATTCGAGTCGTTTAAATCGATCCCGGACAGGCCCCCACGTGTCGCGCTCAACTCGGTCTGTCGCTGATACGTGGTATGAGTCACTCTCTAATCTCGCAATACCGCTTCACTCAAGCGGTTACCCAAATAATGTGAAACGGCAAACAATGTAAAATGGTAAATATAATAAATGAATTTATTATACGGGAATGTACAGGTAAAAGGGATAAAATATGTAAGGGAATAAAAAGGTAAAAGGTTGGGGTGTGTGAAGTTGGCGGGAAACTGGTCGAGGTCGTCCTTTGTTGGCGTTCTGGATCCAAGATGGCGTCCGCGTGGCAACGTGGTGTCGTCTTGGGCCGGCGTGGCAATGAATGGCGTCCTCGTCTCACGTTTCTCGTTCGGTCCTTCGGGCTCACGCTGGTCGGGCGCGAGTGAATGCCTAAAAGGTCTTACTTCTGGTCTGTTGTCTAGGTTTAGGGTTTTGTTTAGGTGTCCGGCGATCACACAGCGGCGGACGCTTGGTGGTTCCCGGCGATACACACAGCGGCGGGAACGCTCGTCGTGGTTACTGCAATTTAGGCTTGTGCGACCGTTTGTCTGCACAACTCGCTAAATTGGAGTAGGTTTACTATTTCTAGCTGGCTTGCTAAAATAGTGTGGTAATCTTGTTTCGCAGGTTACTCTGCGGAGGTTAACACAAATCAATCGTACTCACGTTGAAAGTCCCTTGTCCTAGGTCACTCCTGAAGTCTTTGTACTTAGGCTTGATCGTTTTAGGACGTTTGGCTTTTACGTGTATCTTGGTTGATTTTTGTGTTGGTTCTGCCCGCTCAGTGCAAGGCAAATTCCTTTGCACAAAGCGGGGGGTGACAGGTGACTAAAGCCACCCAATAGTGGAGAAGACGAATCTCCCCCACTCCCCCAGGGCAGACGCCCGTCCATTGACTGGATGTCAATGCTCTGAGGGAAGGGAGGCGCGCGTGCGACTCCCCTTCTTTACCCGTATGTAGGCCACGAGAGAAACTCTTCGTGCCCCACCCCAGTCGGGTCACCACAATGTGTGTGGTCCAGACCAAGGTCAGGTTTAGCAGTGTTGCATCTCGTTCACTAAATCGTAAATGCTTCAAGTTCAAGTTCATGATCATGTGAACATGTTTGCATTCATGTTCACTCTAATTTTTTTCCAAAGTGAACTATTGTGACTGCTCGCCCACCCACGGTGACCTACATCACTCCACCACACCAGTGTAATCCATCGGCGGAAAAACTCTACCCGTTACCAGTGTAATCCATCGGGTACCTGTACCCGTAACCGTAACCGTAACGGGTACGGGCGGGTAACGGGTATAGATCTCCCGCAATTTCCGGTTACGCGTCGGGTACGTTTTTTGGACGTTCGCAACGTGGTGCTAACATCGGTCTGTTATACTGGTGGAAGACGCAGCAGACCTCCTTTCCCATCCTCTCCAGAGCCGTGCGATCAATTTTGTGCATTCCAGCGTCCAGCGCAAAGTGGGAATGCAATTTTTCAGACGCCGGCAATATTATGACCAAGAAGTGAAACCGGCTGGACCCGTCCGAGTTGGACGATTTAATGTTTTTGCGATCTATGATTCAGTCGCAAAATTAAAAACGCTGGATTTGATTGCGATCGGGTATGGGTAGTTGGGTACGGGTAGGGTAGGGTGTGTACGGGTACGGGTAGGGTAGTTTATGGGTAAGAAATTTTAAGGGGGGACAGGTAACGGGCGGGTAACGAGTAGAGTTTTTCCTCCGATGGATTACACTGCCCGTTACCCGTCCAAAAAACGTACCCGACGCGTAACCGGAAGTTGCGGGAGATCTATACCCGTTACCCGGTTACGGTTACGGGTACGGGTACCGGATGGATTACACTGCACCACACTGCCCAATGACGTTAAGGTCATCCCCCTTGCGGAGTAGACTGACCCAAGTAGAGGGAAGGAGGGAGCTGAGTGTTGTGGTGAGGAGAGAGAGGAGCGCCAGGTCTCAATTGAGACAGTCGTGTGCCAAGGAAGGTCCTAAAGACAGCAAAGGCTCTCTGCTGACTCCGCTCTCCTCCTCATTCACCACTGAGTCGCTCAGTAGTGTGACGATGGGTCCGCTACAGCCTCCATGAGCGGCTGCATGGGTCGTACGGGTAAGTACGGCAAAATGTCTTGTTTAACTGGCCACGGGGAGCAATCCCTATGTGTTACGAGTCGGTTGCTGGTGTGGCCTGCCTTCTTGGTACCTCCAAACGTTTTGATGATGAAAATGACAACAAAACGTTTAAAACGTCATCAAAACGTTTGAACGTGAACACCATTCACGTTCACAATGTGAACTGAATGAATGTCATATTTTCTGTTCACATTTTAAAGTGAACGAAAAAATCTAAGAAGCTTTTATTTTGGAGGTTTATTGCTCAGACATTGTTTTATTTTGGACGCCCAAACAAAGGAAGTCACAAATTTAAAGTTATGCTTCTGATCTTTTGCGTTTGGACCAGCGGATTATCACTGTCCGTATCATATTTTTTGCAGTATTAAATAGTATTCATGGTAAGGTTACTGAATAATTTACCAGATTACCATTCATGGTTGAAAGCAAGTTACCGCTTTGCATGACACGAGAATCAGCTGCAGCAACTAACAAAATGTACTTGCAAACTCAGTTCAGGACAAATCCCCAGAAAGACTGTTCTTGCTTTGCGCGCTGCCAAGAAAACATATTCAATCCTGCAGTAATACAGATGTTGAAATCCCCAAAAACATTCGTGAATTACAAATTGGAGGAAGACATCCGAGAAGTGATTGAAGAAAAAATATTGCTTTCGGTTACAACATTATTTTGTAAAATTGGATCAATTTTTGGTATCCTGACTGGTCTGTCAATATTTTCTGTTGTGAAATATTTCATTTGATTAAAATGTACAGACAAACATCTAATATTTAAACAATAAGAGTCAATGCACAATCAAACGGAATCTTGCACGTCCTACACAAGATTTCCGCTTACCAAAAACGTTGGGAAAAGATATAATTTTTATATATAAATTTGTAATTTGAAATCTAAATACCAGATCAATAGGATTTTCATGATACTGAAATGAATACTTCAAATATGTGCACAACTGGTAACTTGTTATATTGTGGCAGTTGTACTATTGGAAGTGTTTAGGCACAAAATCTTGCTGGTCTATCATACCAATTACTTTGACATCACATTTTTTTCACACACACCTTGAGTCACCTTGGAGCTACAACTGTCAACTTGACAGATTCCATCAGTTATTATTTTCGCACATGTGTATTGAAATTTGAAAGTTCTTCGCATGGAGAACAAGTTTTTATTGAAAATATGAGTCATTTGGGCTATCCAAAAATGTAAAAATGTAAATTTTACTGTCTGGTTAAAAAAAGTGTTCTATGCTTAAAATTTAAAAATGCGTTTTCAGTAATAAACCTGCACAGTTAACAATATTAGTATAGATATTACTTACAGTATCTAATTCTTAAATGATTCATAAATAACTTCTTTTGTGCTTAATACCGTAATCAAATTCAAGAAATTTTATTTCTCTTTTTTCATATAAATGTTTTCTCTCTTGTCGTAAAAATATTTTCTTTATTTACATATAAATGTTTTCTCTCTTGTCATGAAAATATTTTCTCTCTTTTCATATAAATGTTATAGGTGTTTTATAAGTGTTTTGTGCATGGCATTTTAAAATGCGTTTTCAGTAATAAACCTGCACAGTTAACAATATTAGTAGATATTACTTATCTAATTCCTAAATAACTTCTTGTGTGCTTTATACCGTAATACAATTCAAGATATTTTATTTCTCTCTTTTCATAAAAATGTTTTCTCAATATTGTAAAAATTTTATTTGACGATGTTATACTAAGATTAAGCTTAGTAGTCAGTTACTTCAGTCTTGCAATCTTGATGCTGAATTTAAACTTTGAGTCTAAATGTCCTCAAACTTGTGAGCTTAACTCAACCACAGCTTTACGATGAGTGCAATATACGATAACTTGCAATATATTATTCTAAAATATATATATTTATTTATTATTATTATTCTATCTATTGCCTTTATGTATAATTGTAATTATTGTGTTTGTGTGTAATTGTAATTATTGTGTTTGTGTGTAATAGTAACTAGGTATTGTGTTTATCTGTTTAGCTAATCTTCCTCCTTAAGGGGCTAGCCTACCCGCCATCTTGCCTGTTTTCTTATGCTATATGGCGGTCTTAGTTTGGACATAGCTAAATTACTGATGCATATGTTATAAATTTTTTTTGTTTTTTAAATACTCATGAAAAAACTGAATACTTCTATGATTTTACATTTGTGATATTTGTTGAATTTCTTTATCAAACATCAACACCAGAACATAATTTCAAAAAAAAAAATTTTATTTTTTTAAAAAATAAAATTAATAGATGTCTAGATAATACAATTTTATACGATGCATTAATTTTTATTTAAGGAAAAGTTTTAAATTGTCATTGTAATCTCTAAATTACAAATTAATTTTTTTACATGTGATTGTGCTGCCACCTATTAGTGAGGTGTACCAATACACTACTTTAGCCTGCGTAGGAATTTGGTATAGTCGTGTGACTTTTCAGTCATGTGACTTTTATGAGGCTTTTCAGTCATATGTTTTTACCTTGGACGTCCAAGATTTTACATAGTTGTTTTTTGATTCAATACCACCATTGTAATCATAAAAAATGGCAAAAAATAAAAGTGCAAAAACAAGAATGTGGCCAAGTGCTTGGCGAAAGAGGAGGACTTGTAATCATTTAAAAAAGTTTTATGGTTTACCAAAAACTAAATGGTAATTTATTTTTATTTATTTATTTTTATTATTTGCGGATAATTTGACACGAATTGGCCCCAAATTTGACACGAATTTGGTTGATGCAGTTTTTCTCCCTTTCATGACTCATGCGGTTTTTAGTTTTTATTTTTTTTTATTCTTTTCTTTGTTTTGGTCCTTGGGGAAAAGGGGCAGGAACTCACCTGAGGATTGAGTGGGTCAATTAGACTGACCTATGGTCAAATAATCGGAAAAATGTATTTGTTTGAGTTTTGAAGTTTGAAAATGGGAAAATAAAAATTGGAAAAATTTGTGGGAAATTTTAGGTTGAAATTCGAATTTTGTGTGGAATTTAATGTAAAAATTGATGTAAAAAATCGAATTTTGTGTAAAAATTGATGTAAAAAATCGAATTTTATGTAAAAATTGATGTAAGAAATCGAATTTTATATGAAAATTTCTGAAAAAATCGAATTTTATATGAAAATTTCTGAAAAAATTCGAATTTTATGTGAATATGCGGCAAATATGCTGTGAATTATTATTGGCAAGTGGTCCTGTGATTTTGGGAAAGATTTCAACCGATTTTGTACAAGATTTGTCGTGATTTTGTGCAAGATTTGTTGCGATTTTGGGCAAAATTTGTTGCTATTTTGGGCAAAAATTTGCTTCAATTTTGAGCAAGATTTGGTGCGGTTTTGGAGAACTGCTTGCCCATTATTACTGGCAAGAAGTCTACAATTTTGCAAAAGAAATTAGCTGTTTTGCGCAAAACAGACATATTTACTCATTTTGTATATTTTTAAAAAATAAAAATTATGCTTCTTATCCTGGTTTTAATTGATTTTTAAGATTTTTTATTTTTATGTCTGTCTTGTCAAAAATTGCACAAAATTTTAAACAAAAATAGCTAATTTCTTTGCCAAAATCGTACAACTTCTTGCCAATAACAATTCAATGGACAAAAAGTTCTCAAAATTGCAGAAAATCTGGCCAAAAATCGCAGAAAATCATGCTCAAAATCACACAAAAATTAGCCCAAGATCGCACCTAAATTATTAAAATCTAATTTTTTTTATTAAAATCTAAATTTTTTTTATTAAAATCTAAATTTTTTTATTCAAATCTAAATTATTTTTATCACAACTGAAATTTGAAAATCGAAATTCTGGCCAAAAGTTTATTCTGAATAGCATTTATTTACACTTGACCCCTTTTACCAACAACCCCTTTTACCAACAAGAAAGTTGGAACCCCTTTTACGCCCTACTTTCTAGTGTGTGATAATATTCTAGGTGATTTGGTTTTAGCATCAGCGCCATCTATTGACCAAAACATGTCAAAATAATAAGGTAGGCTAGCCCCTTAATAAAAAAGATCTCAGGGGTCAGGAGATGGAGATGGAGTGAAGGAGAAGACGCCCCGACATTTATGTTTCACGCGCGTGCAGCCGTTGTTGCCGCGCCTTTCATTGTTTGCGACCGTTATCGCTTTTCGTAGTGTTCAAATCCTTTTTCGTAGCTTTAGTAATTTAATAATTTATTGTAATTTATCGAATAAATCTTTTGTGCCTTTTATCCTATATATCGTTGTAGTTTATCACTACCCCTAGACACCATTTTGAGCCACAGTTTAGAGAGTAAGCCTAATATTGGTATAGCCTCTCGACTGCGAGTTATTAACTTAAAGAGTATTTGTTAATATTAAACCCGGATCGCACGGTGTGTCCACCTACAGGGTCAAACAGGAAACGGAAAGCAAAGCGTAACGACAATTCGAATCACGCGGGAAATAGCGTGAAAATAGATGGTTGTTGGGAAATTCTAAAACGAGAAAAACGAAACGCATTTTTATAGCTGACATCTTTTGTTCCAAACCAGGAGTCCATTTAAATTTTAATTTTTGAAATCAATTTCTTAATATCCGTCGAAAAAACTAAATTCAATCGATCGATTGTGAAAAACATCGAGATTGTTTCTATATTCAGAACACACCTGTGTTTGCCGAGCTGTGAACCCCGTACCACACGCATCACAAATTTTGATTTTGATTATCCAACGTTACGTCACATCTACGTTTTCCAAAACGGCAAACACACGCTCAATACTTTAAATATAAATACCATCCACTAATCCTTGAAAACACAAATCCCTCCACTATTTTAAATAAAAATATATATAAATCGATTGAATTTTATAATTGTATAAAAAATTAATAAAATCAAATCAAAGCTCATCAATCATCATGGCTTAAATTAAAATCTGGTTTTAGTGACAGCGACCTTGGGCAGTATGGCGGCGGCCGATATGGTTTGTTGTCGTCGTTGACACTTAGAATCGAATATCGAGGTTAGCAAACGGAAGTAGCAACCAGTTACTTCGCGAGAGGAGATACTGATCTGTGGTATTTCTTTTTATTATCTATTTATTTTTCGTTTTATTTTTATATTTTCCAGTTTATGCACGTATGGTGCAATTGTGCTCGGGCGACGAACGTTAGGCCTAACAGACGAATTGCATTCGACTGCGATTCTTATCCACCAGGACTCCATTCGACTGGATTCTTTGTGGTTGATGGTGGATGAGTTAGATTTATGTAGATATATATATTTTAGGTCGCAGAGCAACTTGTGCTGCGACTAGCGTTTATTCTAGTAGGACAGGAAGTGAAGGGTGAAGGGGAAAGGGAGTGACCAGTGGGTGGTCCAATACAAAACATCATGCCGAGATGACGTATAAAACATTCCAACACTCCTTCTCATCACAAATGATGTTGGTTACATAAAAAACAATAAAAATTAACTCAAAAATAAGTTTAACATTTTTAAACAATCTTCATGCTTCGGTCGGTAGAGTCCTTTGGTGAAGACATCTGCTGCCATTTGAGTGGTTGGCAGGTAGTGGAGACTCATTTTCTTATCTTCTACGACTTCTTTGGCGAAGTGAAAGCGCATATCGATGTGCTTGCTATTATGATAGCTCGAATGATCTTGTGAGAAGCAAATGGCGGCCTGGTTGTCACAAAAGACGTCAGTTGCTTCCTGTTGCATTGTTTGGCAGCCCAACTCAATTAGAAGTCCTCTGAGGTGCAGGAGTTCCTTTGCTGCCTCCGATACCGCCATGTACTCAGCCTCCATGGTCGAAAGTGCAACGGTATGTTGCTTCTTGGATGCCCACGAGATTGGGCTTCCGGCCAAAATGAACACATATCCTGTGGTCGATCTTCTGTCGTCGATGTCGCCACCCCAATCCGCGTCGGCGAATCCGTACAAATTTTCTTCAGTCTTCTCGTAGGTGATGCCTAATTTTCGCGTCCCTTTCAAGTATGAAAGTACCCTTTTCGCAGCTTTCCAGTGTGTTTCACCTGGATTTGCGCAGAAACGACTGAGGCTGCTCACTGCGAAGGCCAAATCTGGGCGAGTCGAATTCGACAGGTAAATCAATGCGCCAATTAACTCGCGATATGGCACGTTTTTCATTTTCTCCTTTTCTTCGTTTGTCTTGGGTGACATTTCTTTGGTTAGCTTCAGTGCAGGGTCAATTGGTGTGCTGACGGTGTTGCAGTTTGTCATGTTGAAGCGTTCCAAAATTTCATCGATGTATTTGGTCTGAGTGATTTGGACGGTATGGTCTTTCTCATTTTGGTTTACTTCGATTCCTAAGCAGTATTTCAATGATCCGATGTCTGTCATTCTGAATTTTTCGCTTAAGTCAGATTTGACTTTGTTCATTGTTTCTGTGTTTTCAGTTATTACGATTAGGTCATCCACGTAGACAGCGATTATTACGGATTTCCCGTCTTCTAGTCTGTAAAAGACGCATGGATCTTTGTTGCTGCGATTTAATTTCATCTTTTTGCGAAGGTGGCGGCTTAACTTTTTATGCCAGTTCCGTCCGGCTTGTTTTAATCCATAGAGTGACTTTTTAAGTAGACAGACTTTTTCTTCTTGTCCCTCTTCAATGAAACCGTCTGGTTGCCGCATGAAAATTTCTTCATCGAGTTCGCCCTGAATGTAGGCGGCAACGACGTCCATTTGGTGGATTAGCCATCCCTTCTCGACTGCATACGCGATGAGAGTGCGAATGGAGTTGTATCGAACCACAGGGGCGTAGGTTTCGTTGAAGTCCACTCCTTCTTTTTGCATAAAACCCTTGGCAACCAATCGTCCCTTGTAGCGGTCTATGTTGCCTTGCTTGTCCCGTTTGATGCGGAAAACCCAACGTGAAAAAATCACTTTTCGATTTTTGGGTTTGTCGACAAGTATCCACGTTCCCATCTCCTTCAGCGCGTCGATTTCGTTTTGCATGGCTTCGCGCCATTCATTTCGATCGTCTCTGGACATCGCTTCTTCGACGGTGATGGGGTCTGATGGGAGTGAGCCGCAAACGAAATTTGCGTGATCCTCGTTCGGGTCGAATGCGGTTTCTTGATTTTCGTTGGCGGGTTCAATGTCGTGTGTTCGGATTAAGTTGTATTGCTTCGACGGGCGCCCCGGTTTTCCGGTCCTTACGAGTTTTGGACGTCCCGGGCCTCGTTTGGTTTCAGCAGGTTGATTTTCAATCGGAATTTGCGCGTCGGCTTCATCGACATCGATTTCTCCTTCTGTTTCAACTTCGTTGTCATTGTTGCGCGCAGTAATGGCGTCAGGCGGCGGGCTTTCGGGTTCGTCAAAACTAGGAAAAATAAAAAATGGATCAGCAAATGATTTTTCGCCATTATTTGAGATGGCATCGGTTGACTCGAAAATTTTGACGTGGCAGCTTTTCACGACTCTTCGTCGGGCAGCATCATAAAGTTTGTATGCTTTTGATTCAGCTGAATAGCCTATTAATGTCAATTCGGTTCCTTTGGCCTCAAATTTTCCCTTTCCAGGTCCCTGCTGCAACACGATGGCTTTGCTGCCCAGTCTTCTCAAGAAACCAATAAATGGCTTCTTGCCGTGCCATACTTCAAATGGTGTTTGGTTTTCTAATGACTTGGTCGGGCATCGATTTCTGATGAAAACAGCGCTGTTAATAATTTCGGCCCAAAGGGGTGGCGGCAGATTCGATTCTATCATCATGCATCTTGCCATTTCACACAGCGTGCGGTTCATGCGCTCAGAAACGCCATTTTGTTTTGGTGTGTACTCGACCGAGAGTTGACGACGAATCCCTTCTTCTTCCAAAAATTTGGTGAACGTGGCGCTGACGTATTCCTTGGCATTGTCGCTGCGAATTTTCTTAATTTTTCGTCCGGTTTCGAGTTCGACTCTTCGCTTGAAGTTTTGAAATGCTCGGAAAATTTCGCCTCTTTCTTTCAAAATTGCGACTTCGGTGTAGCGGGATTTGTCATCGATGAACGTGGCGAAATATTTGGCCCCTCCAAGTGACGTGGTCGGCATTGGTCCGCA
Source organism: Strigamia acuminata (assembly GCA_949358305.1). Lineage (NCBI taxonomy): Eukaryota > Metazoa > Arthropoda > Chilopoda > Geophilomorpha > Linotaeniidae > Strigamia > Strigamia acuminata. Next base: position 53,606,941 of record OX442314.1, read on the forward strand.
AATGTCGGAGTGGATCAAGTCGAGCACGTCGTCCGCGCGTGTTGACGACGATGGGTGTGAGCTTCGGTGAATTTTTCCCTTTGCACAAATCTCGCAGTCAAATGTTTCGTTTGCAGTATCGAATTTCAGTCCATTTACCATTTCGTATTTTCTTAGTTGTTGCAAAGCGCCCAAATTCAAATGTCCAAAACGATGGTGCCATGTTTTCGAGTTTAGGCTGATTTTTCCAGTGGCGACGTTTGCAATCTGCAGTGGTTTCGTTCGTACGATGAACATGTCGCCTCGTCGCTCCGCCTTCATGACTGTTTTTCCCTTCTTGCTGATTGTTGCGGTTTTCTCAGTAAAAATTACTTCAGCGCCCTGGCTTGTGATGCGTGGTACCGACATCAAATTTCCGCTCAAATCGGGTGCAAACATGACGTTCTCCAAAACAATTGGTTTGTCGTAATCGTCCATATCGAGGTGTATTTTTCCAAGTCCTTCGCTTTTTACGTACGTCTTGGAAGCGGTTCGAATTGTTCCCTTCATCGTTTCATTTAGACTGGAAAACATTTCGCGATTTTTGCACATGTGGCGCGATGCGCCGCTGTCAAGACACCATTCGATATTATTTATTGCATGATTACTTTGGTATGCGACGGCATAATTTGCTAATTCGGGTTGATCAATTGTTGTTGCGATTGTTACGTCACGTTCAGTCGGCGTCACTTTTTCGTCGCGTTCAGTCGGCATTACATTTTCGTCTACGATTTGATACGTTGATACGACGGTCGCGGTAAGTGCTACGGCGTCGACCGTCTTGTCAGTGTTGTTCGATTTGCCTGCGTGGCCTGGCCTCTTCCTACGGCAGTCTTTTGCCAAATGTCCCACCAAACCGCATTTATTACATTTTCCTTTAAATTTAAATGGATGGTTGTTGTTTTTGGCAAAAGTTTTGGCGGCCAAAGCATTTTGCGGCGCCTTTTCGTTTTTACGTAAGTCCTCGTCTTCTTGCAGCAATTTAATTTTTACTGCGGCGAGGTCGGGTAACGTTTCTCTCATTTTAATTGATGAGCGGAACAATGCGAACGTGTCGGGAAGCGTGTCCATTAGCAAAATCACCAACAAATCATCGTCGAGCGTACTACCGGTCTGTTTTAAATTCTGTGCTGTTTCATCGAAATTGTTCAAATGAGCATTCATCGTCTCGTCGTCGGATTTTCTCATGTTGATTAACTTTTTGAACAAAAACATTTTTCGGTGCGGGCCCTTCGGTTGAAAGAATGCTTCCAACTTGTCCCAAGCCTCGGCGGACGTTGTGGCTGAGCTGATGGCGCCTTGGTGCGTGCGGTTTATGCCCAATCCAATGGTTGCGAGAGCGATTTCGTCTTTCTCTAGCCATTCGTTCACTGCCGTGGTATTTGGGGCTTCCTCCGTGGCCTCCGGTTTGACTGTACGTTTGCACACGTACGCCCAAAGTTTGTTGCAAATTAACACGTTTTTCATCTCAGTTTTCCAAGATTCATAATTGTCCTCACCGAGTTTTTCTACTTTAAAACCTCGAACAGATTCCATTTTTCGTTTTTCAAAAGTTCAAAAATATTTGCCTGGCACTGAATTGCGTTTTGTGGTTACACGGCTTGATGTGGCTTGATGCACTTTCTCGGCTCGGGTGTACACGTGGTCGCTCGTTCACGGCTTGACTTTTCGATTTTTGATGTATTTTTGCGATTTTTCGGGAAAAATGTTCGTAACTCACTGTTGCGTAGTGTATGCAGGTGTTGGACCCATAACCTGATGGTGGATGAGTTAGATTTATGTAGATATATATATTTTAGGTCGCAGAGCAACTTGTGCTGCGACTAGCGTTTATTCTAGTAGGACAGGAAGTGAAGGGTGAAGGGGAAAGGGAGTGACCAGTGGGTGGTCCAATACAAAACATCATGCCGAGATGACGTATAAAACATTCCAACAGTGGTCAGGGATCTCTACTGACTCACAAAGGATATTTTTCAGGTTAAAATCAATTACAGGTTTGTAAAGAAATTATAATTAACTATTTTTTTTTTGAACGGAGAAAGGCGGGTTCATTGATTAGAAGAATAGAGCTAGACTTGTTGAGCGGTCAGGGTGAAAAATTAAAATATTAATTTTATTTTATTTTAAATTTTAGAACGAGTTTATTTCAGCGTCATCGGGAGTAATCTACTAAAAACTGAAAGTCAAAAATGGAAATAACACTTCAAAAATACAGTTGCAATTTGTGCGACTATTCGTGTTCATCTTATTATCTTTTGAAACATCACATGCTCAAACACACTGGAGAAAAGCCTTTCCAATGTCAAACATGTTCACTTTCCTTTCGGCTTAAACAAACCATGATTGTCCACATGAGAATTCATACCGGAGAGAAACCTTTCAAGTGTCATGTGTGTGATTATTCTAGCAATCAAAGAGGGAATTTAGGAACTCATCTATTAACACATACTGGAGAAAAACCATTCAAGTGCCATTTGTGTGCTTATTCCTGTACTATAAATAGTAGTTTAAAAATTCATTTGTTAACCCATAGTGGAGAAAAACCATTCAAGTGTCATTTGTGTGATTATTCCTGCAGTCAAAGTGGAGCTCTAAAAAGTCATTTGTTAACCCATACTGGAGAAAAACCTTACAAGTGTCATTTGTGTGATTATTCCTGTACTACAAGTAGTAATTTAAAAATGCACTTGTTAACCCATAGTGGAGAAAAACGATTCAATTGCCATTTGTGTGCTTATTCCTGTACAAGAAATAGTAGTTTAAAAATGCATTTGTTAACCCATAGTGGAGAAAAACCATTTAAGTGCTATTTGTGTTATTATTCCTGCAGTCAAAGTGGAGCTCTAAGAAGTCATTTATTAACCCATACTGGAGAAAAACCTTTCAAGTGCCATTTGTGTGATTATTCCTGTAGTCAAAGTGGAGCTCTAAAAAAACATTTATTAACTCATACTGGAGAAAAACCTTTCAAGTGCCATTTGTGTGCTTATTCCTGTATTACAAGTAGTAATTTAAAAATGCATTTGTTAATCCATCGTGGAGAAAAACCATTCAAGTGCCATTTGTGTGATTATTCCTGTACTAAAAACAGTAGTTTAAAAATGCATTTGTTAACCCATAGTGGAGAAAAACCATTCAAGTGCTATTTGTGTGATTATTCCTGTATTACAAGTAGTAGTTTAAAAATGCATTTGCTAACCCATAGTGGAGAAAAACCATTCAAGTGCCATTTGTGTGCTTATTCCTGTACTACAAATGGAAGTTTAAAAATGCATTTGTTAACCCATACTGGAGAAAAACCATTCAAGTGTCATTTGTGTGATTATTCCTGCAGTCAAAGTGGAAATTTAAAGCAACATTTATTAACCCATACTGGCAAAAAGCCATTCGAGTGCCATTTGTGCGATTATACCTGCGGTCAAAGTGGAAATTTAAAGAAACATTTATTAATCCATACTGGAGAGAAACCATTCAAGTGCCATTTGTGTTTTTATTCTAGTAGTCGAAAGGATACTTTAAAAAAACATTTAACAAAGCATACAAAGTAATAATCACATTGATCATTAAGTTCATAATTCTGTAATAATTCCAATTTAAATTCAAATGACATTTTGTTTTTGTTTTAACTCAAAATTTTGTCTCAATTTGTTTAATCCACAAATCAAAATCTGCTGCTAGCTGTATACTGTATGTATATTTTTCTCATTTCATTTCCAATTTTTTATAGTGAGCGACAAACGAAAAACTTGTGCTTTGTCTTGCAATCCAAATTGGGAATTTGAAAATTCATTTAAAAATTCATACTGGAAAAAAACTGTATAATTTCCTTTTGTGTGTCTTGACCTTGACTCAAAGTGAGGATTTAAATAAACATTTATTAACCCACACCAGAGAAAAGAATTCAAGTGCTATTTGTGTGCATATTCCTGTATTCTTAAATTCAATACGATTTAATTTCTGTTTTATTCGTGCATTAATATGTTTCAATTTGATTTTTAAAAATAACTATTATATACATATTTTTCTTCCAAATCTTCCTGTTAAAAAAAAAAAGGTTGAATGGAATTCTGTTTACCATGAACACGTGTTATTATTTCTACATTTATTTATTTATTTATTTATACATTGAAAGTTCTGTATTTGAAATTGCATTTTGTGTTCAACTCAAATTTAAGAAAAATAAAACTTGTCTCAATTTGTTTCATCCACTAAACCAAATCTGCCGTTTCTGTTTATTTTTCTCATTTCATTTCCAATTTATTATTTCTTCCCAAAACTTGTATAAAATAAAAGTAAAAGCTGCCGTGTTCGTGCATTGCTAGAACTCAATTCCATATAGGATTCCTCTCTTGTGTGTTTTCTTTTGAACGTTGATAAAATATCCAAATTTTGTTAGTGGTATCATTTTCTTCTGTCTCATACACATTTTAAAAAATCCATACAATTACGCAATATATTTGAAACAAAGCGCCGGAACGGCAATTTATAATTTTTACTTGACATTTTAAAACGTGATGAACGAAAAATAACAAAAATATCCCATCCCACCTTTTCTGTCTACCGTATTGAATTTGTTAAATTTTTACTATTTAAAATAAAAATATATATGAATCGATTGAAATATGATTATATAAGAAATTTAAAAAAATCATTAAAATCAAATAAAAATCAAATCAAAGCTCATCAATCGTGGCTTAAGCTGAAATCTGGTTTTAGTGACAGCGAGATGGTTTGTTGTCGTCATTACTCACGCCATGCGCTCATTACGATCGCGAGCATCGACCAACAATAGAGTCCGCAATAATCTGACATTTCTTAAAAATTCTTCAATAAAAAATGGAGACCATTTCTATGGAAATTAATAACGAAAATAAAAGATTTTTTTTTTCGATTTATTAAATATAGTGGCAGTCACAGTCAGGACTTGTCCAAACAATGGATTTACTCTCGAATTTACTTCAAAACAAACAGGACCAGTAAGCATTGCGCATGACTGTACAACCTGGTGACAACATTCAAAGTTGACATTTCAAATCGTGATTTGAGTTCGGATTCGACGGTCAGTTTTTTTCTCTAAAATTATTTTTTTATTTTTATTTTATTCGTGGAAATATTTTAATTTTAATTTTTGGCACCAAAGATATAATATCGGTCGAAAAAGTCGAAAATCGAAAGAAAAAAAATCAAAAACTTTGAGGATTGCTTCTATAGGTGGCGCATCAAGTGTGATTTTAAATAAGTTAGTACAAGGTGAAATAAAATGGCGGCTGACGAGTGTGATGAGTGATGACGGTAGAGGTCAAACGTGCATGCCCGGTATGGACTTTCTCGTTTTATTTATTTTAATTTAATCGATTTAAATTAAACTAATTTTATTTTTTAGATGTACCGAAGGAGTGGTGAGATTGCACTGCGAGAGCGTCGTATCTGTGCCAAAATTGAGATCTTTGCCCTCGAAGAGCAACAGCGGAGTCATAATTACAGTGATAGTTGTTTGTCTAGTCATTATCGGCACCGTTGCTCTGTTGGCGGCCATCTTTACACATCGCAAACGGCCAAGTGCAGACAGTATCGTGCACATTTTTTATTGTTTGATTTTTGCATCCCGATGAAGTAAATTTGTTTCACCGCTCTTTCTTTAAATTCTATCTAATCGAATTGATTTTCAATTTTAATACGAGTAACCACTGAGACGTAAACGGCGGAAATACCGAGAAAAGGACCGATGAAATGTCATATACATGTATTTATCTCTTTAAAAATTAGCCGCCGTTTACGAAATGAAGCCATCAGTCACCGGTATGTTGATTTTGTTTAATTTTTAATTGTCAAATCTAAAAAAGAAATAGAAATGCAAATATCGAGTTGGGAAACAAATTTTAGAGTTTTGGTTTGGTTATTTGAGCCAAAAAATCCAATCTGCTGTTGTATTTTTCAGGTGCTAGTTTCTCATTGGTCGTTTAGATGCGTTCAATCTTAAATTGATTTCTTTGATTTTCTTGATTTTCTTGATTTCTGGAGACTGGAAATGATGAATTTAACGTCATCAAATGGAAATTGGATTTCAGAAAATCTAATTTCTGAAAATCCTTATGAGCAGGGTTGCGTTTCTTGATTTTCTTGGTTTTCTTGATTTTCAGATACAACAACAATTAACTGAAAAGCATGAAGTTAATTCAATAGTTTAAATTACGCATGTGTACAAGTTGGATTTTATAAATTTAAAGTCGTTCAAAGTTAAAATCCGATTTGCTTGTTTTCTGAAGAATCAAGAAAATCAGGATTTCCGAAATCCATTTAAAATTGAATGCACTTCATGTGATTCACGTGAATCTGGTCGGGCTATGCAGGTTTCCAGTTAAGCTTAACAACTACATGAATTCTATAGTATGAAACAAGGTTGACAATTTTTATTATTCAGTGTACTGTAGTTTATTAGTTTGTTAATCAAACGGACTACGTAATATCAACATTTTAGTTGTGAATAGAATGAAATGGTCAAAATTAACTCGATTGCGCCAATAAAATGTCATTGTGCAGGAGTAAATTGGAGTTACAATTGTATGGGAAATTTGTTGGATACTTTGAGCACTAAAATTCGAGTGTAATTACAGAAATTACTGTTAAAAATGGTATATAAATTTTAGGTGCGTGAGAATTTAAGAAACATACATTTTTTGGTTAGAATTGTATGAATTAGGTTGCAACACTCAATTTTGCTAAAAACTATTGATATACAAATAAATAATTTTTAAAATCGTAATTAAATTTGTACAGATTGTTCTTTTCTGAATATCAAAACACAACTCATTTGGTGTTTTCTGATGTCAAAAAAAAATTTTTTCTTCTATTTTTTTTTTGCCAAAATCAATATTCACACATCTAGTGATAGACTTAAAGTATTGACATTTATTTGTGAATCGAAGAAAGGGAGCAAAATGGCTCAGTAACGAACTAGATCAAATTTTAATTGCAATAAATATTTAAAAAGTTAATAAATTATTATTGGGATTTATATAGAAATAATTTGCTTGTGATTTTTGTGAGAATTGCATGAATTAGGTTGTATCACCCTATTTGATTTTGAGTGTAATTTCAGTAATTCCTATCCAATATTTGTGTGCAAATAAACAATATATAGAAAATTTAGGTAAATTTAGGTAAGTTTGTTGTGTAAATTGAATTTTAAGAACGATTTTTGGTTTGTTTTTTGAATGAATGATTTCCGCTTGCAAATCGGTATCATTTTCTACGATTTGCTTTGATTAAGTAATAAATTATTAATAAAATCCATTCGAAACAATAAATGTACGAGTGTGTGGATAGTACATCTCCATCTCCTGACCGCTGAGATCTTTTTTATTAAGGAGGAAGATTAGCTAAACAGGTAAACACATAAACACAATAGTTACAATTACACACAAACACAATAATTACAATTATACATAAAGGCAATAGATAGAATAATAATAATAAATAAATATATACATTTTAGAATAATATATTTCAAGCCATCGTATATTGCACTCATCGTAAAGCTGTGGTTGAGTTAAGCTCACAAGTTTGAGGAAATTTAGACTCAAAGTTTAAATTCAGCATCAAGATTGCAAGACTGAAGTAACTGACTACTAAGTTTAGTATAGCATCGTCAGCTGATTCCACATTTTGAAAAATGAAGAAGTCAGGGCCACCAACCACAGCTCAGTGATTATTCATTCAAAATTTATATTTCACAACAGAATTATCTTTGACTCGGTCAAATAACATTTTTACAATATTGAGAAAACATTTTTATGAAAAGAGAGAAATAAAATTTCTTGAATTGGATTACGGTATAAAGCACACAAGAAGTTATTTAGGAATTAGATAAGTAATATCTACTAATATTGTTAACTGTGCAGGTTTATTACTGAAAACGCATTTTAAAATGCCCTGCACAAAACACTTACAAAACACCTATAACATTTCTATGAAAAGAGAGAAAATATTTTCATTACAAGAGAGAAAACATTTATATGAAAAGACAGAAATAAAATTTCTTGAATTGGATTACGGTATTAAGTACAAAAGAAGTTCTTTATGAATCATTTACGAATTAGATACTGTAATATCTATAATATCTGTAATATCTATACTAATATTGTTAACTGTGCAGGTTTATTACTGAAAACGCATTTGAAAATGCCATGCACAAAACACTTACAAAACACCTATAACATTTCTATGAAAAGAGAGAAAATATTTTCATTACAAGAGAGAAAAAAATGCATTTTGAGACAAATAAAATGCATTTTGAGTCAAGAAAAAAATGCATTTTGGGACAACAAAATAAATGCATTACGTTTCGAAATTTCATCGTTGTTGCCAGGTTAGCATAACGACTTCCATTCTTCTCTGTGCAAAGCTTCAGTGCATCTGGTTCTGTCGCCGCCGCCAGATGGTGCACTACCCAAAATTATACATCATTCCGAATAATAACTGTTTTAGATAAAGAAATTCGTACTTTAATAATTACTAATAATTAACAGGAATATTTACAAGTAGATAAATATTGAAACACATCTTTAAACATTTCAGAGTGAACACAAGCCAAATCGTTTGCACAAATCCATGATGGCCGCCCGATGTTACATCGCCTCAGCACTCAGCAGGACGTTTTCAAGTCATCAGATGTATTCGCGGGAGTGTGGGCCAGTAATCAAGGTAAGAATCTGTTCATACACTTCGTAGCTAACCGTCAGGCATCTAATTTCTTCAATTATTCGTGTTTTAGGGTGATTGACGGGCGATACAGTGCGTCCAATGCCACTCAACCTCTGCTAGCAATTTGGACATTAAATACGAGGTAAAATGTGTAATTCAACCGGTTAATTATCTCGTCAATGATTCGGATTTGTTTGTTTTTAGTTTTAGGTCGAGAAACGGGCGCGAACTCTCAACTCGCATCACGCGAATGAGGCGCGATGTTACAACGCTTTTTGGGATTCGACTCCTGCCAAGGTATAACTCAAAACCACCACAACGTTCAGCCGGTTTTCGCCTAACTGTGTACTGTGTTGTACGACGCGGAAAAGTAGTTCTGTGCCAAAGCATCACCTTTGCCAATGTCTGGAGTTCGATTACAATTCTGGTGTTTTGGGCTACTTTTTTGTGCCACTACACCAGTGAAGTAGGTCAACGTTGTGGTGGTTTTGAATATAGGTATTGTGTCCATATCGAATATAATGTAAATTGAAACGACTGTATACAATTTAATGAAAATTAAACCGCCATCCATGTGATAAGTGAAGGAGAAGACGCCCCGACATTTATGTTTCACGTTGAGTGCAGCCGTTGTTGCCGCGGATTTCATTGTTTGCGACCGTTATCGCTTTTCGTAGTGTTCAAATCCTTTTTCGTAGCTTTATTAATTTATTAATTTATTGTAATTTATTTGTAAATCGATTGAATTTTAGAATTGGATAAAAAATTAATAAAATCAAATCAAAGCTCATCATTCATGGCTTAAATTGAGATCTGGTTTTAGTGACCTTGGGCAGTACGGCGGCGGCCGAGATGGTTTGTTGTCGTCGTTGACACTTAAAATCGAATTTCGAGGTTAGCACACGGAAGTAGAAACCAGTTACGTCGCGAGAGGAGATACTAATCTGTGGTTTTCTTTTGACTGCGTTTTTTTTTATATATTTTTCAGTTTATACACGTATCACCATGCAATTGTGCTCGGGCGACGATCGTTAGGCCTAACAGACGAATTGCATTCGACTGGGATTCTTGTCCACCAAGACTGGATTCTTTGTGATCAGAAATCTCTACTGACTCACACAGGATATTTTTCAAGTTAAAATCAATTACAGGTTTGCAAAGTAATTAAATATTTTTTTTTTGAACGGAGAAAAGCGATTTGATTGATCAGAAGAGAAGAGCTAGACTTGTTGAGCGGTCAGGGTAACAAATTGAAATATTAATTTTATTTTATTTTACATTTTAGAACGAGTTTATTTCAACGTCACCGTGAGTCATCTACTAAAAACTGAAACTCAAAAATGGAAATAACACTTCAAAAATACAGTTGCAATTTGTGCGACTATTCGTGTTCATCTTATTATCTTTTGAAACATCACATGCTCAAATATACTGGAGAAAAGCCTTTCCAATGTCAATTGTGTTCACTTTCCTTTTGGCTTAAATATTGCATGATTGTCCACATGAGAATTCATACCGGAGAAAAACCTTTCAAGTGTCATTTGTGTGATTATTCTAGCAGTCAAAGAGGGAATTTAGGAACTCATCTATTAACACATACTGGAGAAAAACCATTCAATTACCATTTGTGTGCTTATTGCTGTACTACAAATGGTAGTTTAAAAATGCATTTGTGCAACAATTAAGTGCATTCATTCTAAAGTACTTTTTCTTCTTCTGGTTTTAGTGACATCGACCTTGGGCAGTATGGCGGCGGCCGAGATGGTTTGTTGTCGTCGTTGACACTTAGAATCGAATTCCGAGGTTAGCACACGGAAGTAGAAACCAGTTACATCGCGAGAGGAGATACTAATCTCGAACATCATCTCAAACGACTGCAAAAAAAAATTTTCCGTCTAAAATATTCTGTTTTTTCATCAAAAAATGCTATTTTCCACGTTACACACCCAAAAAAACCATTTTTCTATATTTTCGAAGACGTACTGAACAGAGATTTGTTTTCCCCACGTTGAAACGACACCAAAACGAGGCGCTCTGGAAAATTGTTGTTCATTTCAACGTCAACATACAGTGATGGCCAGGCTGAATGTGGACGCCTGGAATGCAGACCAATTCACCAGAGCGCATCGTTTGGGCCCTAGTCTAAATCCAAGACCAGCCTCGGCTTGCAGAAAGAAGAAATTAAATTAAAGAAATTAATTTATTGTTTTGTGGAATAAACAACTAAATGGAAACAAAATGAATGAAATAAAAAAATGAATAAATGCATATTTATATTTATTAATTCAGTGTATTGCATTCGATCACTCCCATTTAGTTGTGTCTGCTCCCTGCAGGTGGCGCTGGGGGGCGTTCTCATCAACGGCACGCCACTAGCGCTCCCTGGACGGCTCGATACGGCGCCACCTAGTGCTCATTTAAATCGTTAACGCGCCACCAGCGCCCCCCTGGATGCCGTGTGTGCGCCACCTGCAGGGAGCAAACGTAACTAAACAGGAGCGACCAATCGTGGCACACTTAAATGTCACATGGTTAAGCCAATTTCAGCCAATTGCACGGCAAAGAAATCAGCTTTAACCAATCAAAATGCAAAGAAAGAGGCCTTCACCTACAATCTTTAGATAGTGAAGCACCCCTCCCCCTGAGCAAACCGGCAGCCAGACCCCTCCCCCCGACCGGTCGGTCCGCCAGCGTGCACCCGGGCCTGACCGAGCCCAGTTGCAACAATCCCCACCATTGACAATGCAACAACACAACAACATCCTCACCTTTGCAGAGGATTTAGGCTTGCTAGGCAAAAGCAGCAACTGACGAAATAATAACTTCAACCCTCAACTTTGCAGAGCCTTTAGGCTAAGGGGGGCGGGGAAGCAGTTTCTGTTTCATAAGATCCTGTTTCTAATTTTTTTTTTTTGGTTTTTCAGGTGTTTTGGCTCGAGTGAGTTTGTTTTTAGGTTTCAAATTCATTTTTGGTGAGTGGCTTTTTTGTTCAACTTGTTGTGATAGGATTGGCTTAATTTTTTATTGTTTTTACAGACAGGAATGGCGAATTCTAGCTGTTTGATTTATTTATTCGATGTTCCTTCTTATTTCAGCTGTTTTTAATAGTCCAATCGCGCACAAGGGACGTATGAAAGGATTTTAGATAAGTATTCACTAGTTCCTGTTGTTTTTTTTAGCATTTCTGTTAAGGAAACGACTCTTTGTGGTTTTTTTTTCTTCTTTTTTATTTTCTAGATATTTTGTCTACAAATGCATTTTCAGGAAAAAATGAATTAACAAAAATGAAATTCCAGTCAATAGAAATGCAATTCCAGACATTGAAAATGCATTTTCTGCCCCAAAATGTGTTTTTTTTGGTCTCAAAATGTTCACTTTCTGCCTCGGAATATGCACTTTTTGTGTCGAAATGTGCATTTTCAGCCTATCAATGCATCCATCGTCTGTACAGGGTATGAAAGTACATTTGCGGACTGGAAGTGTTCAAGTTTTGCCTAAAAATGCATTTTCAGACAAAACTTGTACACCTGCAGTCATTAAATTCATTTACATGGTGAAAATTGCAATTTTTGAGAGGAAACTTACATTTTTGGCCAGGAAAATTGCAAACATGCATTTTTTTAAAAAAACCAAACTTAAACCTGTTTTTTTTTATTAGAAAATGGATGTTTTGATCCAAAATGGACGTTTTTGGTTAAAAAATGACGTTTTTGATCCAAAATGGATGTTTCTGATAAAAAATGAAAATGTTTTTATGGAGAAATTGATGCAGGGTTGCTGTTCTAAATGTTCTGCCGTACCTTTTATGTGTTGTTTGAAACAGCAGTGATGAATTTCAAAACAAAAACTTGATTCCACCATTTTTAATTTCAAAATGCATTTCCAGGCTAAAAATGCATTTCCAGGCTAAAAATGCATTTCCAGGCTAAAAATGCAATTCCATACATTAAAAATGCATTTTCTGCCCAAAAATGTTCTTTTTTTTGTCTCAAAATGTCCACATTTTGCCTCAAAATGAACACTTTTGGCCAAACTTGTACACTTCCAGTCAACAAATGTACTTTTATAACCTGTACAGACGATAGAACGCATTTCTAGGCTAATAATAATTAATAATTAATAATTAAAAAATGTGTTTTCTGCCTGAAAATGTGCAATTTCTGCCGAAAAAAAGTGCATTTTTAGCCTAAAAATGTGTATTTTCAGCCAAAAAATGTGTATTTTCAGCCAAAAAATGTGTATTTTCAGCCTAAAAATGTGTATTTTCAGTCTGAAAATGTGTATTTTCAGTCTGGAAATGTGTTTTTTCAGTCTTAAAATGTGTTTTTTCAGTCTGAAAATGTGCATTTTTTACCTAAAAATGTGCATTTCTTGCCGACTATATTATAATATTTATAATATAGTCGGCGGATTTGGGGGTGAGAGATGGGCAAATGGCAAGGCGGCAAATGCGCTGCTCGCTGCTGGTTGGTTGCGAAGGCGCGTTACCAGGCCAACTGGATTTGTTTTCTAGTAGGGTTAACGTTTTGGCAGGCAAAGCACAGCGTTTGGGTCGCTTTTGGGTTCCTCCCAGCTGGACAAGGCATTTATTTCTCTTTTCAAGATGGCATTTCTTTGCTTTGGGTAGGCATTTCCTCATTACTTCCTTATTATTTCCTCATTATTTCTCTTCAGCGTTTGGGTCGCTTTTGGATTCCTCCCAGCTGGACAAGACGGCATTTCCTTTGGAAAGGCATTTATTTCTCTTTTCAAGATGGCATTTATTTCTCTTTTCAAGATGGCATTTCAAAAAAAAAAAATGCACAAAAAGGCGCACAAAAAGTGCGTTATTGGTCCCCGAAAGTGCGCTTCTGGTTTTTCTTAGCCAAGTTTTAATCGACTGTTCTGCAGTAGGTGCAGTGCAACAGTTGGATTGTCTTGGCCAAAGCGGAGGTGCTGGTTGGATGGGCGAAGTTTGGCCGCCGTCTCGGGACTTCTGTCAGATAAGTGTCTGATCTCGGTTTTTTATAAATAAATAAATAAATAAACAATCTTCAGATAGTTTATTAAAAACTTAAATTTATATCTAGGATTTTCAAATGACGACTGCAGCTTGTTTCGACCGCCCAAAGGCTCTCGACTGTGGTGACACTGGAAGGTGAGATGATTTAATGCATTTTTTGTCTCTTTTTTTGCACGATTTTTGCACTATTTATTGATTTATTGATTTTTTTATTTTTTTTTTTTTTTGTACCTTTGGTTTCTAACTTTTAGTTGCATTTAGGGTGCATTTTTGGCTTAAAAAGTGTGTTATTGGTCCTCGAAAGTGCGCTTCTGGTTTTTCTTAGCCAAGTTTTCAGTGAGTGTTTTTGGGATTTCCTTTTTTTGCAGCCCGTTTAGACCGCCTGAAGGGCCCTGGACGGCCCCTGCGTGTGCCCGTCGCACGTAGGACGCGGCGAAGAGTGAGTGTGCTTTTATTTTTGCTTCTTTTAGCCGTTTGTTTTGCGTGTTTTCCCGTTTTGTTTGCCGTTTTATTTGCCATTTTAATGGTTTTTCCTTTTTTTTCTCAGAAAGAATTTGATTCATTCTTGCAAGTTCCTTATCTAAAATCCGCAATTGTGGTGTCTTGGCCAAATAATATTCATTTTTTGGACCAAAAATTCATTTTTTGGACTAAAAATTCATCTTTTGGATGAAAAAATCATCTTTTGGACCAAAAATCCATCTTTTGGACCAAAAATTCATTTTCTGGACAAAAAATTCATTTTCTGGACCAAAAATTCATTTTCTGGACCAAAAATTCATCTTTTGGACCAAAAAATCATTTTCTGCTGGAAGACACTTTCTTCAAGCTGAAAGGGAGAAAACAGTATCGTTTGAATGCAGTATTAATGATACAACTGTGTGTAAATTATATTTGTATCACCACTATGGCAATCAAGCCGTCCTAAGCAGAGTTAAATCCAGCAATGAAAATTTCAAAATCAGGGATTCACACACTTGCATTCGAGATATTTCAAACACCAAGTTGTTTGATTCTGGGGAACACCACCGTGTTACTGACAAGGACTACGAGGTGTTTAATCTGGGTATCAAATGTCAGTTGCACAACAAGCAGACATTCATTGTTTTTGTAGTTGTACTAATTTTGGAAAATAGTTTCAGAGATTCCATTCCAGTTGTTTTATGACGACCAATTGTGGACAAATAACTCACAACATTTGATATATCCAAATAAGCGTGGATATATTGACTTTAAATCTCAATTTTACTCACGTTCTGAAACAACGGCCGAGTTTCGATGGTTCCAGGACAATCTACTAAAGAAAACTGGTTTTGAGTCCACTGAAGAAATGGCGGACTTGAGGGAAGCTGAATCAAATTTTAGATTTTATTTGACAAAGGCCTTAAAAGAAACAGAAATTAAATGTCTAGTTAAGTCTGAATTTGAACACGAACTTCTAATCGGAACCTTTGGGATGCCCTGTGAGTAATAGAATTAAATCTCTCTAACATTGAGGGATTGATTGACTGAAATACAAATTAATGCAAGAAAGTCACACGTATCAACCCAAAACGACAGAAACGAGTTGTTTTAGACTTGAATAACATGTTATTCAATGGGAATGACGTCACGTCACGTACAAACACGAAACGAGTTTTGTATTTGATGACTCGCAGAGTATTCCAAAGTTTCCAATTAGAAGTGTGTGTAGAAATTCAGACTCAATTCGACATGCGATTTCTTTTTCATTATAACCCGCAAAGATGTCAAACTGATAGTTTGACTCAGTTTTCCACACATCATTATGATGTTGACTGTATCGAAAATCCTTTATTATTCTCTCATCGTTCACAATCCAGACAAAATTGGCTGTTGTTTCTGCACTTGTGTCAAATTGACATTTAAAGTTTATATATCCTTCATCACTACTATCTATCAAATGGTCCGAATTATTTGTCCACAATTTGTCGCCGTAATACAGTCTGAATGGAATCTCTGAAACTACAATTACAAATGAGTAAAAAATGAATTTTTGGTCCAAAAAATGAATTTTTGGTCCAAAAAATGAATTTTTGGTCTAAAAAAAAAGAAATTTCTGGTCCAACAGATGAATTTCTGGTCCAAAAGATGAATTTCTGGTCCAAAAGATGAAATTATGGTCTAAAAGATGAAATTAGGGTCCAAAAGATGAAATCTTGGCCCCAAAGATGAAATTTTGGTGCAAAAGATGAAATTTTGATACAAAAGATGAAATTTTGGTCCAAAAAATTAATTTTTGGTCCAAAAAATTAATTTTTGGTCCAAAAAATTAATTTTTGGTCCAAAAAATTAATTTTTGGTCTAAAAAAAGAAATTTCTGGTTCAAAAGATGAAATTATGGTCTAAAAGATGAATTTTTGGTCCAAAAGATGGAATTTCTGGTCCAAACGATGGAATTTCTGGTCCAAAAAATGAAATTTCTGGTCCAAAAAATGGAATTCTGATCCAAAAGATAAATTTCTGGTCCAAAAGATGAAATTTTGGTCCAAAAGAAGATATTTTTGGTCCAAAAGAAGATATTTTTGGTCCAAAAAATGAATTTCTGGTCCAAAAAATGGAATAAAAATTAACTCGATGCCATGCAGGCATACCTAAAACAGAATATTATTTTCTTTTTTTTATGTATAATTTTTGCTTTATCCTTTTACGTTTGGGTGTTTTCTTTTGAACGTTGATAAAATATCCAAATTTTGTTAGTGGTATCATTTTCTTCTGTCTCATACACATTTTAAAAAATCCATACTAATACGCAATATTTCAAACAGAGCGGCGTGATGGACGCGACGTGGAACCGGAATGGCAATTTATAATTTTCACTTGACATTTTAAAACGTGATGAACGAAAAATAGCAAAAATATCCCATCCCACCTTATCTGTCTACCGTATTGAATTTGTTAAATTTTTACTATTTAAAATAAAAATATATATGAATCGATTGAAATATGATTCAATAACAAATTTAAAAAAATCATTAAAATCAAATAAAAATCAAATCAAAGCTCATCCATCATGGCTTAAACTGAAATCTGGTTTTAGTGACAGCGAGATGGTTTGTTGTCGTCATTACTCACGCCATGTGAGTTCATTACGATCGCGAGCATCGACCAACAATAATCTGACTTTTCTTAAATGGATCCGCCAACTCCGCCAAAACCCCCGCACGTGAAGCGACCCTGGAACGCTTTTATTATATGGTCGCGAATAGAACGCAAAAATATATTGAAGGAGAACCCCAAGTTGGATAGCACCGAAGTCAGCAAACGACTCGGTGTCGGGTGGTGGTTACTCGACCAATCGGAGAAGCAGATCTACGTGGACGAAGCGAAACGACTCCGAGACCAACACGCGCTCGATCATCCGGGTTACAAGTACCGGCCGAAGCGTAAAGCGACGAAAAAGTGCGTCGATAAAATTCCTGTGCCCGTAAAACCAGGCCACGAGAACAGTCGTGCCGCGCCGACCGTGCGTTGTTTGCCTTCGGTCGCGTCGCGCTGGCGATACGTGGTCGCACCAGAGGGCGGCTTTTGCACGCCGGCTGCCGTGAGTGAGACTTTGTTGGCGCCGGTTTCTTTTTTTCCGGCGCCATTGTTTTACCAGTTGGTGTGCGTGAGGCGGTGCGAGGATTACTGGGATGTGTTTCCGGTTGTTGGTTATCAACCTGGAATGGATTACCGTGTGCTATATTGGAGGTGAAATTTGTAAATTTGAATGTAAGGGGATAGTTTGTGAATTTTTTGGTTGGTTTTGTGTTTTGTGGTTGATTTCGTGGGAGTGTTTGAAGAGTTTGTTGTGTAAATTGAATTTTAACAATGATTATTTGTCTAAAATGGTAAACGGTCCATCAAAAGAGGTTTAAAATAGTTATTGGTTCATCAAAAAAAGCTAAAATATGGAAAATCAACCAAAATAGTCTAAAATGATGGAAAATCAGTCAAAAAGGGTCTAAAATGATGGAAAATTAGTCAAAAATGGACTAAAATGATGGAAAATCAGTCAAAAAGGGTCTAAAATGATGGAAAATTAGTCAAAAATGGACTAAAATGATGGAAAATCAGTCAAAAAGGGTCTAAAATGATGGAAAATTAGTCAAAAATGGACTAAAATGATGGAAAATCAGTCAAAAAAGAGTCTAAAATAATGGAAAATTAGTCAAAAAGGGTCTAAAATGATGGAAAATTAGTCAAAAAGGGTCTAAAATGATGAAAAGTCAATGAAAAACATGCATGGTTGTATATAAAAAAAAATTTGAATATTTTCTACATAAAAATTCTTCAATAAAAAATGAAGACCATTTGTATGGAAATTAATAACGAAAATAAAAGATTTTTTTTTTCGATTTAATAAATATAGTGGCAGTCACAGTCAGGACTTGTCCAAACAATGGATTTACTCTCGAATTTACTTCAAAACAAACAGGACCAGTAAGCATTGCGCATGACTGTACAACCTGGTGACAACATGCAAAGTTGACATTTCAAATCGTGATTCGAGTTCGGATTCGACGGTCAGTTTTCTCTCTAAAATTATTTTTTTTTTTATTTTATTCGTAGAAATATTTTAATTTTAATTTTTGGCACCAAAGATATAATATCGGTCGAAAAAGTCGAAAATCGAAAGAAAAAAAATCAAAAACTTTGAGGATTGCTTCCATAGGTGGCGCATCAAGTGTGATTTTAAATAAGTTAGTACAAGGTAAAATAAAATGGCGGCTGACGTGCGTGATGACGGTAGAGGTCAAACCTGCATGCCCGGTATGGACTTTCTGGTTTTATTTATTTTAATTTAATCGATTTAAATTAAACTAATTTTATTTTTTAGATGTTCTGAAGGAGTGGTGAGATTGCGCTGCGGGAGCGTCGTATCTGCGCCAAAATTGAGAACTTTGCACTCGAAGAACAACAGCGGAGTCATAATTACAGTGATAGTTGTTTGTCTAGTCATTATCGACACCGTTGCTCTGTTGGCGGCCATCTTTACACATCGCAAACGGCCAAGTGCAGACAGTATCGTGCACATTTTTTATTGTTTGATTTTTGCATCCCGATGAAGTAAATTTGTTTCACCGCTCTTTCTTTAAATTCTATCTAATCGAATTGATTTTCAATTTTAATACGAGTAACCACTGAGACGTCAACGGCGGAAATACCGAGAAAACGACCGATGTATTTATCTCTTTAAAAATTAGCCGCCATTTACGAAATGAAGCCATCAGTCACCGGTATGTTGATTTTGTTTAATTTTTAATTGTCAAATCTAAAAAAGAAATAGAAATGCAAATATCGAGTTGGGAAACAAATTTTAGAGTTTTGGTTTGGTTATTTGAGCCAAAAAATCCAATCTGTTGTTGTATTTTTCAGGTGCTAGTTTCTCACTGGTCGTTTAGATGCGTTCAATCATAAATTGATTTCTTTGATTTCGTTGATTTTCTTGATTTCTGGAGAATGGAAATGATGAATTTAACGTCATCAAATGGAAATTGGATTTCAGAAAATCTAATTTCTGAAAATCCTTATGAGCAGGGTTGCGTTTCTTGATTTTCTTGGTTTTCTTGATTTTCAGATACAACAACAATTAACTGAAAAGCATGAAGTTAATTCAATAGTTTAAATTACGCATGTGTAAAAGTTGGATTTTATAAATTTAAAGTCGTTCCAAGTTAAAATCCAATTTGCTTGTTTTCTGAAGAATCAAGAAAATCAGGATTTCCGAAATCCATTTAAGATTGAATGCACTTCATGTGATTCACGTGAATCTGGTCGGGCTATGCAGGTTTCCAGTTATAAGCTTAACAACTACATGATTTCTATAGTATGAAACAAGGTTGACAATTTTTATTATTCAGTGTACTGTAGTTTATTAGTTTGTTAATCAAACAGACTACGTAATATCAACATTTTAGTTGTGAATAGAATGAAATGGTCAAAATTAACTCGATTGCGCCAATAAAATGTCATTGTGCAGGAGTAAATTGGAGTTACAATTGTATGGGAAATTTGTTGGATACTTTGAGCACTAAAATTCGAGTGTAATTACAGAAATTACTGTTAAAAATGGTATATAAATTTTAGGTGCGTGAGAATTTAAGAAACATACATTTTTTGGTTAGAATTGTATGAATTAGGTTGCAACACTCAATTTTGCTAAAAACTATTGATATACAAATAAATAATTTTTAAAATCGTAATTAAATTTGTACAGATTGTTCTTTTCTGAATATCAAAACACAACTCATTTGGTGTTTTCTGATGTCAAAAAAAAATTTTTTCTTCTATTTTTTTTTTGCCAAAATCAATATTCACACATCTAGTGATAGACTTAAAGTATTGACATTTATTTGTGAATCGAAGAAAGGGAGCAAAATGGCTCAGTAACGAACTAGATCAAATTTTAATTGCAATAAATATTTAAAAAGTTAATAAATTATTATTGGGATTTATATAGAAATAATTTGCTTGTGATTTTTGTGAGAATTGCATGAATTAGGTTGTATCACCCTATTTGATTTTGAGTGTAATTTCAGTAATTCCTATCCAATATTTGTGTGCAAATAAACAATATATAGAAAATTTAGGTAAATTTAGGTAAGTTTGTTGTGTAAATTGAATTTTAAGAACGATTTTTGGTTTGTTTTTTGAATGAATGATTTCCGCTTGCAAATCGGTATCATTTTCTACGATTTGCTTTGATTAAGTAATAAATTATTAATAAAATCCATTCGAAACAATAAATGTACGAGTGTGTGGATAGTACATCTCCATCTCCTGACCGCTGAGATCTTTTTTATTAAGGAGGAAGATTAGCTAAACAGGTAAACACATAAACACAATAGTTACAATTACACACAAACACAATAATTACAATTATACATAAAGGCAATAGATAGAATAATAATAATAAATAAATATATACATTTTAGAATAATATATTTCAAGCCATCGTATATTGCACTCATCGTAAAGCTGTGGTTGAGTTAAGCTCACAAGTTTGAGGAAATTTAGACTCAAAGTTTAAATTCAGCATCAAGATTGCAAGACTGAAGTAACTGACTACTAAGTTTAGTATAGCATCGTCAGCTGATTCCACATTTTGAAAAATGAAGAAGTCAGGGCCACCAACCACAGCTCAGTGATTATTCATTCAAAATTTATATTTCACAACAGAATTATCTTTGACTCGGTCAAATAACATTTTTACAATATTGAGAAAACATTTTTATGAAAAGAGAGAAATAAAATTTCTTGAATTGGATTACGGTATAAAGCACACAAGAAGTTATTTAGGAATTAGATAAGTAATATCTACTAATATTGTTAACTGTGCAGGTTTATTACTGAAAACGCATTTTAAAATGCCCTGCACAAAACACTTACAAAACACCTATAACATTTCTATGAAAAGAGAGAAAATATTTTCATTACAAGAGAGAAAACATTTATATGAAAAGACAGAAATAAAATTTCTTGAATTGGATTACGGTATTAAGTACAAAAGAAGTTCTTTATGAATCATTTACGAATTAGATACTGTAATATCTATAATATCTGTAATATCTATACTAATATTGTTAACTGTGCAGGTTTATTACTGAAAACGCATTTGAAAATGCCATGCACAAAACACTTACAAAACACCTATAACATTTCTATGAAAAGAGAGAAAATATTTTCATTACAAGAGAGAAAAAAATGCATTTTGAGACAAATAAAATGCATTTTGAGTCAAGAAAAAAATGCATTTTGGGACAACAAAATAAATGCATTACGTTTCGAAATTTCATCGTTGTTGCCAGGTTAGCATAACGACTTCCATTCTTCTCTGTGCAAAGCTTCAGTGCATCTGGTTCTGTCGCCGCCGCCAGATGGTGCACTACCCAAAATTATACATCATTCCGAATAATAACTGTTTTAGATAAAGAAATTCGTACTTTAATAATTACTAATAATTAACAGGAATATTTACAAGTAGATAAATATTGAAACACATCTTTAAACATTTCAGAGTGAACACAAGCCAAATCGTTTGCACAAATCCATGATGGCCGCCCGATGTTACATCGCCTCAGCACTCAGCAGGACGTTTTCAAGTCATCAGATGTATTCGCGGGAGTGTGGGCCAGTAATCAAGGTAAGAATCTGTTCATACACTTCGTAGCTAACCGTCAGGCATCTAATTTCTTCAATTATTCGTGTTTTAGGGTGATTGACGGGCGATACAGTGCGTCCAATGCCACTCAACCTCTGCTAGCAATTTGGACATTAAATACGAGGTAAAATGTGTAATTCAACCGGTTAATTATCTCGTCAATGATTCGGATTTGTTTGTTTTTAGTTTTAGGTCGAGAAACGGGCGCGAACTCTCAACTCGCATCACGCGAATGAGGCGCGATGTTACAACGCTTTTTGGGATTCGACTCCTGCCAAGGTATAACTCAAAACCACCACAACGTTCAGCCGGTTTTCGCCTAACTGTGTACTGTGTTGTACGACGCGGAAAAGTAGTTCTGTGCCAAAGCATCACCTTTGCCAATGTCTGGAGTTCGATTACAATTCTGGTGTTTTGGGCTACTTTTTTGTGCCACTACACCAGTGAAGTAGGTCAACGTTGTGGTGGTTTTGAATATAGGTATTGTGTCCATATCGAATATAATGTAAATTGAAACGACTGTATACAATTTAATGAAAATTAAACCGCCATCCATGTGATAAGTGAAGGAGAAGACGCCCCGACATTTATGTTTCACGTTGAGTGCAGCCGTTGTTGCCGCGGATTTCATTGTTTGCGACCGTTATCGCTTTTCGTAGTGTTCAAATCCTTTTTCGTAGCTTTATTAATTTATTAATTTATTGTAATTTATTTGTAAATCGATTGAATTTTAGAATTGGATAAAAAATTAATAAAATCAAATCAAAGCTCATCATTCATGGCTTAAATTGAGATCTGGTTTTAGTGACCTTGGGCAGTACGGCGGCGGCCGAGATGGTTTGTTGTCGTCGTTGACACTTAAAATCGAATTTCGAGGTTAGCACACGGAAGTAGAAACCAGTTACGTCGCGAGAGGAGATACTAATCTGTGGTTTTCTTTTGACTGCGTTTTTTTTTATATATTTTTCAGTTTATACACGTATCACCATGCAATTGTGCTCGGGCGACGATCGTTAGGCCTAACAGACGAATTGCATTCGACTGGGATTCTTGTCCACCAAGACTGGATTCTTTGTGATCAGAAATCTCTACTGACTCACACAGGATATTTTTCAAGTTAAAATCAATTACAGGTTTGCAAAGTAATTAAATATTTTTTTTTTGAACGGAGAAAAGCGATTTGATTGATCAGAAGAGAAGAGCTAGACTTGTTGAGCGGTCAGGGTAACAAATTGAAATATTAATTTTATTTTATTTTACATTTTAGAACGAGTTTATTTCAACGTCACCGTGAGTCATCTACTAAAAACTGAAACTCAAAAATGGAAATAACACTTCAAAAATACAGTTGCAATTTGTGCGACTATTCGTGTTCATCTTATTATCTTTTGAAACATCACATGCTCAAATATACTGGAGAAAAGCCTTTCCAATGTCAATTGTGTTCACTTTCCTTTTGGCTTAAATATTGCATGATTGTCCACATGAGAATTCATACCGGAGAAAAACCTTTCAAGTGTCATTTGTGTGATTATTCTAGCAGTCAAAGAGGGAATTTAGGAACTCATCTATTAACACATACTGGAGAAAAACCATTCAATTACCATTTGTGTGCTTATTGCTGTACTACAAATGGTAGTTTAAAAATGCATTTGTGCAACAATTAAGTGCATTCATTCTAAAGTACTTTTTCTTCTTCTGGTTTTAGTGACATCGACCTTGGGCAGTATGGCGGCGGCCGAGATGGTTTGTTGTCGTCGTTGACACTTAGAATCGAATTCCGAGGTTAGCACACGGAAGTAGAAACCAGTTACATCGCGAGAGGAGATACTAATCTCGAACATCATCTCAAACGACTGCAAAAAAAAATTTTCCGTCTAAAATATTCTGTTTTTTCATCAAAAAATGCTATTTTCCACGTTACACACCCAAAAAAACCATTTTTCTATATTTTCGAAGACGTACTGAACAGAGATTTGTTTTCCCCACGTTGAAACGACACCAAAACGAGGCGCTCTGGAAAATTGTTGTTCATTTCAACGTCAACATACAGTGATGGCCAGGCTGAATGTGGACGCCTGGAATGCAGACCAATTCACCAGAGCGCATCGTTTGGGCCCTAGTCTAAATCCAAGACCAGCCTCGGCTTGCAGAAAGAAGAAATTAAATTAAAGAAATTAATTTATTGTTTTGTGGAATAAACAACTAAATGGAAACAAAATGAATGAAATAAAAAAATGAATAAATGCATATTTATATTTATTAATTCAGTGTATTGCATTCGATCACTCCCATTTAGTTGTGTCTGCTCCCTGCAGGTGGCGCTGGGGGGCGTTCTCATCAACGGCACGCCACTAGCGCTCCCTGGACGGCTCGATACGGCGCCACCTAGTGCTCATTTAAATCGTTAACGCGCCACCAGCGCCCCCCTGGATGCCGTGTGTGCGCCACCTGCAGGGAGCAAACGTAACTAAACAGGAGCGACCAATCGTGGCACACTTAAATGTCACATGGTTAAGCCAATTTCAGCCAATTGCACGGCAAAGAAATCAGCTTTAACCAATCAAAATGCAAAGAAAGAGGCCTTCACCTACAATCTTTAGATAGTGAAGCACCCCTCCCCCTGAGCAAACCGGCAGCCAGACCCCTCCCCCCGACCGGTCGGTCCGCCAGCGTGCACCCGGGCCTGACCGAGCCCAGTTGCAACAATCCCCACCATTGACAATGCAACAACACAACAACATCCTCACCTTTGCAGAGGATTTAGGCTTGCTAGGCAAAAGCAGCAACTGACGAAATAATAACTTCAACCCTCAACTTTGCAGAGCCTTTAGGCTAAGGGGGGCGGGGAAGCAGTTTCTGTTTCATAAGATCCTGTTTCTAATTTTTTTTTTTTGGTTTTTCAGGTGTTTTGGCTCGAGTGAGTTTGTTTTTAGGTTTCAAATTCATTTTTGGTGAGTGGCTTTTTTGTTCAACTTGTTGTGATAGGATTGGCTTAATTTTTTATTGTTTTTACAGACAGGAATGGCGAATTCTAGCTGTTTGATTTATTTATTCGATGTTCCTTCTTATTTCAGCTGTTTTTAATAGTCCAATCGCGCACAAGGGACGTATGAAAGGATTTTAGATAAGTATTCACTAGTTCCTGTTGTTTTTTTTAGCATTTCTGTTAAGGAAACGACTCTTTGTGGTTTTTTTTTCTTCTTTTTTATTTTCTAGATATTTTGTCTACAAATGCATTTTCAGGAAAAAATGAATTAACAAAAATGAAATTCCAGTCAATAGAAATGCAATTCCAGACATTGAAAATGCATTTTCTGCCCCAAAATGTGTTTTTTTTGGTCTCAAAATGTTCACTTTCTGCCTCGGAATATGCACTTTTTGTGTCGAAATGTGCATTTTCAGCCTATCAATGCATCCATCGTCTGTACAGGGTATGAAAGTACATTTGCGGACTGGAAGTGTTCAAGTTTTGCCTAAAAATGCATTTTCAGACAAAACTTGTACACCTGCAGTCATTAAATTCATTTACATGGTGAAAATTGCAATTTTTGAGAGGAAACTTACATTTTTGGCCAGGAAAATTGCAAACATGCATTTTTTTAAAAAAACCAAACTTAAACCTGTTTTTTTTTATTAGAAAATGGATGTTTTGATCCAAAATGGACGTTTTTGGTTAAAAAATGACGTTTTTGATCCAAAATGGATGTTTCTGATAAAAAATGAAAATGTTTTTATGGAGAAATTGATGCAGGGTTGCTGTTCTAAATGTTCTGCCGTACCTTTTATGTGTTGTTTGAAACAGCAGTGATGAATTTCAAAACAAAAACTTGATTCCACCATTTTTAATTTCAAAATGCATTTCCAGGCTAAAAATGCATTTCCAGGCTAAAAATGCATTTCCAGGCTAAAAATGCAATTCCATACATTAAAAATGCATTTTCTGCCCAAAAATGTTCTTTTTTTTGTCTCAAAATGTCCACATTTTGCCTCAAAATGAACACTTTTGGCCAAACTTGTACACTTCCAGTCAACAAATGTACTTTTATAACCTGTACAGACGATAGAACGCATTTCTAGGCTAATAATAATTAATAATTAATAATTAAAAAATGTGTTTTCTGCCTGAAAATGTGCAATTTCTGCCGAAAAAAAGTGCATTTTTAGCCTAAAAATGTGTATTTTCAGCCAAAAAATGTGTATTTTCAGCCAAAAAATGTGTATTTTCAGCCTAAAAATGTGTATTTTCAGTCTGAAAATGTGTATTTTCAGTCTGGAAATGTGTTTTTTCAGTCTTAAAATGTGTTTTTTCAGTCTGAAAATGTGCATTTTTTACCTAAAAATGTGCATTTCTTGCCGACTATATTATAATATTTATAATATAGTCGGCGGATTTGGGGGTGAGAGATGGGCAAATGGCAAGGCGGCAAATGCGCTGCTCGCTGCTGGTTGGTTGCGAAGGCGCGTTACCAGGCCAACTGGATTTGTTTTCTAGTAGGGTTAACGTTTTGGCAGGCAAAGCACAGCGTTTGGGTCGCTTTTGGGTTCCTCCCAGCTGGACAAGGCATTTATTTCTCTTTTCAAGATGGCATTTCTTTGCTTTGGGTAGGCATTTCCTCATTACTTCCTTATTATTTCCTCATTATTTCTCTTCAGCGTTTGGGTCGCTTTTGGATTCCTCCCAGCTGGACAAGACGGCATTTCCTTTGGAAAGGCATTTATTTCTCTTTTCAAGATGGCATTTATTTCTCTTTTCAAGATGGCATTTCAAAAAAAAAAAATGCACAAAAAGGCGCACAAAAAGTGCGTTATTGGTCCCCGAAAGTGCGCTTCTGGTTTTTCTTAGCCAAGTTTTAATCGACTGTTCTGCAGTAGGTGCAGTGCAACAGTTGGATTGTCTTGGCCAAAGCGGAGGTGCTGGTTGGATGGGCGAAGTTTGGCCGCCGTCTCGGGACTTCTGTCAGATAAGTGTCTGATCTCGGTTTTTTATAAATAAATAAATAAATAAACAATCTTCAGATAGTTTATTAAAAACTTAAATTTATATCTAGGATTTTCAAATGACGACTGCAGCTTGTTTCGACCGCCCAAAGGCTCTCGACTGTGGTGACACTGGAAGGTGAGATGATTTAATGCATTTTTTGTCTCTTTTTTTGCACGATTTTTGCACTATTTATTGATTTATTGATTTTTTTATTTTTTTTTTTTTTTGTACCTTTGGTTTCTAACTTTTAGTTGCATTTAGGGTGCATTTTTGGCTTAAAAAGTGTGTTATTGGTCCTCGAAAGTGCGCTTCTGGTTTTTCTTAGCCAAGTTTTCAGTGAGTGTTTTTGGGATTTCCTTTTTTTGCAGCCCGTTTAGACCGCCTGAAGGGCCCTGGACGGCCCCTGCGTGTGCCCGTCGCACGTAGGACGCGGCGAAGAGTGAGTGTGCTTTTATTTTTGCTTCTTTTAGCCGTTTGTTTTGCGTGTTTTCCCGTTTTGTTTGCCGTTTTATTTGCCATTTTAATGGTTTTTCCTTTTTTTTCTCAGAAAGAATTTGATTCATTCTTGCAAGTTCCTTATCTAAAATCCGCAATTGTGGTGTCTTGGCCAAATAATATTCATTTTTTGGACCAAAAATTCATTTTTTGGACTAAAAATTCATCTTTTGGATGAAAAAATCATCTTTTGGACCAAAAATCCATCTTTTGGACCAAAAATTCATTTTCTGGACCAAAAATTCATTTTCTGGACCAAAAATTCATTTTCTGGACCAAAAATTCATCTTTTGGACCAAAAAATCATTTTCTGCTGGAAGACACTTTCTTCAAGCTGAAAGGGAGAAAACAGTATCGTTTGAATGCAGTATTAATGATACAACTGTGTGTAAATTATATTTGTATCACCACTATGGCAATCAAGCCGTCCTAAGCAGAGTTAAATCCAGCAATGAAAATTTCAAAATCAGGGATTCACACACTTGCATTCGAGATATTTCAAACACCAAGTTGTTTGATTCTGGGGAACACCACCGTGTTACTGACAAGGACTACGAGGTGTTTAATCTGGGTATCAAATGTCAGTTGCACAACAAGCAGACATTCATTGTTTTTGTAGTTGTACTAATTTTGGAAAATAGTTTCAGAGATTCCATTCCAGTTGTTTTATGACGACCAATTGTGGACAAATAACTCACAACATTTGATATATCCAAATAAGCGTGGATATATTGACTTTAAATCTCAATTTTACTCACGTTCTGAAACAACGGCCGAGTTTCGATGGTTCCAGGACAATCTACTAAAGAAAACTGGTTTTGAGTCCACTGAAGAAATGGCGGACTTGAGGGAAGCTGAATCAAATTTTAGATTTTATTTGACAAAGGCCTTAAAAGAAACAGAAATTAAATGTCTAGTTAAGTCTGAATTTGAACACGAACTTCTAATCGGAACCTTTGGGATGCCCTGTGAGTAATAGAATTAAATCTCTCTAACATTGAGGGATTGATTGACTGAAATACAAATTAATGCAAGAAAGTCACACGTATCAACCCAAAACGACAGAAACGAGTTGTTTTAGACTTGAATAACATGTTATTCAATGGGAATGACGTCACGTCACGTACAAACACGAAACGAGTTTTGTATTTGATGACTCGCAGAGTATTCCAAAGTTTCCAATTAGAAGTGTGTGTAGAAATTCAGACTCAATTCGACATGCGATTTCTTTTTCATTATAACCCGCAAAGATGTCAAACTGATAGTTTGACTCAGTTTTCCACACATCATTATGATGTTGACTGTATCGAAAATCCTTTATTATTCTCTCATCGTTCACAATCCAGACAAAATTGGCTGTTGTTTCTGCACTTGTGTCAAATTGACATTTAAAGTTTATATATCCTTCATCACTACTATCTATCAAATGGTCCGAATTATTTGTCCACAATTTGTCGCCGTAATACAGTCTGAATGGAATCTCTGAAACTACAATTACAAATGAGTAAAAAATGAATTTTTGGTCCAAAAAATGAATTTTTGGTCCAAAAAATGAATTTTTGGTCTAAAAAAAAAGAAATTTCTGGTCCAACAGATGAATTTCTGGTCCAAAAGATGAATTTCTGGTCCAAAAGATGAAATTATGGTCTAAAAGATGAAATTAGGGTCCAAAAGATGAAATCTTGGCCCCAAAGATGAAATTTTGGTGCAAAAGATGAAATTTTGATACAAAAGATGAAATTTTGGTCCAAAAAATTAATTTTTGGTCCAAAAAATTAATTTTTGGTCCAAAAAATTAATTTTTGGTCCAAAAAATTAATTTTTGGTCTAAAAAAAGAAATTTCTGGTTCAAAAGATGAAATTATGGTCTAAAAGATGAATTTTTGGTCCAAAAGATGGAATTTCTGGTCCAAACGATGGAATTTCTGGTCCAAAAAATGAAATTTCTGGTCCAAAAAATGGAATTCTGATCCAAAAGATAAATTTCTGGTCCAAAAGATGAAATTTTGGTCCAAAAGAAGATATTTTTGGTCCAAAAGAAGATATTTTTGGTCCAAAAAATGAATTTCTGGTCCAAAAAATGGAATAAAAATTAACTCGATGCCATGCAGGCATACCTAAAACAGAATATTATTTTCTTTTTTTTATGTATAATTTTTGCTTTATCCTTTTACGTTTGGGTGTTTTCTTTTGAACGTTGATAAAATATCCAAATTTTGTTAGTGGTATCATTTTCTTCTGTCTCATACACATTTTAAAAAATCCATACTAATACGCAATATTTCAAACAGAGCGGCGTGATGGACGCGACGTGGAACCGGAATGGCAATTTATAATTTTCACTTGACATTTTAAAACGTGATGAACGAAAAATAGCAAAAATATCCCATCCCACCTTATCTGTCTACCGTATTGAATTTGTTAAATTTTTACTATTTAAAATAAAAATATATATGAATCGATTGAAATATGATTCAATAACAAATTTAAAAAAATCATTAAAATCAAATAAAAATCAAATCAAAGCTCATCCATCATGGCTTAAACTGAAATCTGGTTTTAGTGACAGCGAGATGGTTTGTTGTCGTCATTACTCACGCCATGTGAGTTCATTACGATCGCGAGCATCGACCAACAATAATCTGACTTTTCTTAAATGGATCCGCCAACTCCGCCAAAACCCCCGCACGTGAAGCGACCCTGGAACGCTTTTATTATATGGTCGCGAATAGAACGCAAAAATATATTGAAGGAGAACCCCAAGTTGGATAGCACCGAAGTCAGCAAACGACTCGGTGTCGGGTGGTGGTTACTCGACCAATCGGAGAAGCAGATCTACGTGGACGAAGCGAAACGACTCCGAGACCAACACGCGCTCGATCATCCGGGTTACAAGTACCGGCCGAAGCGTAAAGCGACGAAAAAGTGCGTCGATAAAATTCCTGTGCCCGTAAAACCAGGCCACGAGAACAGTCGTGCCGCGCCGACCGTGCGTTGTTTGCCTTCGGTCGCGTCGCGCTGGCGATACGTGGTCGCACCAGAGGGCGGCTTTTGCACGCCGGCTGCCGTGAGTGAGACTTTGTTGGCGCCGGTTTCTTTTTTTCCGGCGCCATTGTTTTACCAGTTGGTGTGCGTGAGGCGGTGCGAGGATTACTGGGATGTGTTTCCGGTTGTTGGTTATCAACCTGGAATGGATTACCGTGTGCTATATTGGAGGTGAAATTTGTAAATTTGAATGTAAGGGGATAGTTTGTGAATTTTTTGGTTGGTTTTGTGTTTTGTGGTTGATTTCGTGGGAGTGTTTGAAGAGTTTGTTGTGTAAATTGAATTTTAACAATGATTATTTGTCTAAAATGGTAAACGGTCCATCAAAAGAGGTTTAAAATAGTTATTGGTTCATCAAAAAAAGCTAAAATATGGAAAATCAACCAAAATAGTCTAAAATGATGGAAAATCAGTCAAAAAGGGTCTAAAATGATGGAAAATTAGTCAAAAATGGACTAAAATGATGGAAAATCAGTCAAAAAGGGTCTAAAATGATGGAAAATTAGTCAAAAATGGACTAAAATGATGGAAAATCAGTCAAAAAGGGTCTAAAATGATGGAAAATTAGTCAAAAATGGACTAAAATGATGGAAAATCAGTCAAAAAAGAGTCTAAAATAATGGAAAATTAGTCAAAAAGGGTCTAAAATGATGGAAAATTAGTCAAAAAGGGTCTAAAATGATGAAAAGTCAATGAAAAACATGCATGGTTGTATATAAAAAAAAATTTGAATATTTTCTACATAAAAATTCTTCAATAAAAAATGAAGACCATTTGTATGGAAATTAATAACGAAAATAAAAGATTTTTTTTTTCGATTTAATAAATATAGTGGCAGTCACAGTCAGGACTTGTCCAAACAATGGATTTACTCTCGAATTTACTTCAAAACAAACAGGACCAGTAAGCATTGCGCATGACTGTACAACCTGGTGACAACATGCAAAGTTGACATTTCAAATCGTGATTCGAGTTCGGATTCGACGGTCAGTTTTCTCTCTAAAATTATTTTTTTTTTTATTTTATTCGTAGAAATATTTTAATTTTAATTTTTGGCACCAAAGATATAATATCGGTCGAAAAAGTCGAAAATCGAAAGAAAAAAAATCAAAAACTTTGAGGATTGCTTCCATAGGTGGCGCATCAAGTGTGATTTTAAATAAGTTAGTACAAGGTAAAATAAAATGGCGGCTGACGTGCGTGATGACGGTAGAGGTCAAACCTGCATGCCCGGTATGGACTTTCTGGTTTTATTTATTTTAATTTAATCGATTTAAATTAAACTAATTTTATTTTTTAGATGTTCTGAAGGAGTGGTGAGATTGCGCTGCGGGAGCGTCGTATCTGCGCCAAAATTGAGAACTTTGCACTCGAAGAACAACAGCGGAGTCATAATTACAGTGATAGTTGTTTGTCTAGTCATTATCGACACCGTTGCTCTGTTGGCGGCCATCTTTACACATCGCAAACGGCCAAGTGCAGACAGTATCGTGCACATTTTTTATTGTTTGATTTTTGCATCCCGATGAAGTAAATTTGTTTCACCGCTCTTTCTTTAAATTCTATCTAATCGAATTGATTTTCAATTTTAATACGAGTAACCACTGAGACGTCAACGGCGGAAATACCGAGAAAACGACCGATGTATTTATCTCTTTAAAAATTAGCCGCCATTTACGAAATGAAGCCATCAGTCACCGGTATGTTGATTTTGTTTAATTTTTAATTGTCAAATCTAAAAAAGAAATAGAAATGCAAATATCGAGTTGGGAAACAAATTTTAGAGTTTTGGTTTGGTTATTTGAGCCAAAAAATCCAATCTGTTGTTGTATTTTTCAGGTGCTAGTTTCTCACTGGTCGTTTAGATGCGTTCAATCATAAATTGATTTCTTTGATTTCGTTGATTTTCTTGATTTCTGGAGAATGGAAATGATGAATTTAACGTCATCAAATGGAAATTGGATTTCAGAAAATCTAATTTCTGAAAATCCTTATGAGCAGGGTTGCGTTTCTTGATTTTCTTGGTTTTCTTGATTTTCAGATACAACAACAATTAACTGAAAAGCATGAAGTTAATTCAATAGTTTAAATTACGCATGTGTAAAAGTTGGATTTTATAAATTTAAAGTCGTTCCAAGTTAAAATCCAATTTGCTTGTTTTCTGAAGAATCAAGAAAATCAGGATTTCCGAAATCCATTTAAGATTGAATGCACTTCATGTGATTCACGTGAATCTGGTCGGGCTATGCAGGTTTCCAGTTATAAGCTTAACAACTACATGATTTCTATAGTATGAAACAAGGTTGACAATTTTTATTATTCAGTGTACTGTAGTTTATTAGTTTGTTAATCAAACAGACTACGTAATATCAACATTTTAGTTGTGAATAGAATGAAATGGTCAAAATTAACTCGATTGCGCCAATAAAATGTCATTGTGCAGGAGTAAATTGGAGTTACAATTGTATGGGAAATTTGTTGGATACTTTGAGCACTAAAATTCGAGTGTAATTACAGAAATTACTGTTAAAAATGGTATATAAATTTTAGGTGCGTGAGAATTTAAGAAACATACATTTTTTGGTTAGAATTGTATGAATTAGGTTGCAACACTCAATTTTGCTAAAAACTATTGATATACAAATAAATAATTTTTAAAATCGTAATTAAATTTGTACAGATTGTTCTTTTCTGAATATCAAAACACAACTCATTTGGTGTTTTCTGATGTCAAAAAAAAATTTTTTCTTCTATTTTTTTTTTGCCAAAATCAATATTCACACATCTAGTGATAGACTTAAAGTATTGACATTTATTTGTGAATCGAAGAAAGGGAGCAAAATGGCTCAGTAACGAACTAGATCAAATTTTAATTGCAATAAATATTTAAAAAGTTAATAAATTATTATTGGGATTTATATAGAAATAATTTGCTTGTGATTTTTGTGAGAATTGCATGAATTAGGTTGTATCACCCTATTTGATTTTGAGTGTAATTTCAGTAATTCCTATCCAATATTTGTGTGCAAATAAACAATATATAGAAAATTTAGGTAAATTTAGGTAAGTTTGTTGTGTAAATTGAATTTTAAGAACGATTTTTGGTTTGTTTTTTGAATGAATGATTTCCGCTTGCAAATCGGTATCATTTTCTACGATTTGCTTTGATTAAGTAATAAATTATTAATAAAATCCATTCGAAACAATAAATGTACGAGTGTGTGGATAGTACATCTCCATCTCCTGACCGCTGAGATCTTTTTTATTAAGGAGGAAGATTAGCTAAACAGGTAAACACATAAACACAATAGTTACAATTACACACAAACACAATAATTACAATTATACATAAAGGCAATAGATAGAATAATAATAATAAATAAATATATACATTTTAGAATAATATATTTCAAGCCATCGTATATTGCACTCATCGTAAAGCTGTGGTTGAGTTAAGCTCACAAGTTTGAGGAAATTTAGACTCAAAGTTTAAATTCAGCATCAAGATTGCAAGACTGAAGTAACTGACTACTAAGTTTAGTATAGCATCGTCAGCTGATTCCACATTTTGAAAAATGAAGAAGTCAGGGCCACCAACCACAGCTCAGTGATTATTCATTCAAAATTTATATTTCACAACAGAATTATCTTTGACTCGGTCAAATAACATTTTTACAATATTGAGAAAACATTTTTATGAAAAGAGAGAAATAAAATTTCTTGAATTGGATTACGGTATAAAGCACACAAGAAGTTATTTAGGAATTAGATAAGTAATATCTACTAATATTGTTAACTGTGCAGGTTTATTACTGAAAACGCATTTTAAAATGCCCTGCACAAAACACTTACAAAACACCTATAACATTTCTATGAAAAGAGAGAAAATATTTTCATTACAAGAGAGAAAACATTTATATGAAAAGAGAGAAATAAAATTTCTTGAATTGGATTACGGTATTAAGTACAAAAGAAGTTCTTTATGAATCATTTACGAATTAGATACTGTAATATCTATAATATCTGTAATATCTATACTAATATTGTTAACTGTGCAGGTTTATTACTGAAAACGCATTTGAAAATGCCATGCACAAAACACTTACAAAACACCTATAACATTTCTATGAAAAGAGAGAAAATATTTTCATTACAAGAGAGAAAAAAATGCATTTTGAGACAAATAAAATGCATTTTGAGTCAAGAAAAAAATGCATTTTGGGACAACAAAATAAATGCATTACGTTTCGAAATTTCATCGTTGTTGCCAGGTTAGCATAACGACTTCCATTCTTCTCTGTGCAAAGCTTCAGTGCATCTGGTTCTGTCGCCGCCGCCAGATGGTGCACTACCCAAAATTATACATCATTCCGAATAATAACTGTTTTAGATAAAGAAATTCGTACTTTAATAATTACTAATAATTAACAGGAATATTTACAAGTAGATAAATATTGAAACACATCTTTAAACATTTCAGAGTGAACACAAGCCAAATCGTTTGCACAAATCCATGATGGCCGCCCGATGTTACATCGCCTCAGCACTCAGCAGGACGTTTTCAAGTCATCAGATGTATTCGCGGGAGTGTGGGCCAGTAATCAAGGTAAGAATCTGTTCATACACTTCGTAGCTAACCGTCAGGCATCTAATTTCTTCAATTATTCGTGTTTTAGGGTGATTGACGGGCGATACAGTGCGTCCAATGCCACTCAACCTCTGCTAGCAATTTGGACATTAAATACGAGGTAAAATGTGTAATTCAACCGGTTAATTATCTCGTCAATGATTCGGATTTGTTTGTTTTTAGTTTTAGGTCGAGAAACGGGCGCGAACTCTCAACTCGCATCACGCGAATGAGGCGCGATGTTACAACGCTTTTTGGGATTCGACTCCTGCCAAGGTATAACTCAAAACCACCACAACGTTCAGCCGGTTTTCGCCTAACTGTGTACTGTGTTGTACGACGCGGAAAAGTAGTTCTGTGCCAAAGCATCACCTTTGCCAATGTCTGGAGTTCGATTACAATTCTGGTGTTTTGGGCTACTTTTTTGTGCCACTACACCAGTGAAGTAGGTCAACGTTGTGGTGGTTTTGAATATAGGTATTGTGTCCATATCGAATATAATGTAAATTGAAACGACTGTATACAATTTAATGAAAATTAAACCGCCATCCATGTGATAAGTGAAGGAGAAGACGCCCCGACATTTATGTTTCACGTTGAGTGCAGCCGTTGTTGCCGCGGATTTCATTGTTTGCGACCGTTATCGCTTTTCGTAGTGTTCAAATCCTTTTTCGTAGCTTTATTAATTTATTAATTTATTGTAATTTATTTGTAAATCGATTGAATTTTAGAATTGGATAAAAAATTAATAAAATCAAATCAAAGCTCATCATTCATGGCTTAAATTGAGATCTGGTTTTAGTGACCTTGGGCAGTACGGCGGCGGCCGAGATGGTTTGTTGTCGTCGTTGACACTTAAAATCGAATTTCGAGGTTAGCACACGGAAGTAGAAACCAGTTACGTCGCGAGAGGAGATACTAATCTGTGGTTTTCTTTTGACTGCGTTTTTTTTTATATATTTTTCAGTTTATACACGTATCACCATGCAATTGTGCTCGGGCGACGATCGTTAGGCCTAACAGACGAATTGCATTCGACTGGGATTCTTGTCCACCAAGACTGGATTCTTTGTGATCAGAAATCTCTACTGACTCACACAGGATATTTTTCAAGTTAAAATCAATTACAGGTTTGCAAAGTAATTAAATATTTTTTTTTTGAACGGAGAAAAGCGATTTGATTGATCAGAAGAGAAGAGCTAGACTTGTTGAGCGGTCAGGGTAACAAATTGAAATATTAATTTTATTTTATTTTACATTTTAGAACGAGTTTATTTCAACGTCACCGTGAGTCATCTACTAAAAACTGAAACTCAAAAATGGAAATAACACTTCAAAAATACAGTTGCAATTTGTGCGACTATTCGTGTTCATCTTATTATCTTTTGAAACATCACATGCTCAAATATACTGGAGAAAAGCCTTTCCAATGTCAATTGTGTTCACTTTCCTTTTGGCTTAAATATTGCATGATTGTCCACATGAGAATTCATACCGGAGAAAAACCTTTCAAGTGTCATTTGTGTGATTATTCTAGCAGTCAAAGAGGGAATTTAGGAACTCATCTATTAACACATACTGGAGAAAAACCATTCAATTACCATTTGTGTGCTTATTGCTGTACTACAAATGGTAGTTTAAAAATGCATTTGTGCAACAATTAAGTGCATTCATTCTAAAGTACTTTTTCTTCTTCTGGTTTTAGTGACATCGACCTTGGGCAGTATGGCGGCGGCCGAGATGGTTTGTTGTCGTCGTTGACACTTAGAATCGAATTCCGAGGTTAGCACACGGAAGTAGAAACCAGTTACATCGCGAGAGGAGATACTAATCTCGAACATCATCTCAAACGACTGCAAAAAAAAATTTTCCGTCTAAAATATTCTGTTTTTTCATCAAAAAATGCTATTTTCCACGTTACACACCCAAAAAAACCATTTTTCTATATTTTCGAAGACGTACTGAACAGAGATTTGTTTTCCCCACGTTGAAACGACACCAAAACGAGGCGCTCTGGAAAATTGTTGTTCATTTCAACGTCAACATACAGTGATGGCCAGGCTGAATGTGGACGCCTGGAATGCAGACCAATTCACCAGAGCGCATCGTTTGGGCCCTAGTCTAAATCCAAGACCAGCCTCGGCTTGCAGAAAGAAGAAATTAAATTAAAGAAATTAATTTATTGTTTTGTGGAATAAACAACTAAATGGAAACAAAATGAATGAAATAAAAAAATGAATAAATGCATATTTATATTTATTAATTCAGTGTATTGCATTCGATCACTCCCATTTAGTTGTGTCTGCTCCCTGCAGGTGGCGCTGGGGGGCGTTCTCATCAACGGCACGCCACTAGCGCTCCCTGGACGGCTCGATACGGCGCCACCTAGTGCTCATTTAAATCGTTAACGCGCCACCAGCGCCCCCCTGGATGCCGTGTGTGCGCCACCTGCAGGGAGCAAACGTAACTAAACAGGAGCGACCAATCGTGGCACACTTAAATGTCACATGGTTAAGCCAATTTCAGCCAATTGCACGGCAAAGAAATCAGCTTTAACCAATCAAAATGCAAAGAAAGAGGCCTTCACCTACAATCTTTAGATAGTGAAGCACCCCTCCCCCTGAGCAAACCGGCAGCCAGACCCCTCCCCCCGACCGGTCGGTCCGCCAGCGTGCACCCGGGCCTGACCGAGCCCAGTTGCAACAATCCCCACCATTGACAATGCAACAACACAACAACATCCTCACCTTTGCAGAGGATTTAGGCTTGCTAGGCAAAAGCAGCAACTGACCAAATAATAACTTCAACCCTCAACTTTGCAGAGCCTTTAGGCTAAGGGGGGCGGGGAAGCAGTTTCTGTTTCATAAGATCCTGTTTCTAATTTTTTTTTTTTGGTTTTTCAGGTGTTTTGGCTCGAGTGAGTTTGTTTTTAGGTTTCAAATTCATTTTTGGTGAGTGGCTTTTTTGTTCAACTTGTTGTGATAGGATTGGCTTAATTTTTTATTGTTTTTACAGACAGGAATGGCGAATTCTAGCTGTTTGATTTATTTATTCGATGTTCCTTCTTATTTCAGCTGTTTTTAATAGTCCAATCGCGCACAAGGGACGTATGAAAGGATTTTAGATAAGTATTCACTAGTTCCTGTTGTTTTTTTTAGCATTTCTGTTAAGGAAACGACTCTTTGTGGTTTTTTTTTCTTCTTTTTTATTTTCTAGATATTTTGTCTACAAATGCATTTTCAGGAAAAAATGAATTAACAAAAATGAAATTCCAGTCAATAGAAATGCAATTCCAGACATTGAAAATGCATTTTCTGCCCCAAAATGTGTTTTTTTTGGTCTCAAAATGTTCACTTTCTGCCTCGGAATATGCACTTTTTGTGTCGAAATGTGCATTTTCAGCCTATCAA
Organism: Strigamia acuminata; assembly: GCA_949358305.1. Lineage (NCBI taxonomy): Eukaryota > Metazoa > Arthropoda > Chilopoda > Geophilomorpha > Linotaeniidae > Strigamia > Strigamia acuminata. The sequence goes on from OX442314.1 coordinate 53,645,389, forward strand.
TGCATCCATCGTCTGTACAGGGTATGAAAGTACATTTGCGGACTGGAAGTGTTCAAGTTTTGCCTAAAAATGCATTTTCAGACAAAACTTGTACACCTGCAGTCATTAAATTCATTTACATGGTGAAAATTGCAATTTTTGAGAGGAAACTTACATTTTTGGCCAGGAAAATTGCAAACATGCATTTTTTTAAAAAAACCAAACTTAAACCTGTTTTTTTTTATTAGAAAATGGATGTTTTGATCCAAAATGGACGTTTTTGGTTAAAAAATGACGTTTTTGATCCAAAATGGATGTTTCTGATAAAAAATGAAAATGTTTTTATGGAGAAATTGATGCAGGGTTGCTGTTCTAAATGTTCTGCCGTACCTTTTATGTGTTGTTTGAAACAGCAGTGATGAATTTCAAAACAAAAACTTGATTCCACCATTTTTAATTTCAAAATGCATTTCCAGGCTAAAAATGCATTTCCAGGCTAAAAATGCATTTCCAGGCTAAAAATGCAATTCCATACATTAAAAATGCATTTTCTGCCCAAAAATGTTCTTTTTTTTGTCTCAAAATGTCCACATTTTGCCGCAAAATGAACACTTTTGGCCAAACTTGTACACTTCCAGTCAACAAATGTACTTTTATAACCTGTACAGACGATAGAACGCATTTCTAGGCTAATAATAATTAATAATTAATAATTAAAAAATGTGTTTTCTGCCTGAAAATGTGCAATTTCTGCCGAAAAAAAGTGCATTTTTAGCCTAAAAATGTGTATTTTCAGCCAAAAAATGTGTATTTTCAGCCAAAAAATGTGTATTTTCAGCCTAAAAATGTGTATTTTCAGTCTGAAAATGTGTATTTTCAGTCTGGAAATGTGTTTTTTCAGTCTTAAAATGTGTTTTTTCAGTCTGAAAATGTGCATTTTTTACCTAAAAATGTGCATTTCTTGCCGACTATATTATAATATTTATAATATAGTCGGCGGATTTGGGGGTGAGAGATGGGCAAATGGCAAGGCGGCAAATGCGCTGCTCGCTGCTGGTTGGTTGCGAAGGCGCGTTACCAGGCCAACTGGATTTGTTTTCTAGTAGGGTTAACGTTTTGGCAGGCAAAGCACAGCGTTTGGGTCGCTTTTGGGTTCCTCCCAGCTGGACAAGGCATTTATTTCTCTTTTCAAGATGGCATTTCTTTGCTTTGGGTAGGCATTTCCTCATTACTTCCTTATTATTTCCTCATTATTTCTCTTCAGCGTTTGGGTCGCTTTTGGATTCCTCCCAGCTGGACAAGACGGCATTTCCTTTGGAAAGGCATTTATTTCTCTTTTCAAGATGGCATTTATTTCTCTTTTCAAGATGGCATTTCAAAAAAAAAAAATGCACAAAAAGGCGCACAAAAAGTGCGTTATTGGTCCCCGAAAGTGCGCTTCTGGTTTTTCTTAGCCAAGTTTTAATCGACTGTTCTGCAGTAGGTGCAGTGCAACAGTTGGATTGTCTTGGCCAAAGCGGAGGTGCTGGTTGGATGGGCGAAGTTTGGCCGCCGTCTCGGGACTTCTGTCAGATAAGTGTCTGATCTCGGTTTTTTATAAATAAATAAATAAATAAACAATCTTCAGATAGTTTATTAAAAACTTAAATTTATATCTAGGATTTTCAAATGACGACTGCAGCTTGTTTCGACCGCCCAAAGGCTCTCGACTGTGGTGACACTGGAAGGTGAGATGATTTAATGCATTTTTTGTCTCTTTTTTTGCACGATTTTTGCACTATTTATTGATTTATTGATTTTTTTATTTTTTTTTTTTTTTGTACCTTTGGTTTCTAACTTTTAGTTGCATTTAGGGTGCATTTTTGGCTTAAAAAGTGTGTTATTGGTCCTCGAAAGTGCGCTTCTGGTTTTTCTTAGCCAAGTTTTCAGTGAGTGTTTTTGGGATTTCCTTTTTTTGCAGCCCGTTTAGACCGCCTGAAGGGCCCTGGACGGCCCCTGCGTGTGCCCGTCGCACGTAGGACGCGGCGAAGAGTGAGTGTGCTTTTATTTTTGCTTCTTTTAGCCGTTTGTTTTGCGTGTTTTCCCGTTTTGTTTGCCGTTTTATTTGCCATTTTAATGGTTTTTCCTTTTTTTTCTCAGAAAGAATTTGATTCATTCTTGCAAGTTCCTTATCTAAAATCCGCAATTGTGGTGTCTTGGCCAAATAATATTCATTTTTTGGACCAAAAATTCATTTTTTGGACTAAAAATTCATCTTTTGGATGAAAAAATCATCTTTTGGACCAAAAATCCATCTTTTGGACCAAAAATTCATTTTCTGGACCAAAAATTCATTTTCTGGACCAAAAATTCATTTTCTGGACCAAAAATTCATCTTTTGGACCAAAAAATCATTTTCTGCTGGAAGACACTTTCTTCAAGCTGAAAGGGAGAAAACAGTATCGTTTGAATGCAGTATTAATGATACAACTGTGTGTAAATTATATTTGTATCACCACTATGGCAATCAAGCCGTCCTAAGCAGAGTTAAATCCAGCAATGAAAATTTCAAAATCAGGGATTCACACACTTGCATTCGAGATATTTCAAACACCAAGTTGTTTGATTCTGGGGAACACCACCGTGTTACTGACAAGGACTACGAGGTGTTTAATCTGGGTATCAAATGTCAGTTGCACAACAAGCAGACATTCATTGTTTTTGTAGTTGTACTAATTTTGGAAAATAGTTTCAGAGATTCCATTCCAGTTGTTTTATGACGACCAATTGTGGACAAATAACTCACAACATTTGATATATCCAAATAAGCGTGGATATATTGACTTTAAATCTCAATTTTACTCACGTTCTGAAACAACGGCCGAGTTTCGATGGTTCCAGGACAATCTACTAAAGAAAACTGGTTTTGAGTCCACTGAAGAAATGGCGGACTTGAGGGAAGCTGAATCAAATTTTAGATTTTATTTGACAAAGGCCTTAAAAGAAACAGAAATTAAATGTCTAGTTAAGTCTGAATTTGAACACGAACTTCTAATCGGAACCTTTGGGATGCCCTGTGAGTAATAGAATTAAATCTCTCTAACATTGAGGGATTGATTGACTGAAATACAAATTAATGCAAGAAAGTCACACGTATCAACCCAAAACGACAGAAACGAGTTGTTTTAGACTTGAATAACATGTTATTCAATGGGAATGACGTCACGTCACGTACAAACACGAAACGAGTTTTGTATTTGATGACTCGCAGAGTATTCCAAAGTTTCCAATTAGAAGTGTGTGTAGAAATTCAGACTCAATTCGACATGCGATTTCTTTTTCATTATAACCCGCAAAGATGTCAAACTGATAGTTTGACTCAGTTTTCCACACATCATTATGATGTTGACTGTATCGAAAATCCTTTATTATTCTCTCATCGTTCACAATCCAGACAAAATTGGCTGTTGTTTCTGCACTTGTGTCAAATTGACATTTAAAGTTTATATATCCTTCATCACTACTATCTATCAAATGGTCCGAATTATTTGTCCACAATTTGTCGCCGTAATACAGTCTGAATGGAATCTCTGAAACTACAATTACAAATGAGTAAAAAATGAATTTTTGGTCCAAAAAATGAATTTTTGGTCCAAAAAATGAATTTTTGGTCTAAAAAAAAAGAAATTTCTGGTCCAACAGATGAATTTCTGGTCCAAAAGATGAATTTCTGGTCCAAAAGATGAAATTATGGTCTAAAAGATGAAATTAGGGTCCAAAAGATGAAATCTTGGCCCCAAAGATGAAATTTTGGTGCAAAAGATGAAATTTTGATACAAAAGATGAAATTTTGGTCCAAAAAATTAATTTTTGGTCCAAAAAATTAATTTTTGGTCCAAAAAATTAATTTTTGGTCCAAAAAATTAATTTTTGGTCTAAAAAAAGAAATTTCTGGTTCAAAAGATGAAATTATGGTCTAAAAGATGAATTTTTGGTCCAAAAGATGGAATTTCTGGTCCAAACGATGGAATTTCTGGTCCAAAAAATGAAATTTCTGGTCCAAAAAATGGAATTCTGATCCAAAAGATAAATTTCTGGTCCAAAAGATGAAATTTTGGTCCAAAAGAAGATATTTTTGGTCCAAAAGAAGATATTTTTGGTCCAAAAAATGAATTTCTGGTCCAAAAAATGGAATAAAAATTAACTCGATGCCATGCAGGCATACCTAAAACAGAATATTATTTTCTTTTTTTTATGTATAATTTTTGCTTTATCCTTTTACGTTTGGGTGTTTTCTTTTGAACGTTGATAAAATATCCAAATTTTGTTAGTGGTATCATTTTCTTCTGTCTCATACACATTTTAAAAAATCCATACTAATACGCAATATTTCAAACAGAGCGGCGTGATGGACGCGACGTGGAACCGGAATGGCAATTTATAATTTTCACTTGACATTTTAAAACGTGATGAACGAAAAATAGCAAAAATATCCCATCCCACCTTATCTGTCTACCGTATTGAATTTGTTAAATTTTTACTATTTAAAATAAAAATATATATGAATCGATTGAAATATGATTCAATAACAAATTTAAAAAAATCATTAAAATCAAATAAAAATCAAATCAAAGCTCATCCATCATGGCTTAAACTGAAATCTGGTTTTAGTGACAGCGAGATGGTTTGTTGTCGTCATTACTCACGCCATGTGAGTTCATTACGATCGCGAGCATCGACCAACAATAATCTGACTTTTCTTAAATGGATCCGCCAACTCCGCCAAAACCCCCGCACGTGAAGCGACCCTGGAACGCTTTTATTATATGGTCGCGAATAGAACGCAAAAATATATTGAAGGAGAACCCCAAGTTGGATAGCACCGAAGTCAGCAAACGACTCGGTGTCGGGTGGTGGTTACTCGACCAATCGGAGAAGCAGATCTACGTGGACGAAGCGAAACGACTCCGAGACCAACACGCGCTCGATCATCCGGGTTACAAGTACCGGCCGAAGCGTAAAGCGACGAAAAAGTGCGTCGATAAAATTCCTGTGCCCGTAAAACCAGGCCACGAGAACAGTCGTGCCGCGCCGACCGTGCGTTGTTTGCCTTCGGTCGCGTCGCGCTGGCGATACGTGGTCGCACCAGAGGGCGGCTTTTGCACGCCGGCTGCCGTGAGTGAGACTTTGTTGGCGCCGGTTTCTTTTTTTCCGGCGCCATTGTTTTACCAGTTGGTGTGCGTGAGGCGGTGCGAGGATTACTGGGATGTGTTTCCGGTTGTTGGTTATCAACCTGGAATGGATTACCGTGTGCTATATTGGAGGTGAAATTTGTAAATTTGAATGTAAGGGGATAGTTTGTGAATTTTTTGGTTGGTTTTGTGTTTTGTGGTTGATTTCGTGGGAGTGTTTGAAGAGTTTGTTGTGTAAATTGAATTTTAACAATGATTATTTGTCTAAAATGGTAAACGGTCCATCAAAAGAGGTTTAAAATAGTTATTGGTTCATCAAAAAAAGCTAAAATATGGAAAATCAACCAAAATAGTCTAAAATGATGGAAAATCAGTCAAAAAGGGTCTAAAATGATGGAAAATTAGTCAAAAATGGACTAAAATGATGGAAAATCAGTCAAAAAGGGTCTAAAATGATGGAAAATTAGTCAAAAATGGACTAAAATGATGGAAAATCAGTCAAAAAGGGTCTAAAATGATGGAAAATTAGTCAAAAATGGACTAAAATGATGGAAAATCAGTCAAAAAAGAGTCTAAAATAATGGAAAATTAGTCAAAAAGGGTCTAAAATGATGGAAAATTAGTCAAAAAGGGTCTAAAATGATGAAAAGTCAATGAAAAACATGCATGGTTGTATATAAAAAAAAATTTGAATATTTTCTACATAAAAATTCTTCAATAAAAAATGAAGACCATTTGTATGGAAATTAATAACGAAAATAAAAGATTTTTTTTTTCGATTTAATAAATATAGTGGCAGTCACAGTCAGGACTTGTCCAAACAATGGATTTACTCTCGAATTTACTTCAAAACAAACAGGACCAGTAAGCATTGCGCATGACTGTACAACCTGGTGACAACATGCAAAGTTGACATTTCAAATCGTGATTCGAGTTCGGATTCGACGGTCAGTTTTCTCTCTAAAATTATTTTTTTTTTTATTTTATTCGTAGAAATATTTTAATTTTAATTTTTGGCACCAAAGATATAATATCGGTCGAAAAAGTCGAAAATCGAAAGAAAAAAAATCAAAAACTTTGAGGATTGCTTCCATAGGTGGCGCATCAAGTGTGATTTTAAATAAGTTAGTACAAGGTAAAATAAAATGGCGGCTGACGTGCGTGATGACGGTAGAGGTCAAACCTGCATGCCCGGTATGGACTTTCTGGTTTTATTTATTTTAATTTAATCGATTTAAATTAAACTAATTTTATTTTTTAGATGTTCTGAAGGAGTGGTGAGATTGCGCTGCGGGAGCGTCGTATCTGCGCCAAAATTGAGAACTTTGCACTCGAAGAACAACAGCGGAGTCATAATTACAGTGATAGTTGTTTGTCTAGTCATTATCGACACCGTTGCTCTGTTGGCGGCCATCTTTACACATCGCAAACGGCCAAGTGCAGACAGTATCGTGCACATTTTTTATTGTTTGATTTTTGCATCCCGATGAAGTAAATTTGTTTCACCGCTCTTTCTTTAAATTCTATCTAATCGAATTGATTTTCAATTTTAATACGAGTAACCACTGAGACGTCAACGGCGGAAATACCGAGAAAACGACCGATGTATTTATCTCTTTAAAAATTAGCCGCCATTTACGAAATGAAGCCATCAGTCACCGGTATGTTGATTTTGTTTAATTTTTAATTGTCAAATCTAAAAAAGAAATAGAAATGCAAATATCGAGTTGGGAAACAAATTTTAGAGTTTTGGTTTGGTTATTTGAGCCAAAAAATCCAATCTGTTGTTGTATTTTTCAGGTGCTAGTTTCTCACTGGTCGTTTAGATGCGTTCAATCATAAATTGATTTCTTTGATTTCGTTGATTTTCTTGATTTCTGGAGAATGGAAATGATGAATTTAACGTCATCAAATGGAAATTGGATTTCAGAAAATCTAATTTCTGAAAATCCTTATGAGCAGGGTTGCGTTTCTTGATTTTCTTGGTTTTCTTGATTTTCAGATACAACAACAATTAACTGAAAAGCATGAAGTTAATTCAATAGTTTAAATTACGCATGTGTAAAAGTTGGATTTTATAAATTTAAAGTCGTTCCAAGTTAAAATCCAATTTGCTTGTTTTCTGAAGAATCAAGAAAATCAGGATTTCCGAAATCCATTTAAGATTGAATGCACTTCATGTGATTCACGTGAATCTGGTCGGGCTATGCAGGTTTCCAGTTATAAGCTTAACAACTACATGATTTCTATAGTATGAAACAAGGTTGACAATTTTTATTATTCAGTGTACTGTAGTTTATTAGTTTGTTAATCAAACAGACTACGTAATATCAACATTTTAGTTGTGAATAGAATGAAATGGTCAAAATTAACTCGATTGCGCCAATAAAATGTCATTGTGCAGGAGTAAATTGGAGTTACAATTGTATGGGAAATTTGTTGGATACTTTGAGCACTAAAATTCGAGTGTAATTACAGAAATTACTGTTAAAAATGGTATATAAATTTTAGGTGCGTGAGAATTTAAGAAACATACATTTTTTGGTTAGAATTGTATGAATTAGGTTGCAACACTCAATTTTGCTAAAAACTATTGATATACAAATAAATAATTTTTAAAATCGTAATTAAATTTGTACAGATTGTTCTTTTCTGAATATCAAAACACAACTCATTTGGTGTTTTCTGATGTCAAAAAAAAATTTTTTCTTCTATTTTTTTTTTGCCAAAATCAATATTCACACATCTAGTGATAGACTTAAAGTATTGACATTTATTTGTGAATCGAAGAAAGGGAGCAAAATGGCTCAGTAACGAACTAGATCAAATTTTAATTGCAATAAATATTTAAAAAGTTAATAAATTATTATTGGGATTTATATAGAAATAATTTGCTTGTGATTTTTGTGAGAATTGCATGAATTAGGTTGTATCACCCTATTTGATTTTGAGTGTAATTTCAGTAATTCCTATCCAATATTTGTGTGCAAATAAACAATATATAGAAAATTTAGGTAAATTTAGGTAAGTTTGTTGTGTAAATTGAATTTTAAGAACGATTTTTGGTTTGTTTTTTGAATGAATGATTTCCGCTTGCAAATCGGTATCATTTTCTACGATTTGCTTTGATTAAGTAATAAATTATTAATAAAATCCATTCGAAACAATAAATGTACGAGTGTGTGGATAGTACATCTCCATCTCCTGACCGCTGAGATCTTTTTTATTAAGGAGGAAGATTAGCTAAACAGGTAAACACATAAACACAATAGTTACAATTACACACAAACACAATAATTACAATTATACATAAAGGCAATAGATAGAATAATAATAATAAATAAATATATACATTTTAGAATAATATATTTCAAGCCATCGTATATTGCACTCATCGTAAAGCTGTGGTTGAGTTAAGCTCACAAGTTTGAGGAAATTTAGACTCAAAGTTTAAATTCAGCATCAAGATTGCAAGACTGAAGTAACTGACTACTAAGTTTAGTATAGCATCGTCAGCTGATTCCACATTTTGAAAAATGAAGAAGTCAGGGCCACCAACCACAGCTCAGTGATTATTCATTCAAAATTTATATTTCACAACAGAATTATCTTTGACTCGGTCAAATAACATTTTTACAATATTGAGAAAACATTTTTATGAAAAGAGAGAAATAAAATTTCTTGAATTGGATTACGGTATAAAGCACACAAGAAGTTATTTAGGAATTAGATAAGTAATATCTACTAATATTGTTAACTGTGCAGGTTTATTACTGAAAACGCATTTTAAAATGCCCTGCACAAAACACTTACAAAACACCTATAACATTTCTATGAAAAGAGAGAAAATATTTTCATTACAAGAGAGAAAACATTTATATGAAAAGAGAGAAATAAAATTTCTTGAATTGGATTACGGTATTAAGTACAAAAGAAGTTCTTTATGAATCATTTACGAATTAGATACTGTAATATCTATAATATCTGTAATATCTATACTAATATTGTTAACTGTGCAGGTTTATTACTGAAAACGCATTTGAAAATGCCATGCACAAAACACTTACAAAACACCTATAACATTTCTATGAAAAGAGAGAAAATATTTTCATTACAAGAGAGAAAAAAATGCATTTTGAGACAAATAAAATGCATTTTGAGTCAAGAAAAAAATGCATTTTGGGACAACAAAATAAATGCATTACGTTTCGAAATTTCATCGTTGTTGCCAGGTTAGCATAACGACTTCCATTCTTCTCTGTGCAAAGCTTCAGTGCATCTGGTTCTGTCGCCGCCGCCAGATGGTGCACTACCCAAAATTATACATCATTCCGAATAATAACTGTTTTAGATAAAGAAATTCGTACTTTAATAATTACTAATAATTAACAGGAATATTTACAAGTAGATAAATATTGAAACACATCTTTAAACATTTCAGAGTGAACACAAGCCAAATCGTTTGCACAAATCCATGATGGCCGCCCGATGTTACATCGCCTCAGCACTCAGCAGGACGTTTTCAAGTCATCAGATGTATTCGCGGGAGTGTGGGCCAGTAATCAAGGTAAGAATCTGTTCATACACTTCGTAGCTAACCGTCAGGCATCTAATTTCTTCAATTATTCGTGTTTTAGGGTGATTGACGGGCGATACAGTGCGTCCAATGCCACTCAACCTCTGCTAGCAATTTGGACATTAAATACGAGGTAAAATGTGTAATTCAACCGGTTAATTATCTCGTCAATGATTCGGATTTGTTTGTTTTTAGTTTTAGGTCGAGAAACGGGCGCGAACTCTCAACTCGCATCACGCGAATGAGGCGCGATGTTACAACGCTTTTTGGGATTCGACTCCTGCCAAGGTATAACTCAAAACCACCACAACGTTCAGCCGGTTTTCGCCTAACTGTGTACTGTGTTGTACGACGCGGAAAAGTAGTTCTGTGCCAAAGCATCACCTTTGCCAATGTCTGGAGTTCGATTACAATTCTGGTGTTTTGGGCTACTTTTTTGTGCCACTACACCAGTGAAGTAGGTCAACGTTGTGGTGGTTTTGAATATAGGTATTGTGTCCATATCGAATATAATGTAAATTGAAACGACTGTATACAATTTAATGAAAATTAAACCGCCATCCATGTGATAAGTGAAGGAGAAGACGCCCCGACATTTATGTTTCACGTTGAGTGCAGCCGTTGTTGCCGCGGATTTCATTGTTTGCGACCGTTATCGCTTTTCGTAGTGTTCAAATCCTTTTTCGTAGCTTTATTAATTTATTAATTTATTGTAATTTATTTGTAAATCGATTGAATTTTAGAATTGGATAAAAAATTAATAAAATCAAATCAAAGCTCATCATTCATGGCTTAAATTGAGATCTGGTTTTAGTGACCTTGGGCAGTACGGCGGCGGCCGAGATGGTTTGTTGTCGTCGTTGACACTTAAAATCGAATTTCGAGGTTAGCACACGGAAGTAGAAACCAGTTACGTCGCGAGAGGAGATACTAATCTGTGGTTTTCTTTTGACTGCGTTTTTTTTTATATATTTTTCAGTTTATACACGTATCACCATGCAATTGTGCTCGGGCGACGATCGTTAGGCCTAACAGACGAATTGCATTCGACTGGGATTCTTGTCCACCAAGACTGGATTCTTTGTGATCAGAAATCTCTACTGACTCACACAGGATATTTTTCAAGTTAAAATCAATTACAGGTTTGCAAAGTAATTAAATATTTTTTTTTTGAACGGAGAAAAGCGATTTGATTGATCAGAAGAGAAGAGCTAGACTTGTTGAGCGGTCAGGGTAACAAATTGAAATATTAATTTTATTTTATTTTACATTTTAGAACGAGTTTATTTCAACGTCACCGTGAGTCATCTACTAAAAACTGAAACTCAAAAATGGAAATAACACTTCAAAAATACAGTTGCAATTTGTGCGACTATTCGTGTTCATCTTATTATCTTTTGAAACATCACATGCTCAAATATACTGGAGAAAAGCCTTTCCAATGTCAATTGTGTTCACTTTCCTTTTGGCTTAAATATTGCATGATTGTCCACATGAGAATTCATACCGGAGAAAAACCTTTCAAGTGTCATTTGTGTGATTATTCTAGCAGTCAAAGAGGGAATTTAGGAACTCATCTATTAACACATACTGGAGAAAAACCATTCAATTACCATTTGTGTGCTTATTGCTGTACTACAAATGGTAGTTTAAAAATGCATTTGTGCAACAATTAAGTGCATTCATTCTAAAGTACTTTTTCTTCTTCTGGTTTTAGTGACATCGACCTTGGGCAGTATGGCGGCGGCCGAGATGGTTTGTTGTCGTCGTTGACACTTAGAATCGAATTCCGAGGTTAGCACACGGAAGTAGAAACCAGTTACATCGCGAGAGGAGATACTAATCTCGAACATCATCTCAAACGACTGCAAAAAAAAATTTTCCGTCTAAAATATTCTGTTTTTTCATCAAAAAATGCTATTTTCCACGTTACACACCCAAAAAAACCATTTTTCTATATTTTCGAAGACGTACTGAACAGAGATTTGTTTTCCCCACGTTGAAACGACACCAAAACGAGGCGCTCTGGAAAATTGTTGTTCATTTCAACGTCAACATACAGTGATGGCCAGGCTGAATGTGGACGCCTGGAATGCAGACCAATTCACCAGAGCGCATCGTTTGGGCCCTAGTCTAAATCCAAGACCAGCCTCGGCTTGCAGAAAGAAGAAATTAAATTAAAGAAATTAATTTATTGTTTTGTGGAATAAACAACTAAATGGAAACAAAATGAATGAAATAAAAAAATGAATAAATGCATATTTATATTTATTAATTCAGTGTATTGCATTCGATCACTCCCATTTAGTTGTGTCTGCTCCCTGCAGGTGGCGCTGGGGGGCGTTCTCATCAACGGCACGCCACTAGCGCTCCCTGGACGGCTCGATACGGCGCCACCTAGTGCTCATT